>PVJO010001001.1:38818-193983 GCA_004026905.1 Hystrix cristata
GTAAAAATGTAAATAAACCTGCTGTAAATAAGGAAAGGGGGGAATGGAAGGGAGGGGTGGGGAAGGGGGGGAACCAAGATGCGTCATGTATAGGTACAAAATAACCATGATAAATGGGATCATTATGTATACAATGTACCAATGCATGTTCTTGGTAAAAAATAAAAATTAAAAAAAAGATTATATACATGTACTAGCTCCCCATGATGAATGTAATCATTATATACTACAAGCATGTAGTAAGAAAAAGAAAAAAAGAATTAAAGAAAACCCCAAGAATAAAAGATTTAAAAAGTCTCAGTAACAAAAACCACCACAAGAATGTCAAAACACAAATGACAAATCAGAAGGCTAAATCATTACTCAGAATTAATATACTGGGAAGTGATCTTTAAAAAGTATCAGTGGCTCAAGAAAAAATTTGAGAAGGACATGAAAAACTGGTTCACAGAAGAGACAAACATCTGTGAACATAAAAAATGCATGTCTTCTTTCATAACAAGAGAATTTTAAATCAACTACAATGAGTTACATTTTTCACCTCTTGGATAACAAAATTCTGAATTTAGTAAAGCTGAGGAGAAAAACACACTCATACATCAGTGGTAAGTATCTTTTCTGAAGGGTAGTTTGTAAATAACTATACAACTACAAATGTATTTCCCCTTTGAATCAATTGCACTCATAGGAGTTTATCCTTCTGAAATACATGCACACCTAAGATACAGTGTTATTATTTGCAACGTTGTATTCAGGATTAGAAAATATCCCTGTGTCCTTGAATAGAGAACTTGTTCAAGAAGCTGTAGTAGATGCATACCATGGTATGCTACACATTTATAAAAAAAAGAATAAGAAAATACTCTCTATAAGGATGTAGATAGATCTACATAAGATGTGATAGGTATTTTTAAATAAAATGGAGACTATACGAATACAGTTGTGTTTGTTTATATTGGAAAGATTCAAAAGAAACCAGTAAGAATGATTACCTATGGGGAAAATGTAAAGGAGTATATAGGGTGGATGAAACAGGAAAGAAAAGCTTTTCAATTTATTGAGCATTGTTTTGTATTGTTACGATTTTATGAATCATGCTTATAGTAACTATTCAAACAAAGTATGATAATTTGATGCTCCTTGATAAGAGCAAAATACTATAGAAGAATAAATAATTAGGGTTACTTTTTTGTGAAGTTAAAAGGCAGGCAAAACATGATAGTTCGTTATTTCAGGATATATATATATATGGGCGATAAATACTGTACAAGAGTGATGAGCACAAAATTCAGAGTTGTTGTAGGAGGACTGGCACATAGAAAATACAGAAAGGAAAAAAGTGAAAGAAATCAATGAGAGATAGAGGCAAGTAAAGCTCCCCAGAAGGACAGAAGAATAAATTGGTTCTTGAAAAGACTGAATTCCAGTAAATGTAGTTCATATTCATAATTTTTTTGTATTTATAAAATACTACATATATATAATAACACATTGAATTTGGATGGGCAGAGAGGACTAAGATCAGGTATTCAAAAATACCACAGTACAGCCAAAGCACAGAATTTGTTGCACAGCCTTGTGACATCAGCCTGGCTTGCTATTTGAGAAAGTAGTAATGGGTAACAGCCAGGTTTTATTATAATGTGATTGAGAGTTTATTTGAAAAATCATTGAATATTTTCTTATAAAGACAAATCTAAGAAATACTTGAGAATTAAACACAGTAGCATTCCTAGACCTCACTGATTCTAATCTCTAGGTTCATCACCGGCAATCATGTAAAAGACTAACCAATTACATGCCCAGTCAGATACTATAAATCCTCCAATCACTCATGAATGTATTATTTAATTTCTGTGTATTTGTGAATTTTCTAAATTCCTCTCTGGTGTTGAATTTTACTTTCATTTCATTGCAGTTGAAGAGTACACTTTGTTTTGTATGATTTCAGTCCTTTATCATTTTGTGAGACTTGTTTTATGGTTTGACATATGGTCTATTTTGTATACTATTTCACATTTTATGTTTATATGCATGATGATGTCCTAGAGGTCTTTGCATCTCTGTTCAATTTTCATTCTTTTGTCTTTCTGTTCCCCAAACTGGACATCCCCATTTACTTATGTCCTAGTGCTGTGATTCCTTCTACTTCTCAGATCTGCTGCTCAACTCCGCTGGTGAATTTTTCATTTTAGGTGTGCTTATCAATTCCCAGACTATCTCTCTCTTTCCCCTTCCCTTCCCTTCCCTCTCCTCCCCTTCCCTCTCCCCCTCTCCCTTCGCTTTTCTCCCCTCTCTTTTCTCCCCTCTCCTCCTCCTCCTCCATAATTTCTACCTCCTTTTTGCATTCTCTACTTTATAAAACTGAGTGAGACTTGGTGAGACGTTTTGTTTTCTCTTATTTCTTTAGATGTTCGTTTAACATCTTTCAATATTTTAAAGTTTTTGTCTCGTAAATTGAACATCAGTGCTTCTTCAGGCAATGTTTCGTTGTTTCACACACACTCCCTTTCACCCCATGTATGGGTTATTCCCCTTTGTTTCTTTTCATGTCTCACAATTTTGGTTGAAAGCTGGACGTTTTAAATAATATATGTGGCAAATCTGAAAATCAAATATTATTCTCCCCGACAGGTATTTGCGGTTGCTGTTTGTGGGGGTTGTTTGGTGACTTTTGTGACTTAATTGTGTAGAGTCTGTATTTTTATGTGTGAGCTCTGATGTCTGTACTTGGTTATCCCAGAGATCCAATAATTACTGGACACAGATTTTCTTAGATTCCTGAAAACAGTAAATCTTCCAGTCTTAGCTGAGGAGCTGTGTGTGTATCAGGGCATGCCTTTAATCACTGAGCCGGGGAGTTTCCAGCTCTGCTATAGCTTTTACTTCACTTGTACAGAGCTCCAAGTTTAGCTGTTAGGGAAAACTTAGAGCCTTCTTAGGTAGCTGTAAGCATTCATAGCACCAAGCATGCATATGGCCTTTGAAAGCCCTAGGAATATGGTAGAACTATGGACATCTTATTCTCAAGATTTTCCTGTTTAAATTTTTTGTTTAGTTTATGTTTCCTTCAACTGTTATTCCTCACTGTAGGCAACCAGCATGTTCAAAAATTGACTGATTATTTTCAACAAATTCCGCAGAGGAAAGACTGTGGGTAGGCTCTGAGTCACATCAAATAAATGTAGTCTGTGAGCGGATCTTCCACGAAACCACCAGACAGTTCAAGTAGGTAGTTGCCTGGGAATGGAGCTTGGAGGACATCCAACCTCAACTGTGCCTCCGGTGGTTGCCAGCCTGCAGATTTTTGCTGTAAGTGTGTGCTGTTGATTTTCAAGGTTACTGTGGAGCTAGGTTTAAGACTAGGACAAATTAAAATGCCACGAAACTGTTTGTTCATAACAAGATTCAGCGATTTTTCTTCATTGAATTTTCTCTGCAGTTTTGCAAATGTTTGGTTAATTTCCAGAGAACTAAAAAATTTGGTTCTGATATTTTTTTTTTACCAGTGTTCATTGTTTTATGAAGAAGAGAATTTTCAAAAGTCCTTACTGTAAAGAAGAGAATCTTCAAAAGTCCTTACTACATTACTTTATTGATACCAACTTACTGGGCTACTTTAGTAATATAAAGAGCGAGGAGGCCAAGAGTAATAGCGACCAGGGAGGCCATAATGGGGAAGGGAACATCAATAAAACTAGTATTGAGAAATGTATTGGTTAAGTGCCATAATTCTACAAAGATGTAATAAACTTACATACTGTCAGTAGGATAATAGTGAAAACTTCGAAGAGGGTACTTTCATGCTTTTAATTAATATAAAGTTAAAAAATAATTCGTCCATATTTTGTCTTCTGCAACAAACTAAGAGATATAAAGGAAGCGAAGAAAATTTATAAATCTTCTAACACTTCTTATATTATGCTGGAAATTTTCCAAATATGCAATAATCCTTTACTGAGCATGATAATGCTTTCCAGAAATGAATACTTTCTGGGATATATTGCTGGTGCCCTGGTAAATCTTCGGTCTGATAGACAAAACAAAGAGTACTTGAAAACTCAGAAAAATCCCATTCTATGATACCAAAATTAATGTAAATAATTCTACAGTATACCTTTTTAGTTACTGGTGGATCATAATTTTGTTTCTACTTTGATAAAATAGACCATGCATAGCTGTAGGAGCACCTGGTTTGGAATATGCGTGATGTATAACACACATACAAACACTCACATTCCTTGATAAATAATTGATTCAGGTAGCTGTATTAGTTTTCTATTGCTGCTATCATAAATTACTGCAAGTTTGCAGACTTAAATAAATACAGATGTATTATATTACAGTTCAGTAGGTCAGATGTCCTACTGGGGTTTTACAGGGCTAAAAATCTATTTTGTCTGCAGGATGTATTCCTTTCTGGAGGGCCTAGGGAAGATTTCTTTTTTTTCTTTTCTTCTACAGAGTGCCTGAATTTTTTAGTTTGTGTATCCCTTGTGCCGTCTCCAAACTCAGCGATTTAACATCTCTCTGACCCTACTTCTGTCATTATCACCCACCACAGCTGGGAAAGGTTCTTGGTTTTACTTAAAAAATGATGAGATTGGACCCCCTTGGATAATCCAGGATAATCTCCACCTCAAGGTCATTAACCTCCATCATATCTAAAACCTCCCTTTTCTTCATGTGCAGTAACATTCACAGGTGCTGAGGATTAGGACATGGATCTCTGGGAGTAGCATGCATTATTTTGTCAATCACAGTAGAGATAATCAGTGAATCCTAAAACCATTTAGATTATGTATAGATTCTGAAGGTAAAAGTGTAATTGTAAACCTGTTCATCTCTCTTTTAACCAAGTCATCACACTTCTTCCTACCACTAGCAGTGGGGAACCACACAATATCTGCCTTCCAGTATGATGCACAGTGTTAAGCACAGCATCACCAGTGAAGTATTCTTGTTGAAAGTGTTTAAACTAATTCAGCCTGTAGTTTTAGCCACCATTTTATAAGAAATATGAAATACAAGTGAGAGAGTATTATCATAAAGGATATCATGAGTAAATGAACAGTCAAATCAAGGGTATGTAGTATTCTCCCAGACAACTTGTCTCTTTGAGAAGTCTTTGTCCTGGCTGAAAATGAAGAAGTAATCTGAATTCTTTTAAGTTAAAGAGGACATAATAATTGAAAACAGTGTTTGCTCCTTGATTAATTATTGGTTTGAAAATTAAAAAATTAAATCCTGTAAAACATATTACATTTTTGAGAAAAGCGGCAATATTTACATATGGTTGGGAAACATGACATGAAGAAGTTTTCTTAATTTTCTAGGTGTATGACAGTATTGTGATTACGTAGGAAAATGCTCTTTATTTTCTGGAAATATATGCTAACAGAGGGTGTGCATCATAATGTTTATGGTTTGTTTTGGAATGGCTTAGAACTATATATGTGGCAAAATAGTAAGGTAGGGGTGTCAAGATGATATTGTGATATTTTCTTTTTCAGTATTGTTAAACATTTTCATGTTAGTAAAAATATTTAAAATGTAACATAGAACTACATATTCAAGTGTATTTAACTGGTTGAAGACAAAATTGGCATTACAGTAGTCTCTGCAGGAATAATTAGAAGAAGGAAAATGTTTAAGGAGTAAACATTGGTCAGCTGAATTCAGCCTAATCTTCTTTTTCTTATTATAGGATATGGAGCTCTCTTTAAAATTTTTTTTCTTGTTTTTTCAAAGTAGAAAGAGAATTTCTAGACTCATAAAAGTAGAGTCACTATAGTTATGATTTAATGTTTAGAAAATCACTAATTTCCCAGTGCAACAGTACCTGAAACATGGCCAATCATTGTTTCGAAGGAAAAACATAAAATTTGTTCAATATCTATATGTTTTCAGCTATCAGCAAGTCTTTGGGGGCTCTGTAAACCTTATGCAATCTGTACATTAGGCTCTTGTGTGTCCTAGGTGATAAGCAGTCTCAGTTCTTGAGACAGAAGAGCATGTCTCGTGCATTTATCTTGTTATGGCTGGGGTGGGTCTCAGGGATAGGAGTCTTACCTAGCAGCACAACAAGGCCCTGGGTTTGATCCCCAGAATGGCAACAAAACAAAACAACCAAAAAAACCAAAAAATGAAAGAAACACTTATCATATGACATCAGTGCCAATGCAAAACACCCTCTGGAGGTCAGTAAACCAGACTATGAGTTACTTGAAGGACAAGTTACTCATCTGAACTTTGGTTAATCAGGAGTGTCAGGCATCCAATAAATAACTGCTGTCCCTGGGGCACCTGGTACCTTGTTGAGGCCTCTGAAACACTGAAAAGTTGTTGGAGACCCCTGGTGGCAATATAAAGGAAAAACAGCTCACCACAAAATTAAGAGTGTAATACGGAAAATAGGATAAATGGAAGTTGAAGCTATCCCCTCCAAGTTTCCTTTCACATCTCTGACCTTTCCATTGCACTCCTCTTCCTCTCTTTAAAAACGTTGTCTTTTCTTAAAGGCTTTTCCATGGAGCATTATTCTTCTTATTTTATGTTCTCCCTGAATGTTCACATCTATTCCCATCCACACTTTGGGTATGGTTTCTATATTAGGCACCAGGCCTGTATTTTCAATTCCCTTGTACATATTTCCACTTAGATGGAGCTTAAAGTGAACATGCCAAGATGAAAACTTAGTCCCCAATCCTGTTTTTCCTAGCTCATGGAATGGTCACAATACAGTCAAATTACTGGGTTTATACTTCAATTACATTTCAAGGCCAAAGAGTTGTACACACATGCCACACACCGGGCACAGGAATAGGGGGTGCAGTAAGGAAAAGAGACACAGAGTGAAGAAACAGACCCTTTAATATGACAGCAGAATAGATATCCTACTTTGGGGGTTCTGAGGAAGAGAACTAAACAAGCATGAGGTAGGAAGATTCAAGATGAAGGATTCCTAGGAAATATTATGATCAAACTATTACTATAGAGAGTAAGAATTTGTGTTTTGGGCTGAATTGTTTCTCTTCCCTCATTCATACGTTGAAGTTCCAATTTCCAGTGTAACCCAGATGTTCCTTTATTTGGAGATAGAGTCTTTAAAGTGGTGGTTAAGTCAAAATGAGGTCTTCAGGGCGGGCTTTAATCCCATATGATTGGTGTCCATACAAAAAGAGACATTTAGACATAAGACAGGGAAATCAATGGAAGGCACAGGGAGAGGGTGCCAGCTACAGGTGAAAGAGCAATTCCTCTGAAGAAATAAACCTTTCTGACTCTGACTTTGGCCTTCCAGCCTCTAGACTGTGTGAAAATAAATTTCTGTGGTGTAGCACTGCAGTCTGTGGTACTTTATCAGAGCAGCTCTAGCAAATGAATATAGTCAGACTTGTTTTTTGAGATCATAAGAGTGTTAAGAACAGAAGAAAGAGAGCATGCAAAACAAATCACTATTAAAATAAATAGCCATACTCCCAAAATTGTTATACAGGTTTACTGTAATCCCAATAAAAATATGAGTAGCATACCTCACCGAATTAAAGAAAACAATCCTAAAATTCATTTGGAACCAGAAGAAACCTAGAATAGCAAAAGCAATTCTGGGCAACACAGGCAAAGCAGGGCTCATCACAATCCCTGACCTGAAATTATATTACAAAGCAACTGTGATAAAAATAGTAAGGTACTGGCAAAGAAAACAGACCCGAGGATGAATGGAACAGATTAGAAGATGCAGAAACAAGTCCAAACACTCTCGGCCACCTTATTTTTGATGAAGGGGCCAAACACCGTCACTGGATGAAAGCGTCTTTAATAAATGGTGCTGGAAAACCTGGCTTTCCACATGCTGAAGATTAAAACTAGACCCATATCTTTCACTATGCACTAGGGCAAAATCAAAATAGATCAAAGATGTAAATATTAGAAACACTAAATCTGCTGGAAGATAGAATAGGTAGAACTCTTTTTTTTTTTTTTTGGTGCTGGGAATCGAACTCAGGGTGTTTTGCTTTCAAGGCAAATAGGCAGAACTCTTGAAGATAAAGGTGTAGGTAAAGACTTTATGAACAACACCCCGATCGCTCAGGAAATATCACAAAGAATCAACAACTGGGATATCTCATCTTATTAAAAAGCTTTTGCACAGCAAAAGAAACCACCAACAGAGTGAAGAGACCACCAACAGAGTGAAGAGACAACCTACAGAGTGGGAAAATTTTTTTTGCTAGCTGTTCCTCTGACAAAGGATTAGTATCTGGAATATATAAAGAACTCAAAAAATCAGACCCCACAATTTTAAAGACACAATCCAAAAATGGGCAGATGAAATGAATAGACATTTCTCAGATGAAGAAGTAGAAACAGCAAATAAACATGAAAAAATGTTCAGTTTCACTGGTCATTTGAGAGATGCAAATTAAAACAGCCCTGAGATTCCATCTCACTGCAGAAAAAATGGCTATTATCAAGAAATCAACCAATAACAAATGCTGGAGGGGCTGTGGAGAAAAAGGAACCCTTCTCCACTGTTGGTGGGAATATAGACTGGTGCAACCACTGTGGAAATCAGGGTGGAGGTTACTCAGAAAATGAGGACTAGAGGTTCCATTTGACCTGGATATTCCCCTTCTTAGTATCTTCTGGAAAGAGTTAAAAACATCATAACAGCAATATATGCACACCCATGTTTATAGCGGCATAGTTTGTAATAGGTAAATCTTGGAAACAGCTCAAATGCCCATCAACTAATGAATGGGTAAAGAAGATTTTTTTTTTTTGTACAATGGAGTACTGCTCTGCCGTGAAGAATGATAAGCTTGAGACATTTATAGGTAAATGGATGCACCTTGGGACCATACTCCTAAGTGAAATAAATCGGACACACATGTTTTAATACCCCATTGTTTGTCTGGCGTGAGAAACAATAGTGTACACTGATAGTGTAAATAAGGACTAAAATGTATTATATTGGGACAAGGGAAGAAATTGTTCAAATGGGAAGGGGAACAGGGAGAGGGGAAGGAAGGGAGGGACAAGAAAAAAAAAAGGAGGAGAAAAAATGGAAACAAAGCTTTTGTAAATAAGGAGGGGAAAAGGGTCATTGAAGGGAGAGGAGGGGAATGAGAAAAAAACCAGCAAGATATATCATGTACAGGTACAAATTCCCTATGATGAATGTTATCATTATGTATATCTAAAATGTACCACTAAAATTAAAAAAAATAATGTAACTTGGTAAACCGAGTAGTTCTATGTGACCAGATCACAAGATTTGCAGTGGGGAGGAGACTGGTACTTGAGGGGATGAAGCTAGAAAGGAAAAGGCAGATTATGAGAGGCCTCATGTGTCAAGTTAAATAGTTAATATTTGGAGGTGAAGACATTATGAAATTAAATAGTATTAAGAAGATCACCTACATTTTAGTTAATTTCCTCCAATTAAAGTTCATCATTGGTTTGTACTTTTAGGCTTTATCTAGTCTGGTTTTCCATGTCAGTAAGTAGTATTTTATGGAATAATCACCAATTGTCCAAAAGCTGAAGAAATATTTTTAAGAACTACATTAATCTTTTTCTTTCTCAAGAATCACTTTATCCTCCTGTGAACAATTTAAATACTTGTTTATTAATTTTATATTACTACTCTTAATTCTACTTCCTTCATCCAGGCTTCAGTCATTTCTTCTTTTCAGTATTTACATTCAGAATTTGATCTTCCAGTTGTTGAATTGGTGCTTGTGTAAGCTGGGTTTAGAATATCTACTATTTAAAGTCACTGTCTCTGCTTCTGAAATCTTAATACTTACTTTGCTCATTTTTAGTTACTGTTACTGTTCCTAAACTCTAAGATGTGGACACATTTTCTTCCCCTTTCTGTCAGCTGTCCTGTTATCTTTAAAGCTTTGACTCTTCTATGGGCAGAGTAGAATTAAATATTATGCTGTAGTAAGTTTCAGATTTCATGAAAGCAGTGGTCATGGCTGATTTGTTTATTCTGTATGTTACTGGAGCCTGATAGAGTGCTTGACATAAGGTTAATCATAAATTTGTTTAAAAAGAAAGTAAGTGTTTAATGTCTATTTACTCTTAATTATGTCAACAAATCTTTGTGAGACAGTTATTATTAAATTAGGACAGTACATCAAAATCCCCTGGTGAACTTGTTCAATACACACATGAGCTGGTACAACCTCAGACATGCTGATCCAGGCTTGGGGCGCAGGGGAAGCAGAGGTGCAGAGGTGATGGTGGCATGTATGCCTAAGAATGGTGAAAAGGCTGGAGATATGATTTTGATTTTAATTATTAACTGATAAAAGCAGAATTTATTATTCTTTTCATTCAATTAAATTCCTGCTAACTTGAAGCAATGGATAAATAAATACATTAGGTAGTGAAAAAGATGCTTTGGAATCGGAGACTTTGCCAAAACCTCTGGACACATTTGTTAGCTGTTTGTATTCCATGGTTGGACTCTACTGAGACCAACGTGCCATGTATTTTTATCGTGAAGGAGTGGTTCTGGAGGGTTGGGAAGACCACTAAGCTCAGAGTTTGTTTTTGTTTTTGATTTTTGGTGCTGGGGATCGAATTCAGGGCCTTGTGCTTGCAAGGCAAGCACTCTAACCACTGAGCTAAATCCCCAGCCCCTAAGCGCAGAGTTTTATCTTTAGTTTTCACACTTATTAGGTGTGAGATTTCAAGCAAAATAGTTCCGTGAACTTCATTTTCCTCACCTGTAAAATACGAGCGTTTGAGGAATGAATGGTTCTGATTAACTTTTGCGCTTGAAGATTTTCATTCACCACTCTGACCTTTAAGGCATGTGCTTTACTTTAATGGTATAAAACAAGTAGTAGAGAAAAGGGGTGAAGTTTCTTACAATGGATTCTCAGAATAAGCTGTCTTTAGAACTAAAACTACAGCTAACTGATTTCCCCTCCCATAAGTCAAATCAAGGATACAACTGCAGTGGCTTTGTCAAAGGCTTTCCAAACTGCCCCTCTAGGGCCCGGCAGGGCTCTCTGCTGTATTTTTTTAAGGTCTTCATATTAACAAGTTGATGGTTTTTCATCACTAGAGAATGTTGTCCTTTGTCCTAATCCTAGTGAGAGAATTTCTCATTCCACATGATTGAAACTGATTAGCCTTGTGTATTCTAAATATGAGGAAACGATGGAGATGACAGGAGTCATGGGCTCAAAGTAAAGAAGTGACTTAGCACTCATTCGCGTCTTGGATAAAGAGCTGGAAAGGCCTCAGTCGCTGGGACACACTGCAAAGCACCAATATCCTCTGGGTGGGGTGCTTTGCAATGATGACTCTTGTTTTGACTTTGGACTACAAACAGTAATACGATGAAAACATCTTATTTTAAAATTTAAATCTTCTACTTTAAAGCTAAGTATATTACTTCACTTTTGGAAAATAGAAAAAAAGCAAAAACAAACCCCCCGTATTCCCATCATCTTAGTATACTGATTGTCTTTTGGAGTTTTATTTTATTTATTTATTAATTTTTAATGCTCTTTGCCTCCTCAGACACACTGTAAAGTAGCTACGCTTGGTTAGAGTCAGGGGTCCACATCAGTTGCTTCCTCACGAAGGGTTAAATCTTTGGGTTCCTTCCCCTGTGGTGGTCAAGGGAAGGGGCCAATGTTATAACATGCCTGGGGCTACCAGAGACACGACACAAGGGTCTCCTCTGTTTTGCATAATTTGGGAATTCTCTCGAAGAAGGTTAAGTGCTGGGTGTGTTCATATAGTTTTTCATTATTTAATAATTTATCAGACTGTATCCTTAAAATTTGTGCCCTTTATTGTGTGAAAAAACCACATTTCACTTAGTTTTATAAATACAAAATAGAGTAAGCACAGAAGTAAATACTATGACAATGATTGTCAGGAAGTAAGTAAGATTTGGAGGTACTAAAATTGATTCATTTTGGTAAGTGGAATTAGGGAGGGACTAATAAGGTGAGACCATTGATTTCCCACTTCATTCAATATATTATTAGTTGATCAGGTAAAAATATCAGGGCTTTTTCTTTTACATTTAAAGACCAAAAGAGGTTTTCAGGGTGGGAAAGTGGGAGTGGGCTTATGAGGAAGAGCAGCTTCGGATATGAGTTTGGATGCCAGAGCTTTATCTATGGCATGAAAAAAACCCCTTCAGGATTGGACTAAGAGAAGAATGTTAGTGGTTAGCGAAGAGCACCGTTGAAAACCCAGGAGGTGTGCTGGTCCATGACCCACCCAGGGCCCCTGAATGTGGCAGCCTGCTCCTGTGGTCCCTGTCCTTCAGTGAGCGTTCAAGCTCCCAAGGGTCCAGCCACTCTGGGAGGGAGGACATCACACTGCCTGTGTTTCAGGATTTCTTCTACTGGAAGCAGCCCCACACTACAGGCACTTTGGATCCTTGCACTTGGTGTCATCCTGTTCCCATTTGGGCCTCTTTCTGCTGCACTTTAGGGTTCAAGTCAAAGTCGGGGCAAGAAGGGAATCTTATTCCTGAACTTTGGGAATGGTGTTGGAGTTTCTAAAGTTCCTAAAGTTGGAGACGGAGGGAGTGGATGATACTGCTTTATTTATGAAAATTTAAACACTTAGAATAATACTTGTGATGTACTATGGTGGCTTGAAAACTTCAGTTTCCAGTCAAGAAGTTTCTTTGTAGATAGGAAGGAGGAGATTCTGCTCAAATGAAAGGAGCTTGAGAGAGGAGAGAAGAGTTGCAGCCTGAGGATTTTTTTTCAGTGTTGCAGATGTTTATGGATTCTACGTCAGGTTTACCATTGGAGCCACATTCCTAAAAAAGAAAATAGCTACGTTCTTAAAAATAGGAAGTAATATCGAGAAACTGATACTAATTCTTGATTAGATTGAGAAATTAAAATATTGTTTGCTTTTTAAAAACGTCAACAGATATTTTATTAACCAGTAAGTTTTTTGATTCAATACACCATGAACCTCAGTGTTTATGGAGCCCCTTCCTCTGAGAGGGAACAGTTGAATGTTATTTTTCTATGTGAGTTAGAAACTGTCAAACTAGTATGAAGGCACAGAAGACAAAAGTTTTCGGAAATTTAACAGTATGGAAGTTAACAGGATTTAACAGTATGGAAGAATTCTGCTGCCACCTAATGGACAAGTGAAATATTTTCATTATTCTGCTGTAGTTTCCTTTTATCATACTGAACCATCATATACAATTGTGATAATTATTTTAACTAATATTCTTGAAAGTTATTTTATGTTTATTTATCTTAAAATTATTTGTATGAGTCGTATATGCGTGCTTGAGGTGGTGGTAGTGAAGTAGATATGATAGAGTATGGAATTAGTTTGATTGATTCAGTTTTAATTGTAGCATTACAATATGTTTTCTATAATTTTATTTAAGTTAAATTTAATAAAGGCTTAATGATGTAACAGATGGTTTTTAAATACTGAGTTTTTCGTTTAAAGAATTTTGGGGAATTCTAATGAACCTATGACTGAAATGAAAAATTAGTCATAGCAAGAGAGCATGCTAGGTGAACTAAATGGATTGAATATTATATTTAAAAAAACAGAAAGGACACTGTGTATGTGTGTATGTGTGTGTATATACAGAAAGGCATATTTGGCCACTGAGCTAAAAATATTCAAGGTTTCTTTTTTCTGTTTGTACCTTGTATTTATTTAAAACACAGGCAGGGATTGATTTTTGCCTCTTTCACTCACTGATGAAGAATGCCAGACACATTGTTAATGTTAATAAGTATCTGTTGGATGAAAATAATTAACTGCATAAGCTCTAGAAAACGGAGGAAAAGAAACAAAATCACTCATATCCTCCTCATAGTGTAAATCACAGTCTTTTGAAAACACATGTTACTTGAAGTCACTAGGCCCTCTGCTTTTGGCTGCTCAGTAACCTATGAGGGTTTTGGGAAGCCTTGGTGGCAAAGTCCCTCATCTGTATGTCCATTCTAGAGTATCTTTTAGCTCTCAGAGCTATTCCCCCACTGCCATTCTCTGAAGTCCAGCCCTGGCATTTCTGATTACCCTCTGCAATTCCGAGGTGTGGTTGTATAAATGGGTCACACTCTTTTTCCAGTGGACCATAGAAACTCTTGATCTTCTTGTTCCTTCATCTTCCACAAAACCACCATACCATGTTGTCTAAAAATATGTGACTGTTAATTTAGGGTGAGGGCCATTTTAGAAAATAATTACAAGGTGGAAGAGAACAAGGTTACAGCCCTAGTTAATTTGGAGTTTTTCTTTAATCCCACCTGTTAAAGAACCTAGTTTTACTTGTGGCTTCCCAGGGATGGGACTTACTAGATGATTCCTATCTTAAAACATGTGTAAAATGCCTGGCTGGTGCCTCCACCCCTTGACTCTCTGTCCCTCGAATTCCTCCCTCAGCACTCTCCATTCAGAATTTCACCGTCTTCCCTTGAAAAAACTCTGCTGCTGCCCCAGGAACGGCCATCACTCTTTGAGTCCGATACTCTGGGCTCTTGTCTGGTGGACACTAATAACGCTGACTTTCAGCACCCTGGTGATGGGAGGTGAAAACATATACATTACCATAGAGATGCAAAAGCAAAAAAATAATAACTTATTTTTTCTTTATTTTGATAATCATCTTGTTTATAAGTACCCACTCTTCCTACTGGATGATAATGGGAATGGCTTGAATTTTTCAGTAAAGTAGTTTGTTCTCTTATGAATTAAAATGGTATCTTTTGTTAAGCTCAGTCCTCACATATTCTCTTCTCCCTTTAAGAAAACTCACAACAGGATCAATAAGGAACATCTGCTTTTTACTTTGTCCATATCTGTGGCTCCTATGGATCTTAGATTACGTTTACTGAACATCAGATCCCACTTAATAACGTAAATGATGTTAGTTTTTTGACGACATCTAACTCTAGTTTGCCCTTCACTAGGGGTATCATTGAGGATGCAGCTTCCACTGTGTCTCAGGTGGTCTCACTTTGGACTGTTCTCTTGGTATTGACGTCGTGAAGAGGAACCTCATCACTTCCCTAATGTAGTTGTGACTCTGATTCAGTTCTTGACAGTGGAAGGTGGCCCCAAACCTCTGTGCCGTAAGTTAACTGCCTACTCATCCAGACCACTGACAAAAGCTTTTTTTTTTTTAAATAATTTATTTTATTTTAATGGTACATTTGAGATATACATAGTGATAACATTCATCATAGGGGATTTATACCTCTACATGATATATCTTGTTGCTTCTTTTTTTCCCATTCCCCTCCCCTCTCTCCGCCCCATCCTCCCTCCTTACTTACAAAAGCTTTGTTTCTGTTTTTTCCTTCCATTTCTTATTTCTCTTGTCCTCTGTTCTGTTCCCCCTCCCTTGGTCCCTTCCCCATGTGGACATTTTTTTCCCTTTCCCATTGTAATACATTTTGGTCTTTATTTACACTTTCAGTTTCTCACAGCAGAGAAACAATGCGGTATTTAAACATGTGTGTCTGATTTATTTCACTTACGAGTATGGTCTCAAGATGCATCCATTTACCTAGAAATATCTCAAGCTTATCATTCCTTATGGCATTTATCAAATCTATCTTAGTTTTGGTAAGAAAGAAAGGAGTAAAGAAATCTCTACGGGAAGGGATATCCAAAGGGGGTTAAAGGTTTCCTATCCAGGGAAGATTAGGAGAATGGGGAATCAGGAAGCCGAATTCAGAAGTCCTAGTTTGAATGAATTTCTGCTGCACTTAAAGTCATATCCCTTGATTTATACCTTCCATTACATCAAGTCAAACGGAATCTTAGATTTATAGTATTATCAGTAAAATGGCAAAATTCAAAGTATTCAATGTAAGAATTTCATGGCACCCAGTAGTATGATGGTAAATATTTAATCACCAGGTCTCCAAACAAAGGCTCTTGTTTTCTAGTGTTTGCTGATTTCTCACATGTGTATAATTCCATGATAGCCAATTCACCTTCCTGAAATTATGTCACTGAATATGGAGCTTGCAAGAGACACTAACTGTTGACTCTTATGAGCTGGTATGGGCAAGCTAACAAACCATTCATAGGTTGATAACGATTCCAAGATGTTACCCACACTTAGTTTTGAGTAGACTCAGTGAGCAACATTACATTGTATTAAATGATAATTCTAATTATTACAATTGTCTTCTTGATCTTCCTTCTAAAATTCCTTTTGTTCCACTTTGAGTCACTGGGCTTAGTTCTTCCTGTTTATCATCTTGAAGCTTTATTTCTTCAGGACATATATCCTTTGCTCTTTAAATCAATACCTATGTGCTGTGTTTCAGACCAGGCCATTCTGATAACTAAGCTTTGATGACATCATTGTTAGCATTCTTTCACAAATTTGATATTCCTAGCTGACCACATACAACTTAGTAGAATGCTTATCTTCTTTTAGATTTTAACACACATTGCCTGTTTTACTTTCTTTTTAAGTATATTAATGGCTGTTTTTATCAGTTGAGTGACATCAACATGTGTTCAGCTATTGGAAGTCCTTTTGGTCATTTTCATGGGACTGGCCAATCATTTACATCTTCCCTGTCCTACCCACGCATAGCCCATCTAGTCCAACCTCTTCATTTAAAAGTGAGGGAACTAGAGAGCATAGAGTTTAATTTATTTATGGAAGATTACACAGCCTCTAGATGACAAAGTAAGGTCTAGCACTAGATTTTATGGCTTCTAGTTTTGTACTCATTTTCTCATATTCTGTTATTTCTTCATACTTTTGATATACAATTAAATAAAAAAAGCAGGATTTACTACCTCTGTTCTACACATGATGAAACTTAGAGTCAGAAAACAAGTGATGAGTCTGAGGTTAGGTGGGCAGTAGTGGCAACTGAGGTTTTGAATCTAAGTGCAAGGCTGTTTTTTTCAAATTTTGTTTTCCAACTTTGACCTTTTGAGATAGAATTTTAAAATAATATCTAACTTCAGCCCTATAATCTAGTGAATATCCATCCCTCTCATTTTGCTGTCATTTACCAGTGTAATAAACACAGGTCTCTGTCATCCAAAGTCCTATCCAAAAAAGAGGCCAATTCAGATGATTCATGGGGCTTTAACAAATGTATTGTTTTAGTTTCCTAGGGCTGCCATAACAAATTATCACAAATTACCATGAATTTATTCTTTCACAGTAAAGAAGGCTCAGAGTCTGAAATCAAGATGTTGACAGAGTTGGTTTCTTCTGCCGGCTCTGAGGGGAAAACTGGCCATGCCTGTCTGCTGGCTGTGGGCTTTGCTGGCAGTCATCGACATCCGTTGGCTTGTAGAGGCTTTACTCCAATTTCCAACTCCATCTTTACTTGGCCTTCTCTGTGTTCGCTTTTCTTCTTATCAGGGCAGCGGTCTTTAGATTTAGGGCCCACCCCAAACACAAGATGCTTTCATCTCAAGATCCTTAATTCCATCCGCACAAATCCCATTTTGTAATACAGCCAGATTCTGAGATTTAGGGTGGACCTGAAGTTTTGAAGATGCTATTTGACCTGCTACAGGTACTCTTTATGGAACCGTGGGTAGAGTAAGAAAGCAAATGATAATAGGAAATCCTTACCTGAGGCTTGGATGAGCAAAGAGAAGAAATTATGTCCTAGGAGCCCAGTAAGAGCTGTAGCAATGGAGGAAGAATTCGAGCTGTGAAGACAGGAGAGATGCCTGCCCTGCCAGGACAGTAGGCTCAGGGCAAATAGACAACAGTGATGAAATACTCTGACCACTTTCTCCTTCCACCCTCTGAGCTCCTTGAGAGGATTTATGTTAGACAAATCCAACCGGAAGCCGGGTGTGTTAGTTTCCTGTTATGTGTGTAACAAATGACCACAAATTGAGTGGCATAAAACAATACTTATTCTTACTTATTTTTAAAAGGTATGTAAGATTTGCTGAGGTATATTTGTATGCAGTGAATTTACTCCGTTTGAATGTACATAGAGTTGGGTAACTGACACAACCACTCAATATGTAGAACAGTTCCATCAGCTCCAAAATATCTCTGATGTGAGATTAGAGTTGATAGAACAGAGACCTATTGTTTAAGAAAGATGAATCCAGTTTGATGCAAGTATTCTCAGCATGATAGAGAAATGATTTAGTTTGGGAATTTAAGGAAAATGATGAACAAACTGTTGAGATCTGTCTTGCAAAGGGGGCATCTGTTAGGGGTAAGGGGAAAATTATTGGGAATTAACCAAGCATTGTGTATTTTGAATACTAAAGCTATTTAAGAGCTTAAAATTTTCTAAAATACTAGAGCTACTTTTCATTCAGAATCATGCTGAGACTGTTTGATTTGCTTCTGATTGTTACTTCCAAAATTACTTCTTTATGTAGCCAGAGCAAAATAACATAAAGGAATGACCATATATGTGTGTGCGTGTGCATGCATACATACATATACACACAAATCACACGTATCATAGCCTGAGAGGAGTGCTTCTACGTGGGCAAAGATTTTAACTCACAGATCTGTGGGTTATAAGTCCTACAGAGTGTCTCTGAGCTGAAAGTAAAAGCATCTACAAGGCAGTGTTCTTTTCTGGAGACTTCAGGGGAGAATCTTATCTTTTCCAACTTCCACATGCCATCCACATTACCTAGCTTGTTGGTGACCTTCTTCCTGTATCAGATGAGTCCTCGCACAGTATCCTTGTGACCTCTTCTGACATTTTAGGTGGCATATACACAGGTTCCAGGGAAGAAGATGTGGAAAAATCTTTGGAGGGACTATTATTCTGCTACCACATCAGTGGGTAGTCTGTGGTATGCAGTCTCCTGGGCAAGACTGACTCCTGTTTGTGTGGGGATGAAGCTTATGTGTTAGGAAGCCCTCTATAAGAAAAGTGGCTCAAAATTAGACACCAAATTTGAAAGGAGCAGTACTTGAGAGGTTCTGAGCTGAAGCTTCATTATCTCTGGTAAACCAGCTTCTGCTTCTACCACAGAGCTGGGCAGAACAGGGCGGAGTGACTGGGGAGGGAGGAGTGAGACAAATGGGCCAAAGTCACGGCAACTTGCCTTGTAACTTCCTCCAAATAGCTGACAGAAAGGTGACTTACTAGAGTCAGCTGGCATTTCAACAATACCTGTCCATCAATGTAGTGTCAGTCATTTTCAGATATCCCAAATCAGCTGATACTTGATCATCTTGTTAAGAAGAACAGCATGAGAGATGGAGTACAACTTAGCGAAAATGACCTGCGCCATGCCTTCAAAGAGCCCGGGCTTCACCCTTTGTTTCCTTTCATTACATTCAGGCAAATATATAGTAATGTTATTGGGCTTAGTGCATTCTTGTCCAATTTTATTTTTTACCTTTTTAAGGCAGTATGGACTATTGGTCAGTTATCCTCTTGTCTTCTTAAATGGCCTGTTATAAAGTTGTTCATTTACTAATGCAGAGAAGGTACAACAGAACCTTTGATGTTACAGTTAGAGCTCAGGTTTGGCGTACAGGCCGTGGAAATTCCATCTAGCCACAGTTCATTCACTTCTAAGTCTATTTCTTTCTTGTGACTATGTAGTGTATTTGATACAAAATTTTCCTTCTAGACCCCTAAATTCTAGGACTTTACAGTATGGTCATATGACAGTGAGTCAGCAGTTTAATTCCTATAGCTGTTCCCCACCACTAGGGACTTTCTAATAAGAACTAAGAAAGAACTGCTACTAGTTTTATTATTACCCAAGCAGAATAAAGAGGAACTACATTAGCAAGAATACTGAGGTGAAGGAGACCAATTGCCCATGTCTTAACAAGAGAGAGACAGAGAGAGACAGAGAGAGAGAGAGAGAGAGAGAGAGAGAGAGAATTTTACACCTATGAAAATAGGCCTATTATTTAAAGTTTTGTTTTCAGAATATTTGCTTAATATCTTCTATCTCTCTGTGTTAGATAAATTCCTCTACTGCCAACCTTCCAAATATGAATTACATTTTAAACAAAAAGAATAAGAGAATTGAGTGTACTGATAGAATAAAGAGGTTTAGCATATATAACCTAATATGGACATTTTGGTTAATGTCTTTTTTTTTCACAGATCTGTTGAATGAACAAATCAAAAATAGCCATAATGAAGTTAGATGTGGGGCATTAATAAACGCACAGTGTGGATTCTTTTCCTTGTAATCTATTAACCAATGTTTTCATTTGATATTAACATCTTCAAAAAGAAACTTCTAATTTTTAAAAATTAATTTTATTGGTACTTTTTTTGATATACCTAATGATCACATTCATCACAGGGAATGTGTACTTGTACATAATATATCTTGATTCTTCTTATTTTCCCCATTCCCCTCCCTTTTACCCTTCTTCCCTTCCTTATTTACAAAAGCTTTGAGGAAACTTTTAATTTTATAGTGAATACTTTGTAGCTTTTTTTCCCCTCTGGAGATACTTAAACAAAATATGAAAAGAAAATGGTTAACGATGGAGTCAAAATCAAGGGAAACTCAGGAGGATGAGACTTAAATGGAAATAGTGCTTATTTTAAGTGCTGGCACCTTCCAGAAGTTCACTGTCTGACTGAGTCGATGGGACGACATCTTACTCTATGATTCAATAGCAGCATCAGCGTAAAGTGTTACTACTTTATATTGTCCTATGGCAATCTTGAATATAAAAGATCTTGATTGACATTCCTGCTCTGTGACTTAATGGCTGTGTCAAGTATTTTGGTCAAAATACTTGAATTCTTCAAACCTTAATTTCTAAATTTTAAAATGCGGTCTGTAGGATCTGCCCCGAGTACTGTCAGAATTAGAGGTAATGTATATAAAATGCCTATCACCACCCTAGGTAATTATAGTACTTAATTACTGATATTTATTATATTGCATAGAAATTCATAATTATTTTATATTATGTTTTAGTTACTTTTCTCTCGTTGTTGGGACAGAATACTCGACACTCAAAGCTAGGGGAAGAAAGGTTTATTAGCTCACAGTCTGCAGAGGTTTCAGTCTATAGTCCGCTGGGTCCGAGGCAGGGCGGCATGGCAGAGGCAGGGCAGACCGGCAGCCGACTGACCTCTTCCTGTATCTTTTATCTAGGCTACCTGTCTCCAGGGCGGCCCACACTCACACCCCCAATCTCAGTCTCACATCCTTGATCCCAGCAGAACCATGCCAAACCGATCAATGTATCAATGTATCAGTAATCACACACTCTAGATCCAGCTATCTCTTACCACATGAGGCTTTGGGGGGACATCTAGACACAAACCATAACATATTACTTCTTCATATATTTACTTTTTTATAATGTTATAGCTTAAAAATAATCTCTAGCTGGGGCATGATATGCATTCATTTGTGATCAGGAGTGGTGATTTGGATGAAACAGCACATTTTTTTTTCTCAGTCTTTCTCAGTCAAAGGGATTTTCCTTTGAGGCTGTGGTCTGCAGATGTTTATTACAACATGTCTCTTTAATAAAGGAAATGACTACTTTATAGCTAAGTTTGACATAGTCTATTTTATAAAACTTAGTTTTTGAGCTCTGGACCACTAATAATTTTAAAGTAGTAAGTGAAAAGAATAAAATTATAACCAGCAATATTTTGTGTAAATACAAAGGATATAAATACATAAGGGGAATAAGTATATGGACATGCAATCTTTATAGTGAGTGATTGCTAGGAAAATCACTCCTTTATTTTTCCGGGTTTTCATGACTGAGTTCAAAATGTTATAAACTATATTTTAGTTTCTTCATATGTAAAAGTAGGGGGAAAACTCTTCTATTCTTCTCAAGCCTCAGATCTGTGATGCTGTTAAGGTTTGTGTGGCAGTCTTTTAGAATTCCACCAAGTGCTATTTGTCTTTCTTTTCATAACACATGGTAAATTTCATAATTGAGTTGTTCTTTGGGTTAATAAATTGTCTTTGGAATGCTGATGCCTCCTTGGTTTGTCTGGCATTAAATGTGGCAATATTTTAAAGGGGTCACTTTTCTATTAAACTTTAAATTTAGGAAATGAATTTCTGTAGAGTTTGGAATTTCTAAATCTTGTTTTCTTGTATTCTTGTTGGTCATTTGTAACAAAGGGGAATTTTGTTGCAGCAATAGAAACCAACAACTATTGAGTGTTGGCAAAGTGGTATGTCACATAATCCTATGATGCCTCATAGGATCTTTTTCTCATTGATCGTTTTAAGTCTTACTGGAGATTTGATGGATTTAGAGGTACCTCTTTGATTTCTAGACTGATGTGCTTGTTGGACTTCACAAGATTATATTGCCTTCTGCTGGTCTTTCTTTTCTTTTCTTTTTGGGAGGAAGTGATTATTTTTATTATTATTATTTTATTTATTAGTACCCGTGTATAATAGGTAATGTTTGGATTCCCTGTGGGGATTTGGCTGTTCTTTCTCAGGGACGCTTACTGATGTCTCCAGGGATAGGTTCACAGGTCTTGTTTAGTTATCTCCATGTTTTTCTGTTTATCTAGATGCCATGATCCCCAATCTTTCCCGTTGTTCCACTGAAGAATACCTTTGGGGAAAAAAAAAAAAAACTTTAGCAAACAAAAATCTCTTCTCCTCTTTCCCTTTTCCCCCTTTGTTCCTCCTCCTCTTCCACTTTATCCTGCCCTTTTCATTCTGTTTACCTTCCTTTTATGTAGACTTTTGGTGCATCTACTAAAGCAAAGTCCTCCTTCTTTCCCGTTCCATGTCATGAGGCTAATGAAATACATATTGCTGCATATGTAGGGATATTCCTGGGCTCTCCAGTTTGACTCTTGCATTGTGACACAGGAAAGGCCCTGTGAATGGCTGCAGCAAAGAAACTGTACTTAAATATACATCAAATTCAATGGAATATTTTTATATGTATATTTCCCCCCCCTAGATATTGGGACTAGTTGTCTCTCCTGGGGAATTTCAATAGTCTTCTAACTTACCTTTCTTTTTCCACTGTTGCACACTTTCCCTCCAGATCTATCCCCCACAAAACAGTCTGAAAGCAGCCTTACTTTGAAAAAGTAAGTTGAATCATGATTTTCTTCTGTTTAAAAACTTTCCCCTTCCTTCCTCCCTTTCTTCCTTCCTCTCTGCCTCCCTCCAGTCCTTCCTTCCTCCTCCTCTCCTTCCTTTCCTCTTCCCCACACTCCCAGGCGCTGGGAATCTAGAAAGATGAATAATTTACTTGTTCTGCAAGACTCTTTGTGGTAATCTCAGTGTTTCCCACTAGTTTTCATTTATTTATTTCTCAGGAAGGGATTCATAAAATCCAGGGAAACTGAGGTCAGATTATGATGACTGAAAGACAAATCATTTTCTCCTGGAAGCTTTCACCTAACAGTGGCAATAATGTTCTCCTACTATACAGTTAAGTTTGTGCTTACTATTCACTTTTTTATTAGGTAACTCTAACTTTTATTTGTATTTGATATTGTTGATGAAGTAATAAATATTTTGAAGAGAAAATGAGGACAAAGAATTTGGCTGATCTTTGTAATTGCAGTGTTAAATCATGTTCCATTAAATGTTACTCATTCTCTGTAACAGCATAGTCAGGAATATGAGAAATGAGTGTAAGGTCAAAAAAGAGGAACTAAATCATGGTTTATATAGCCTGGCCTTCCTTAGAAGCAGAAGAAGCATAGAAGCAGGAGTAAACAGAAAGGTAATGGTCAAAGTACATAAACAGCGAATGGAGACCCCCGTTCTCACAGGCCGTGCTCCCGAACCATTGCCGAAGGTAACTTCCTCTGAATTATTTAATAAGAACTAGAAAGTCTAAAATCACAGTTATTAAGGACTTTAAAACACTAAGTTACATATTTTAACTTAGTTTTAAATGTCGAAATAGTATTACTTTTTAACATATTTGTACAAAAAGGTAGAAATAGATAATATTTTTAATGCTCTTGTTCATTATTGGTAACATTTATGTTTCAATACTGGGTTTGATAGAAGAAAAAGGAAATGGTGACTTTAGTAATTGATACGTGCGATTTCTAAATATTGTCTTTTGACTATGTAGAAAAGGTTTCAAATTCTGCCAAAGTTTATAGAGACTGAATTGAATATCTGTATCATTTTATGCAACACATATATGTGTTTCAAAATATTGATTAAAAGATATGATTATTATATACAATGTGAGAAGTACTAGATATCTTCTATCAATAATCTAATAAACAAAGCCCAAGATTAAAAGGCTATTTTGTAAATAATATTTTTGATAAAATATACTTTATTAATTTGAAATTGAAAATTATATTTTCTATAAGTCCAGATAGATTTGGATTATATAATTTAGTGAGAGTGAGCTATTTACTTTTTACTACTGACCAATATAAATTCATTTGCAACTTATCGTTCATTTCTTTTATCATGTTGAATCCTATTAGAGGTAGCCCTCAAATAGAAATTAGTTTTTTCAATATACAACTGTTAAATGAATGAATCATTTGAATTAGATGTGAAGGTTATTGGACACAAGTTATTTAAATTTCTATTTGTAAGATTGAGTCTCATCATTATTTAAAGCATAACACATTATACAATAAATAAATTAACCCATTTTATAATCTTTGAGGACAAAAATGAAGGAATATTTGCTTACAACCTTTTGCTACTTCATATTTTTTAATATGAGGCATTATAAAAATTAAAGTCAGGTACAATAAACAAAGTTTATTCTCAATTCATGTAGTATTAAGGGGGCTTTATGAAATACCCACAAAGTACAATTTGCATTATTATACTAGGGCCTAATATTATATTTTTATCATAGCACACATAGTAAAAGAAAGTAAAAACTAACTTTTCCCTTTTATTATCTACTTTAAGCAAGGAAAGCACAACAGAATTTCATAAAATATTTTCATACCTCAGAATTTAGAATGTTTCTCTTTGCATATCATTTAAACTTTCATTAGCACATCTTTCACTTTTTTGGGTGTAGTGTCAGAACTTAAAAAAATAGAAAATAAATTCCTTAGTGAGCATAATTAAGATACAAGCTTGTTAAACTTGGCTAGAGGTACATTTAGTTATGTAAATTATATGAAACCAACAAAAAGGAATAGATGCATAGTATTTTACACAACAAACAAATTTGGCTTACTCAGTTTCAATATTTCTTTTCTTGTTTATAATGCACATTTAAAGCTACAAAGAGTTTTAGCTCACATTACTCACTGAAGATGAAGTAAAAAGTGAAGAAATAATCATAAAAATATAGGATGTGAAATAGGCCACAAAATATATTTTATAGTATTTTATCAAGGAAGTGTAGTGGCAGATACATTGCATTTTAGAAATATTTTTATATTGATACTCTTATTACCTGTATCCATTATAAGCTTTTATCTGTATTTGTAGTAAAATCTGTAAAGTTCCAGTGGCCTCTTTGCTATTACTGAGACCAATGTTAGAAGACATACAAGGGAAAAATGGCTGTAAATATGAGCCACGTGGTGTATTAGAAGGATAAATTCAAATGTGAAAAACAGCAAAATATTGTACATGTATGTGGAAAAACATAGGTTATGATATGTTGAAATAATTTAAGCAGTTGAATAATGAGTTTGAGACCTGCTTGGAATGACATAACTTCTAGAGAATATGCTTTAAAAATCTTGGAAATAATTTCTAAAATATGAGCTGATGATGAAAATCTTCCCTAAGTTGTCTTTTAGTGAGATTCATGCATTCGTCCACAGTTTAGACTAGAAATTATTTTTCTAATTGGAACAGACTGCTCTTCTGAAAAAGTACCTCAGGTTTGCTTCTCCCAAACAACCCCTGTGCTCACACTGACCAGAATCCACAGATCACTGGATTCTGTAACACACGGAAAGAAATCACTTAAAAGTCCTGGACAGAGAAGAGCTGTCTGTCGTATTTTTCCTGAGCAAAAAATAAAATAAAAAATTTCCCCCAGTCACCAAGCTTGGTATTAGTTATGTTGGAGCTCCTTATTCTTTGGCTTGTTCTGGGATGCGGATCTGCATAGTTCACGCAAACCTCGTGGAACACTGTTGTATTTGTGTGGTACACTTGACAGCCATCTCTTGGAGCGCGGCTACTCCTGGTCCCTGTGGGAGGCCTGCCATTGAGATGCAGGTCTGAAGAACTTGCCACCCCTTCTCCCACTAGATATGAAGATTAGACTTTTTGCCATTTCTTCCAATCTTCAGAAGCTTTTCCTTCTCACAGAATCCAGTTTAACAACCTCTGACAGGTTAAGCTTTCAAAATCACAAGTTTGATTGGTTCCTTCATGCTTAAGGAAAGCACAAACCTAACTATGTCATTGTAATCCTGAGATAGTATTTTTCTAGTTTTACAAATGAGGATATTGTGGCTTAAAAGAATGACCCAAACTTGTGTGAGTCCACATGAAAAGTAAATGAAGGGCATAGAATTTGAAAATAGGTATGTACTATGTGCCAGATGATAATTTAAAGTTGAATAGTATACAGATATGTCTTCAAGGAGGCTGGTGTTTAGTGGGAATCAGGACAACAAATAGGCAAATGAGTGAATACCTTTGATTGCAGCAGACATGCAGGTGTGCAATCATACCAGAATATCGTGAGAAATCATAGGAGGGTGTGACAATTTCACATGGAGGTGACCATTCCTTTTTGTTTTCCCTTAGCATACTGATTTTCCTCTCAAAAGACTGTTCATTTCCTGCTGAATTTATATTTAGTCACCATACACCATTTACAATCACTAACCCATTTCCATTTTGGAGTATCTTTTACTGAATTGATTTTCCATATATACAGGATTTTTTATGTATACTTTAACTGTTGAATAAAATTCAATTTGTAATACTATTTGTGCTTGCTAACTTATTTGTTCTGAGCATCTACAATAGTGTCAACTTTCATTAGGGAAATGAAAGAAGAAAAGAGGAGAAAATGGGAAAAGTGAGCCAAAGGAAGACAGACGAAAAGAGATTGGAGAGAGTGTGGGGGAGACAGGAGAAAGAAAAAATAAATACTTGTCCCTGATTGTAAGGAGCACTATGCTTTCACATGCTTGTGAATCTTCTATAACTGAAAGGAAAGCATTCTGAGATAGGGAACTTTAAGAGAATATGATAAAAATAGGACAGAATTTTTAAATGGAACATAAAAGTACAGGAAAGCTCATTTGAGACATGTTGGAGACCCACTGGATGAAATCAGAATTCTTGCTGTGATTGAAAGTCCCCAAATTATTTCCCAAGTGACCAATTTTTGATGTAGATACTTCAGAATAAAAGCCAGTATTACACAGAAAGCTGAGAAGAAAAGAGTACCAATAAGAACAATTTAGGCTAAGGCTTCCTTTTTTTTTTGGTGCCGGGGACTGAATTTAGGGCCTTGTGGGCTAAGCCTTCCATATGATCTAAAATGCGTTTGTGGAGTGGAATTACTTGATCGTATGATGTGAAAATGACAAAGTATGTTAATGACCATTTAGCCTAAATCCTTCATTTCGGAGATGAGGAGATAGAAGCTTATATGTCCCCTTTCCAAGTACAAATAAGCCACCATTTGGAGACCTGTCTGGATTCTACATCTTGGGCTCTTTTCATATTAAGTAGGTTCCTATAGAAGATGGCAGCTTTATGGCTACCTTCAGGAAACGTAAGAGCATGCCTTTAAAATCAAGCAAGTGTTCTAGAATCACGATAAAGAGAGAGAGCTTGAAACATACATGGGCCATTTCTGTGTGACCAAACAGTTCAACGGCCTCAGGGGTGAGGACAGACGTAGTTATGGAGACGCTCACGTGAACTATTGCTATGGTTTGTAATATCTCATTTTCCTAGGCTTTAAATGCTTTTTGCTAAGTGTGGTTCAACTGTAGAACTGACAGAAAATTTAAGCAATTTCAAAAATGTATTTTTCTCTAAAACTAATTTGGTACTTGCACAGTTTATTTTTATGAACAAATAATGAGTTTCACAAATGATAGAATATAATATTCAAATGTATTTCTGCAAATTTGTGGGATGATCCCTCTTTGAAGGTCCCTTATAAGAATGAAATCTCTTTCTCACTCCTGCAGTTTCTAGGGCTGGGAGCCTCTGGGGCAGTTAGGCCCAGATGTCTGCTGCTGCTCCCAGCACATGAAAGTCCTTGAGGGAATAGGACTCCTTCCAGGACAGGACCAGGGTGAGGAGAGTAAGACACTTGCCGCAGGTGAAAAATGTAAGGGGTGTCAAAAAATTAAGGAATCAAGAGAAATAATATTTTCTTATAACTTTTAAGAAACCAAAACGTATGCAAAAACTTTGTAATGAACAAAATATCAAAATATTAAAAAAACTTTGTAATGAACAAAATATCAAAAAATCAGCAACAGCAGGGCTGAGCCTGAGGCAAAAAGAAAAGGAAACCGGTGATACTGATCTGAGAATGGGATGAACAGAGTTTTATTTTACTGGTAGGGTAGACTTTAATAATTAGGCAGCTGTGTCACAAGGATTGTAATGAAAGAGTTGCAGAGGTAGAAGCAGTTGTTCATCAGCCACCTTAATCTTCTGTGGCCTGTTCAGGCTCCTGATTAAGTGCATGGCCTGAGGTGGCCAGGAGGAGTCCGTGCTTTGCAGATGCCACGTACTAGTGTTCACAGGCTGGAGGGTGCTCTGCCAATGTTTTTCTGGTACAAAGCACAATACGCCAGAATTTAATGGAATTATAATTAAAAGGAAAACCAGAAACACCTTTGAGTTAATCCTCTGTGGTAAAGCCTGACTGTTTGCGATAGTCCAATGCGTAGACATGGAAATATGTCTACAGTGGTATAGCAAAAAATTGCCTTTTATAAAATAGTCCTTCTTTGAAAGTTTAAATAAATGTGATAGTAAACAATGTGACTAGAGTCATCACCCTACTTGTGGCTAACTTCTTCTTCTTCTCCAGTTTTTAGTTGATATATAAATTTGTACAGGAAACTGTCTCTAATTCCCCAGAATAGATTAGATCTCCTGTTGTATACCATGTTTCCCCAGAAATAAGACCTAGCCAGAAAATAATCAGCTTTGAAAACTAGAGATCAAAAATGCCAGCCCCAATCAGCCTGTCCCTGCCTTACCTGCTTTACAGAGTAGCAAACCAAATCATGATGCCAGGTATATTCATCAGATCATACATTTATCATTCATTAAAATGCTAAGTGCACTAATCAGGAAAACAGAACTCCTACTAGGTCTTTCAAGGAGAGTGAATTTAATAGATGGAATTAATTATAGAAGTGGTAAAACGCTTGAATAAGCAGTAACTGAAAATGAGGTTACCCAGGAACTGGCAGTTAACCCCTGGGGATATGTAGCAGGGTACTATATCTACAAAGAAAGAAAGTTTGTCAAAGGGTATTATAGCTGAAGAGAGGAAGTCGGGGTCAAGATGGGGAGCATGGCAAGGTCACAGACATATTCAGAGTTAGTACCACAGGGGCAAGGAAGAAGAATAAGTACCTCAGAGACAAGAGGAGCCATGGCTTTTGGCCTCTTACCACCTTCTAACTTGTACCAACAATTTTGGTTGGCCGAACCTAACTGAAAGTCAGCTGGTAAAGAATTTCAGATATACATAGTTTGTAGAGGTATAGGGCTCCTTGTGCAAATGGAACAGAACACGGAGGAAAAGAAGTATTTGAACTATGGCAAATATTCAGTGCTAATATATTAAATTATCACATATTTATTCATAGTATAAACTTAACGAATACTGTAAGCAGTCTGTAATTTCCCTGAATTAGGAATACATTTGTTTTGTTCACTAATATAGTCTCAGAACATTTTATAGTTCCTGACCCATGGATTTTTTTCACCTGGTGTTGGGGATTGAACAGGAGCATTTTTCCACTGAGCTACTTCCCCATCTCTTTATATTTTGCAACGTAGTCTCACTAGGTTTGCCCGGTTGGCCTTGAACTTGTGATCCTTCTGACTCAGGCTCCCATATAGATTTGAATAAATATAAATTAAAATATATATGAATGAATATCATTATTCCCACTATACTCTCAGTGGTCATGATCTCCATCGTAGAGTTAATTATGTGCTACTTCCAAGCAAGTGTTAAGAGGAACTCTGTAATATACAGAGTATAGACAGATAGTGGTGTCTTCATTTGAAAACAAGTGTGTAGAAATGAAGGAGAGGAAGAAAAGGAAGTGTATTATTAAATGATGGAATTTCAGAGCCTAGAAAACTCTCTTCTTGCTGGGCCTCTAATGCTTTATCCATTTCTCCTTCCTGCCTCATAGACCATTGCAGTGGAATTATCAACTTGGAGAGATATTTAGAGGGTTAAGAAGATTTAAGAATGGCCACCATAGTAGCACAATACTGCTAAAACCAAAGAACAGTCCTCTTCGTGTCTGTTGCAGGCCTCCTGATGTCTATTTACTTGGTCATGTGTACCATAATCACTCTTATCTTTTTATGGTTTTCTCTAATACCTGCGAGGTTCTTCTGTTTTTGTGCTCCTCCAGTGACTACAACTGCATGTATATAAGGCCGCTTGACGCTCTCACTTCTGTCTCACTAAATGTTCTTTCACTTTGTTTCTGTCTCTAGTGTTGAACAATTTCTTTGTGTTTCAATGTTGATCATTACACTTGCTAATCTTTTCTTAGGAAATGTCAGATTTGCTGGTGATTGTATCTAGTGTTTTTTTAAGCTCATTATAAATTATATTTGGCTTACTAAAATACTAAACGGAGGACTTTTTTCTTTGCTCAATTATTGCTAATTACTATTGGTAAAGTGAATGATCAGGGTAATACAAAATACAAAATACAAAATAAATAATTAACAATGGTGGCAAAAGAAAATAGAAAATAACAACATGGTGGTTGCTTAATTTGCTCAAAGTAAAAGAAATATCAGGGCCATTTGCCTAATCTGTTCGTATTTCCTGATTACAAGTTTTTCTGATCTCCAGACTGGGATTTATACTATACAATGTATTTTTTATTTTACAGATTTTATTTCTCTAGAGTTTTGATTTATGCCTTATAAAATGTCTTTCACGTCTGTCCATAATGTGCTTATACTTTCCTGTACTTTCGTGAACATATGAAGTGAGGTTATAGAAGCTGTTTCAAAGCACTTTTACTGTTTTTGTCATCTATGTCATTTGTTGGCCAGTTGTTATTGAATGATTTTCCTCCTGATCATTAGTTACTCATCATATTTTTCTATTTCTTTGAATGTCTTGCAATTTTTGACTAGATACCAAGCACTATGAATATAATAATGATTCTGTACTTTTTAAAAAGTATTTGTCAGCTTTGTTTTGAGATACAGTCAAGTTGTTTGGAAATATTTTGATTCTTTCACAATTACCTCCTAATCCTTGCTAAGTGGAAACAGAACAGTCTCTTTTGTCCCTGCTAGTAGGGTAGTGTTCTTCTGAGTATTTCTCTTGATGGATGTCTTGTATATTGTAGTATGATGTTTCTGGCTCTTGGGAGCATGATCCATTCCCAGTTTTATACGTCTCCCTTCTAGCTGCTGCCCAGCCAAAAGTAGTTTGCTTACATGCAAGTTCTGATGAGTACTCGGAGACTCTAGGGAACCCTCTGAAGACCTTAGAACTCCTTCTTTTTGTGGTTCTTTCTGCCCTGGTTTTCTGCCTTGTAAACACTAACCGTTGAGGTCCCCTCCAATTTTGATCTCTGCTTCCTCAATTCAGAGAGAACTCTGGGGTCTGTACTCCTTCCTCTGTGCTGAGGTTTGGAAACTCTCCAAGCAGTCAACGGAGGCAATTAGAAAAAGTTACCTAATTTATTTCCTTCCTCTGCAAATCATAGTTCTGTAGTGCCTGGTCAACATCTGAAACTCATTGGTTCACATATTTTTTAGTTGTTTAAGGTGTGAAGTAAGTGTGATCCTTGTTTCTATATTTTGGCTGACAATGGAAGACATTGACTATTTTTCTTTTTTAACTAAACTAAGCCTCTTGCATAAATTGCTCCTAAATGGCATTTTGTTTTTCATTCAAAGTTCAGCCTAGGTTAGCTTAGAGAGTTCTAAGTCTTAGCCTGCACCATCATGTAGTAAGGGTTTTAATTCATGTTTTTGAGAAAATGACCATAGAAGCGTTTATATTTGTGTTTAAATGATCCCATTTCCTACATTAGAAAGGAATAAAAACTCTTCCTGACATTTGATCTTTATTTAAATCCAAAGTGCTTACTGAATTAGTATTGATGTCGCTGAACAAAAATTTTAAAACCAGTACAACAAATCAATTCAGATTTTGCTATTATCATCAAGATACTGAACCAATCAAACCTGTTACTTCATATTATCTGAACCTAGAAGTGTTAGTTCACTAGTTCATCTATCGCTCATGTTTTCTAATATGAAAATTTGTAGAATGATATTAAGAGATACATATATTTGTCATGCTGAATTAAAGAAATTCCACTGTAACACTGTGGAATTTTAATTAAAAAACACTGCACGTATTAGAAAAGAGAAAAATTCAATTAGAGAGAAAAAAAGTTTCAAAGCTAATATCGCAAAAAATATTCTGTGTTCAGATTAGCATTAAATCTATTTTGAATTTAACTAAGGTCAACGAATCAGTCTTTCAAAAGAAATTGACTTCCTCACATATTTATTCATTTTCATGTGCTATGCTTAAGCAAATAGAAAGCTATAACTTGGTTAAGAGTCCATTGGATACCGGTTAGAGGAGACCAATGAAAATTTCCTGAAATTTTGTGAAGAACTCATACTTTTAAAACTCCAATGCTGATTTTATGTTATTAGTCACCTAAGAGTAATGCATACAAAAATTAAGAATTTAGAAACTTAAGCTTTGAGTCAAAACAAAGCTATATACAAAGAGAGCTTTACTTCTACATGGATGAATGTTAAGTGAGTTTGAGTCACCCTCACATGCCTTCCAGTCACCTGTACTCTTACCTCTGAATGCTAATATAAGAACACAAAAAAGCTTATGAATTTTTAAATGCTGGTTTCACTTCCAGTTAACACAGTGCTAAAATAGTATTCCCCTAACTATACACTGAAGGAAAGTAATATGACAACAGTAAAAATATGTAGGTGTCATACATATTTTTTAAACATATAGGTCCCAGGATTGTTGTTGTTGCTGTCTTCCTTAATATCCCTAACCATGTGACTTGACATCTAGCCCTGTGACTGGTGGTATAGTTCCTTAGCAGGAAAGGGGATCGTTGATGTCTTTCTTTTCTTTTTAGTTTTTATTTTAGGCCATTGAATCATAGTTCTAATGACTCCAAAATAAATTTCAAAGACAAATGCATCTAGCACATCTAGCACTTCCAGTATTTTATTGGAAGTTCCAGATAGTATATGATTTATTTCCTGATTTCTAATTTTTAAGGAAATAATTTTTTTTTATTAGGGAAGTAATTATCATTGAAAAATCTTGAAAATAGAAGTTGAGAGTTACCACTCAGTCCTGCCATCTGCAAAAAAGATGAACTTTAATAGAAGTAAGGTCTTAGGATTTACAATGAGCAATTTTAAATAAGAAGTATAAAACGAGTAATAAAACCATGAAAGTAAACAAAGTATACCAAAAAAGAAATTTTAGATTGCGAAAAAATGTTTTGGTTCATTGGAACATGTATTTATTTGTATTTTAAAGGCCAACAGAACAGAAGCAAACTTCTCATGTGTAGAATTAATTTGCTCGACAGGGAATCAAGATGAGAAATCAACCACTGGTTTTGTTTTACTTCCATTTGGATTCAGATTGACTTATATTGAATGCGAATTGCAGAGGTTAGGAAAATGGGAGGAAAGAGTGAATTTTTCTGCTGAAATTGGGAGGTATGAAGAGTAAACATCATATAGGAATAATTCTGAAAAGCTCCATTGATCACTGAAACTTGGAAAATGATGAGCTCACACTTGTTTGTGACTTGTTACAAGAGCAATTTATGGTGGAAGAGAATCTGAAATCTCACTTCTATACTAGCAACGTGGTCAAAGACACCACTGTCTTGCCTGGATAAATGAGATAACTTTAACCTTTGGTCTCCTAGAGAATACTACATCCATCTCCATTTTAAACTTGGGAAATTATATACTCTTATTAGCTATTCTAAAGACTTTGGCTTTTTCTCTGAGAGAAGTGAGAAATAATGGAAAGATTTTGAGTAAAACATAACACATAAGAGGCATTAAAGTTGTTCAATAAGTGAGTGATTAAAAAATTAAAGCACATAAAAATAAAATGCCCAGTAATAAAATAATGCTTGCATAAAATATGACATCATGTTTTAAAATATAAATTTGTCATCCATCATGATTATGAAGACTGCAATTCATTAAAAAAATGATACAAGTAATACAACAACAAAAATCTCATCAGATTATCAATAGTTGGGCTGGGGATTTAGCTCAGTGCTTAGAGTGTTTGCCTCGCAAGCATGAGGCCCTGAGTTCGATTCCCAGTACCAAAAAAAAAGAAAAAAAATAGTGGTTCTCTTTGGGCAGTGGAAACTATGAATGACTTACCTGAACTTCTCTTTTCAAAATTTTCTGTGATATGCATGAATTACTTTTAAAATAAAAATCAATTGCTAGGTTTTTTTGAAGGGAGGGTGGGTACTGAGGATAGATTTCGGGGCCTTGTACTTGCTAGACAAGTGCTTTACCACTAAATCCCCAACCCTCAAATCCTTTTTTAAATATTAGAAGGCAGGAATGAATTCATTATATTGACTGAAATTTTAAACACCAGTAGAGGTTGTGAGACTTTTCAAGTAAACATTTGTTTTAGCTACCTTCCTTGTTTCTGGGACACAATACCTGACACCCAGGCAGGAGGAAGGGAGACTTCCTTCTTCTGTCCCTTTTGATTCCATTCAGGCTGCAGGCCTATTGCTTGGTGCTACCTACATCCAGGGTGGGTCTTCCCTCTTCAGTAAGTCCATCAGTGACACTCAGAACTATGCTAGGCCAATCAGTAGACTAATCCAGTATCACACACCCATGATCCAGTCCCCTCCCAAAAGCCCCACCTATGAGTGCATGAGGTTTTGAGGGGACATCTAGATATAAGCCATAACAAATACATGCTCATGATTTTAAAAAGAATACTTCTATTAATTTCTTTTAGTAATTTTTTATTAATTTCTTTCTTTTATTAATTTTCTAGCAGCTGTTGGATTGATTTTTCATGGTCCTTACCATTTTGGTTTTGTTTTTTTTTTCTTTTTGTGGTGCCGGGGATCAAACTCAGGCCCTTGTGCTTGCAAGGCAAGCACTCTAATCACTGAGCTAAATCCCCAGCCCCGGTCCTTACCATTTTGAAGAACCTTTTCTTTTCATGATCATTAACCACAATCTTGTCTTCTGTATCTGAAATTCTGTCTTCACATTGTTTCTTTCTACTGTCTGTACTTTCAATGAAATTTTTAATCTTCTGGACACCTGTTTGCAGCTGTTTCATGGATTCCATTTCTTTCCTGTGTTGGGCATTATGGTTTCTATCATTTTCCTAAGCATCTCTATTTTTTTATCTGTATCTGTTCTAGAGTCACTATTCATGTCTGTCATTCTGGAAATGATTTTTGTTTTGATGTTTTCTAGAGCCTCATTTATTCGCTTTGTTACTTCTGCTGTTACTGATTCCAAGAGTCTGGGTGGGAGGCTTTCATATTGTTCTACTTCGTTACCCCTGGGTTTGCTTTTGGCGAGCTGGAGGTCTGGGGTTGCATCTTGTTTGTGTGTCTTCTCATATTCTCTCTCTCTCTATATATATATATTTTTGTAGTTTAATTCCTGAGTTGATGCTTATGAATTTCCTATGGCAGGTAATGTTTTTGTTAGTATTGAGAGCCCTTTGGAAACAACTACTTCCTTAGAGATGTCTTCCAGGTGTAGCTGGTTTTTGGGTTTTGAGTCTGTTGCAAGATTCTCTTTGATTTATCAGGGCTGAGATGTTTCTATTTGGCCAGCCCCTGGTTCTTTGAGCCTGGCCTATAGTGTTGTTTATGACCCTCTGCCAATTTCAATCTTGGCATACAAGGGAGAACTAATTAGAACAATTCTGTCACCTTGACTGAAGTAGTATAATCAGCAACAACAATAGCATCAAACACAGCCTAGGAAAATGAGAAACTGTGGTAACCATCAATTTGCCACCTTTAACTGTATGAACTAGGTTTGTGGTTATATAACACTGTCCAAAATAAACCAGAAACTTGTATACAGTACATATGCCCTCCATATGGCAATTTTATGCTCAGGGAAGAAAATTCAAAAGGGAATAGGAGGAAAAAATAGAGAAATAGAAGAAGAGAAAGAGATGAGAAGCAAGGTTGGAGGACAGGGGAAGATTATGCAAACTGGGGAACTAGAAAAGAAAACAGGAGGAAAGGAAAGAAAGAAGAAATAAAAACAAGGACAGAACAAAACAATAATAACAAAAAACTAAAATTTCACTTTCATATAAAAACAAGGAAAAAACAAGAAAAAAGAGAGGGAAAAGAATACAAAAAAATAAAAAAAGAGAAAAGCAACAACAACAGGAGGAAAAAAAAGAAGAAAAAAAGAAATGTCCACTTCCATGTATGTCTCTGCTATCACAGGTAGACAGAGTAGATAGGCCCAGGTCCTTGTTGATTAAACCCAGCAGAAGATTTATGGCAGGGTAGTGGGTGTTCCCAGCTGGATTCAATAACAAGGCTTCACCAATTCCACTCTGGTTCAGCCTGGTCTCTGGCTGTGGGGTTGGAACCCAATTTGTACAGCTAGAGACATAATGTGTGTCTCTCATTGGCTTGGGCTCAGTTTCCTGCCTGTTTGAACTTGGCTCTTTGCCTTCCTGCCAATTTGAATTTGAACTCTGCTCCACCTTGCCCCACCTTGCCCTGGCACCAAAAGCCATTGGCAGCTTTTCTGGGTCCTGAGTTTGATCCCTTTCCAGGATGGTGATTGGCCAGTCACCCTCTCCTGGGGGATATCTGAAACCAGATAACTCAGATAACTCACCAGTCACTGCAGTCTGCTGTGTCCACTGCTCTGCCCCACTTGTGTGTCTTTCCATGGAGGCCTCTGGGGCCATCAGTAGTTACCATGCATCTGCAGGTTCAAGCCACCTCACCTGCACTGAGAGCTGGGGGTGCGAGCCAGGACCATGAGCTGGGACACTGGGAGAAAGCGCCATCTGTCACCTCCTTCTTCTGGGCTGAGGTCGCTCCTTTTGCTGTCCCTGTGGGCTTCAACTCTCGCTTCAGGTCCCTGCTAGGTCCTGGGAACACACTTCCCTCATTCTTCTCTTCCCTGATTTTCTATATTCCAGTGTCTGGACAACCGATCTCAGAGAGGGTTTTCTCTGCTTCTTACCACTCTGTCATCTTCCCCAAAGTCCTTATTAATTTCATATTGACGATGATGTTCATTGTAGATTTTTTGTAGCTATCCATTTTCAAGTTAAGTAAGACTTTTGCTTAGTTTTATCATGAAAGATTGCTGAATTTAATAAAATAAATTTTCTTTATCAACTGAAATTATTCTATAATTTTTATTTCACCTGTTGATTTTGTGTATGACATTAATTGATTTCATAATTTTGAGCCATAAACTTTACTTTTTCATGAAGGTATTATTTTTACATTGCTGGCATTAATGTGCTAATAGAATCAGTCTTCCATATGGGTTCTTATCGTTGAACTCAACCAACTGTGGGTCAAAAATATTTTTAAAATATGTCGTTACAGTTTGTGTCTAGATTTCCCCCAGTGCCTCATGTAGTCATAGATGGGGCTTTTGCAGTGGCTGGATCTAGCATGTGTGATGTTGGAATTAAGGTGTGTGATTACTGAATCAGTCTGCTGACTGGTTTAGCATAATTCTGGGCAGGATCAGGGTGTCCCACCCTGAGTGTGAGTACTATTTGCCCTAAGGGTGGGTAGGCTTGATAAAATATAAGGGATAGAAAGAGAGTTTTGGGTCCCCTGTTGCTTGTTGCTGTGCTGGTTTGCTACTTCACTTGCTTGCTTTTGCTGTCTTCTGCCTGCCACGAACTGTTTGCCTCTGTGATGTCCCTCTGCCAAGCCACTCTGCCTTGGAGCCAGCCAACTATGAACTGAAACCTCTACAAACTGAGCCAAATAAACCTTTCCTCCTTTAGCTTTGAGTGTCAGGTATTTTGTGTCAGCAATGAGAAAGTAACTAAGACATATGTGTGTACTGAACATGTATAAACTTCTTTCCTTACAGTTATTTCCTAAATATCTATTTGTGTAGCATTACACTGTATTGGGTATTATAAGTAATCTAGAGATAATTTAAAATATTTGTAGGGATATGCACAGGTTGTGAAAACACTAGGCCATTTTATATAAGGGAATTGAGCACTGTGAGTTGTGGTCCAATTTATAGGATACCAAGAGACAACTGTAAATGTCTTAGGATATTTATATCTATACTTATGATTGATTTTTTTCAAATTACTTTTTGATTTTGATATGTAGGTAATAGAAGAATTTTATATATTTTTTTTTCAAAATTTGGGAAGCTTGGAAAGCTCTCAGAATATTTTCCTTTAACTTTTGAGACATTCTTCTTAAAAAACTATATGAGTCTTCTCGTTTCAGGAGACTTTAAACTATTGCTTACATTTCCATAATAAAAATATAATAATTTTTAAATTTTTATTTGCTTTAGGTCTAATACTTTGTAGCTTCTAATTGTTTCATATTTTACATTTCCACATTTATTGGTATAAATTTGTTCTTAATTTTTTAACCTCTCATCAACATTTAAGATAATGTCTCCTCCTGTCATTCTTTATATTATGTATTTATGACTTAACCATTTTTTCTCTTGGTCAGTTTTGCCAGAGATTATTTTTATTATTTTTTTCTAAAAACCATTTTTTAATGCTTATAACATTATATTTGCCTTCCTTTCCTTGAGTTCAGTTCTAATAATAATTTTTTCTTTCTCCTATTTCTTCAGAGGCTCTTTTGATATTCCATTTCTAAGTTCATCAAGTTGAATGCTTAGCCACTTTCATCATTTTAAAAACTTTTGGTTCAGCACCCCATACCACACCAGTCACTCTTTCTCAATCTTTTGTCTGTTTCTCTCATCTTTTTAATCGCTTGAAGCTTCTGAGAGATCAGTTCTGGGCCCCCTTCTTTTCTATATCCAAAGTCCTTCTTTTTGATGATTTAACCCTGGGTTGTACCTTAAATTATTAGCTATTCACTGATGATTCCTAAATTTGCATCTCTAGGAAGGACCTGTCTCCTGAGCTCCACACTAAATTATCCAACTTCCTGTTCAATATTTCCCCATTCATATCTAATAGATAAATCACACTCAACATGGCCAAATTCAATTGCCCATCAAAGCTTCCTCACCCTTGGTCACAATGGAGATTAATGGTCCGTCCTTTTTTTCTAGTAGTTTGAGCAAAAACCTTTAGCCATTTTGATTCTTCTCTTGCCCAGTCTATAAGGAAGAGATATGTGGAATCCAACCTTCTCTCATTACTGACTATTCGCATCCTGGTTTAAATCCTCACTTTTGAGCCTGGATTACTTTGAAGTTTCTTAATTCACCTCTCTACTTGCTTTCACCCTCCACTCCTACTTGACCTGTAGTATATCCTCACAGAACTGTTTGAGTGATCCTGCTAAAATCCTTTATGCCATTTTTCAGCCATTTTCCTTTTTTTCCTATTTCACGGAGTAAAAAGAAGTCTTTAGAGTGACCCTCACTCACTGACCTCTCGTTTCTGAAATACTCTGACCCACAGGGTCCTGGCTGTTTTCTCTGTTTGGTACAGTCTCCTCTCCCAGAGATCCCTCACTAAGTTAAAATCTGCTGGAATTTCACCCTTTTCATGAATTCTTTCCCAGGAACCATATTTGAATTTGAAAACTGCTGCCTTCTTGCCAATTCCAGCTTTCCTTACCCTGGTTCATTGTGTTCACAAAATATTTTACTTATGTGTTACAATTTTTGTTTTTTGTCTCCACTGACTGGAATGTAAACTTCTGGAGAAAAGTAATACTTTTTGTTCATTATATTCACTGATGCATTCTAATATATATCTAACACATACAAGGGCACAGTACATTTTATTGAATGGAAGAATGATTGAGTGAAAAATAAATTCACAGGGTGTAGGATTTTAGGTTGATGGCTGTCTTCATCTATTTTCTGTTGCTATTAAAAATAACTGACTAGATAATTTATGAAGGAAAGAAGTTCATTTAGCTCATGGTTCTGGGGGTGGAAGTCTAAGAACAGGCAGCTATGTCTGGTGTGGGCCTTGTGCTGTGTCATATGACAGAAAAGCAGAAGGGCAAGCAGGTACACACAGAAGAGAAAGCAAGAGGGGCAGCCTCCCTTTCTGTAACCTGTTCTTGAGGTAACTAATCCAGTCCCTTGAGAACTATGTTAATCTCTCTTAGCAACCGAATTACTTCTTAAAGTTCTCATCATCGCTCAGTACTGTTACACTGGGAACCAAATTTCAACTTGAGTTTAGAGGGAACACGCCACAATTGTACCTTGGCAACAGCTGTTTTTCTCAGTTCTTCAGAGTTACCATTTTCTAACCTTTTAACCCCAATTATTGTCATAAAGAAATGATCTACAAAAAATCAGGGAGTGGTGGTACGTACCTGTAAGCCCAGTTATTTAGGAGGACATGGCTGGTGGATCTTAAGTTCAGGACCAGCCTGGGCAATTTAGCAACACCTTGTCTCAAAATAGGAAAAATGTTCTGAGGATGCAGCTCAGCGTGAGTCTCTGGATTAAATCCCCAGTAAGCCTCCTCCAAAAGAAATCATTCACCATTCAAATTGTTCTTTTTATCTACTCTTTCTTTCCCTTTTGGATGTTTTAAGTACTTCTTCCTGTCTTTTGTATTCTGCAGCTTCATCATAATATGTCTAGGTATGGATATAAATTTCTGATTATTCTGATTGGGATTTATAGACTATCCTAAATTTGAAGATTTGTGTCTTTCATCATATTTGGAAAGATCTCGGCCATTATATTTGCAAGCATTTCTTCTACATTTTTTCTCATTCACTACTGGAATTATAGTTGTGTTGGAATCTATTTTAATGCGTCTTAATTTTCAAATTTTACACTCTTTCCAATATCTATTTAATTTTGTGAAATGTATCTGAAAAGGTCTCCCAGTTTACAAATTTCTCTTAATTTTTTTCAAATCCCAATTTTATTTAATCTCAATTTTGAGTTTACAATTCTCATTATTACATTCTTCCTTCCTAAAAATTTTATTTTGTTTTTTAAATATGTCTGGTCGGCTGCCATAATCTTTCCTTCCTTCATTGCCCCTTTAGTGGTCTCTTTTATTTATTTAAGCTTGTCAAGTAGACTCATGTTGTTGTACATTTCTTCTGATTATTATGACATCAACCATCTTTGGGGCCAATGTATTTGGCAGTTTCTTGGTTTATTATCTTGACTCTCACTCAAAGTTGTTTATTTCCTTAGCATCTGGTGATATTTTCTTGTGAGCCAATCTTGAAGTACTAACTTTGAGTCAATGTATTTTCTGTAAAGCTTGTATTAAAGTGGGTTTGTCGATTGTAGGCTTGTGTTTGCTTTTGCCGGCAACCTGTGCTTATTAACCTGTGCCCTGGGTTTTAATCTGTATTTTCCAATTTTGTTGTGTTGGACCATGCAGATGTTGTGAATTCTTGCCTCAAACACCTGAGACCAAGGTTTGCAATTGAGAACAGGTGACCATAGAAATTCTCCAAATTCTCTCTGCCCTCCTCTCAAAGGCAAAACTGTAAGAGGCAGGTATCTCTGGAGATAGTAAGCAGGGCTGTTTCTTTCGGACACTAATTATGATGCTTTTTTCAGGGGTCCTGGCTTTGGTAGATTTTCTGTGATATACTCAGGCCCCAGATTTGTCTCTCATGCCCCAACTATGAGCCTGGTAAACCTGATCTCTGGTTTTTCAGGGATTGGCAATGTCTTGGGAAAACCGTCACTCCGGGGCTTATTTTTCCTGTAGAGATGCTGTTTCTTATGTTTCAGGTGTTGAGGAATTCCTTTACGACCTTCCCCTGCCAAGAGAGTTGTTAAAGTAATTATTTAAAAATGCTATTCAACTTTATTAGGTATATTATGCTAGTGGGATTTCCATTTAATGTCTTGGTCTTTCATAATTGTTATACAACGGAATTCAAACTTTCTCATTTCCAGTTAGTGTTTGTTTTACCTTTTTCTAGAACTTAAATTTGTCTGCCTTGGTTTTACTTTGAGTTTGAAAATATAAAAGAAATTGTGATGGCTGAATTTTTAATATGTACCACACTTGAATCTTAAAGTCTTACTTTATTGACTGTCATGGGGGTTATGGCATTTTAATTTTTAAGCAATCTGAGAAATGTTGATGCTCTGGAGTTACATTGGTCTACTGGATGTTATGGATATTTCTGGCTAGTAACAGAAACTCAGAATCCACTATTTGAGTGTGGATTCAATTCATTCTGGCACCTGGACTTACATTAATCCAAAATAGCTTGGTTTCCTAAGAGTATTTCTGAAACTGAAACTATTAAGGCTTGATTAGATCTCCTGGGTCCCTTAACAAATCAAAACTTTCTTTTTGGCGTATGGAGCTTTGGAACTTAGGTGGAAATACACTGGTTCTAAAAATTGCCTGTAATTCATTGAGTTTAGAACATTTGCTGGATGTGACTCACAGCTGTGGTCCTGTATATGTGTGCAGAAGGCGAAATGGCCTCTGTGGCATGGTTATGGGTGCTGCCAGGCCCCTTATGACCCACGGATTTTTCTCTTCTATTTAGTAATGGAGCAGAAATGACTTCACATTGGGCAGCAAAAACAAGAGATACCGTCTTCGGATAGCTCCTGGGAAGGGTAGAATTTATAACCATCAAGCTGCTGTTTCATTAGCATGGATTTGATTATCAGATAAAGTTACCCTAATTTGGGAAGGGAGGAAAAAGATTTAGTACATGGAAATTTCCAGGAAGAAAGTAGAACCTGTGCAAGTTGTCTGGATAATGTACTCTTTGTGAAAACAGTAATCATCATGAAGGTTGGGGGAAGAAAGAGGGGTGAATATTATTAAGATAGTTTTATTTGTACTTATTTTTACTTCTATGCCACAGTTAGCTAGGATTACATTTTTCCTCACAATACAATCTATTAGGGTTTCCAGAGAAACAGACTATATACATACATACACACACATATATATACGTATATACACGTATATACGTATATATACGTGTGTATATATACATATATATGTGTATATATATACGTATATATCTGTATATACGTGTATATACGTATATACGTATATATATGTGTGTGTATATATACATATATATGTGTATATACGTATATATGTGTATATATATACTCTATATACATCTATATACATATATACGTGTATAGTGTATATATACATATACATATATATACATATATATATGGGTTTATTTTAAGTGATTGGCTCACATGATTGTGGTAGGCTGGCTGACTGGAAATTCATGTAAGAGTTGATATTGCAGTCTTGAATCTGAAGTCCACTTGGCTTGCCAATAGATGGGAAACAAGCAGAATTTCTACGCCACAATCCTGAGGTAGAATTACTTCTCAGGTAACCACCTGTCTTTGTTCTTAAAACCTTCAACTGATGAAGCTTGTTCACATTATGGAGACTAATTTTCTTTATTTAGAGCCTGCTGTTTTAACTGTAATCGCATCTGAAAATACCTCCATAGCAATGTCTATATTGGTGTTTGACTTAGCTGCATACCACAGCCTAGCCAAGTTGATATGAAAAATTTGAGCGAAATACTGAGAAATCTTAGTGGACTGCCTGCCTCTTTCATTTATAATTCAAATTTCATTTGCTAAAGCACATAACTTTTGCTCATAGGTGTGCACACTAGGCTATGTAGGCATTTGTCCTGTTCTGGTATGCGTGTATTAGCTTAAATCTCCAGATGAATGATAGTCACAGAAATTTGGGGCTGTTGCATTGATACTTGAGTAGCAGTGATTCAGAAAATGTTTATAAAATACTAGGTGTAGGACTGACTCCTCCCAATCCTATTCTAAGTGCCAGGATCCTGCGGCTCCCTAATAGAAGCATCAATCACATACACAGCAAGAGGCGATGTGCAGAATCACTTTAGCAAGACATCTATTCAATTTCTTGATTTAGACTTCAGCAATTTCTTTTCACTAAACATGTTTTCTCTATCTGCTTCCAGCTGGGAAACCCCCAGCCTAATGCTTGTCTCCTTTTATGTTGCACTTCATTCAGCTTTTCATCCTGGAATGAGACTTATTTCCTATACATCCTTTGCTCTGCTAGCTCTGCATTTTCTCTGAAGGTCTCTGATGATAGCTCCTCTATATTGATTAGGAGAGCCTAAAACCTTTCAGTACCAAAAATCTTTATTGTAAATAAGCAAATAAGATGGAAGTTTATTTTTCTCTTGTGTTGATAATTCAAAGTCAGGCAGATGGTCGGGGGGTCATGGAAGAATCTTTTTTCCTGAAACTCAGTTAGGTATTTTTGTTGATGTGTTGCTTTGTCGTCTCCAGTATGTTTGTCTTTTGTTCTAGGCAGTTGTTTCAATGCCCACCATTTTCTAACTAGTGAAAAGTTTAAAGACAAAAATTTAGGGCAAGCTACTTGGCTAAAGGATACAACCTCAAAATTGCACATATCACTTTCAGTCATCCCTTATTAGAGTGAATTTAGTCTTAGGGCCATGCCTATCTGCAAAGGAAGCTGTGAAAAATGCAGCCTATAGCTCAACAGCCAGCTAAAGTTCAGAGGGGTCTAAGGAGGAGAAAGGGTGACCAAATATTGTGTGACGATCATGGTCTATGCTGTATTTATATTGGACATTAATTTTTTATTGTCATCAGTGAAGAATCTATTTTATAAACAACAGAAATATTCTTGAACTGGCTTAAATAAAACTAGGAAATTTATTATAAAGACACAGGCAACTCACAGGTGGGAGTACGGCTGGATGTCAGAAAGAGATTGAAAAGTGAAACTTTCCAGGATCCTTCCTCTACCTGTATCTCTACTTCTGTCTTCATTTTTCATTCATTTGCTCTCTACACGTGGCTCTCTGTGACTTTCAGGAATGAATGAAAAAGAGCATTTTAAGGCCCTCTGAGTTTACCTGTGACAATTCCAGCCCTGTACAGAACTTACTTGGCTTTTAAGAATACCAGTTTCAAATTTCTGAGTGGAGGAACTTGATTGGCCCAGTGAGGGTCAGGTATCTATCTCTAATTCACTTAATCAGGGCAAAGGGGAGAGGAACTATAGAATGCAACCAAAGCTGTCAGGGCCCAAAGATGTGTGGGAGAATTCTTAAAAATAAGGCAGGTTAGCCACTGGTGCCAGAAAAAGAGGCTCCCCTAAAGTGTGCCTACCTACTCCAGTCCTATCAGTATTCTTAGAGACTCATTATTTCAAGTATGACCTTTGCCTTTGTTTACCACTCTTCCAGCTTATTGCTAATATAAGTGCTTATAGGGAAAAGTGAAATTCATGGTTAGGAATTAGAAGATTGAAAGTTCCTTGGGAATTTGGATATTCACATTTGTTTTTAAAGAACTGTACCTGAGAAAGAAAAAGAGCAGCCCTGACAGCTGTCATTGGGTAGCTGGCCTGGCACCAACAGCCTAAGGCCTGATGTTCTCTTGCTTAACTTTCGTGGTATCTGTACCTGACAAGGTCAGTCTGTGACCATGGTGGGAAGAAATAACCCAAAACCATTCTTTGATCAGGTCTGAATAAGAACCTGGTGAACCCAGCAAAGGAACAAATATCTCTCTCTCCTAGCATGAGTGACTCCCATTTGTTTACCATGTGCAACTTTCACTAAGGTTTCACATATTTTCGGAAAAGTATCGGTACCCAAGTACTGAGTTATCCTCACTTCCAGAGGTAAATCTTGCTTCTTTGAACTCTGTGTAAAAATCTGTGTAGGCTAACACAAGCCTACCTCTGTAACCACCTTCCATCGCACCCTTTACCAAGAGGCTCCACATCAGTCTTCTCTGATTAGGCAAATAGCAGACAAGCCGTGGACTTTAGCTGTGCTCCTAGGAGTCCTTGGATAGTAGTGGTCATTGACATACTTCTCTAAGGGATGTGACTAAAAGCAAAGCAAAACAAACCAAACAAAATACTCCACTCACAGAGGACTGTTTCTTTAACATTTTGTCCAGTTGTCCTGAGCATGGGAGTAGGCTAGTAAGTTGGTTAGTTTAGAAGATGATGAAAAATATCTATTGTAACTTGAAGAGTTCCATAGTTTGTTGTAAGACCATGTTGTTACTGAAACTCTTCATTTTGTTACTTGGCTGTAAAAATTTAGTAAGTATTTTAAAAAATCTCTCTGTGAAGGATAGTTTATTGTTCATGACATTAACATAATGTTGAGAATATGTTAATTTAAACTGTTGTAGGTCATTTTAACCATTCTAAATACTGAAATTTAATTAAGCAATTTAAATTGAGAAGTGGCAATGGCCTTTTAATTTTTTCACTTTTACTGGCTACATCCTGTCTTACTGATGTATTCCTCACGTACATTCCTACATCAACTCCTGCAGCACTTACTGAGCCTACATTATTCATTACATTTTAAAACATATGCATTTGTTTATATGCCTATGTAATTCACACTGGTTGTAAATTTCTAGAAGGTGTTGACCATGTAAGAAAAATTTTTTCAAGTCTCCTACACAGCTTGATACTCTATATAAAATAATTTTTGGATAAATAAGTGGCTGATATCTGACTAATGGAAGAAATTTGCTGACATTCCAGAAAGGACACTAGACTACAAGTTCCTTGCAGATATAAATCATGCCATATTCAAGATTTTATCTGTTACAGACAAAATTACATCTCCAGTAAATGTGCTAGCATGTCATGATTGCCTTATAAGTATTTGTTGAATGATGAAAAGGACTACAAAGCTATGGCCTCAGGGTGTGTATCATCTGTGAAGAGCCCAAATGAGAAGGCAGAAACTGAAAATAGTTTTCACCCCAAATCATTTTACCTCTAAGGCTGGGCCTGTGGAACATTGTATGCCTTTAGGCAACACATTTAAAATACTGTAGTTACTGACGTGCATCTATTGCACAACACTGCTGATAATTGCATGAGTTCATATTGCACATACTTTCCTTTTTACTACCAATTTTAATGGTGTGATACATTAAAATTATGTAAAAGTTTTTTGGCAGAAATTCAGAATTTGGGAGAGGATCTACTATTTGTTCTAGGCTTTCTTGAGGATGCTGAGATACCTCTTTATTGGGTGGAGACACTAAAACCAGCAAATTAAATGAATTATTTATTCTGTGGAATACTAAATATAAGATACAGATTAAATTGACCCAGCTGTCTGGTGAAGAATATTAAATTGTCAGACCTAAGGGAATTTCTTTCTTGCCTGAATTACAACTTTTTTCCATTTAACTCGTTTTCTACCTTGCTTTACCTCTTAGGTTTGCCTGGAAGAAAGATTCCAGCAACAAACCTCCAGTATTGTCTCTTAGTACCAGACACTCAGGTTGTTTTAATAGCCAGTTGTTCCTGAAGCCCTTCCCCTCTCCTGGTAATGTTTCATACTTTTGTTTCATTTGCTCCATCTAATCTGCTATGAAGATATTTCCAGAACATTCTTTCCATTGCCTTATGCGCCAGCATAAGATTCTGTAATGGCTCCTTTTTGCTTTTGAACCCTTAGATCTGTTTCCACTGGACCTCTGCAATCCAACCTACTGGATGTAGTGTCTATTTCTGTCCAAGTCCTCTGGACGCCTGGTCCATGTCCACCTGACTTCTGTCTTCTGCACATGCCAGGCTCACTTGTTTATCTGCATTCTTTCACTTGGTGAGTTCTCACCTGGTCTCTTCTTTTGCTTCCCTTCTTTCTCCCAATTCTCCCCATCCCGTAAGGTCTACTTCAGTCTTCCCAGCCTCCACAAACCCTTCTCCAGGACACAAAGGTAATCTCCTTTTGGAATTACCACAGTAATTCTTCCCAGAATTTTATAGTTTATAACTAAACTGTTTGGTGGTTTCTTATGATTGAGTTGGCTTTTCTAATCTTGATTATAAAATAAATAAATTCAAAATTCAATGATCAAGTCTTTTTTTTTAGTATTACTTCTGTTCCTGGCATATTTAATAAATAATATTAACTACTAGTAAGATGAAAGGTGAGCTCTAATGGAAGAAAGCACAAGAAAGAAGAGGCTCTGGAATGGAGAAGCTTTGTTGAAAGGTTGAGTAGTAGTGAGAATGGACCATTGTTCCAACTCTGTGTGGGTAGAGGCCAAGCAGTGAGTGGGGCTGCCAACTCTGGGTACTTGGCCATTGTTCCTGGGATGTTGCTGTTAGCTCAGAGTAAGAGATAATTCATCAGAGCACTCTTGTACTTTTTTTCTCTCTTGCTCCAGGGCAGAAACTGTTCTACTTCACAGGCTGAACTTTTTACCTCTTGCCCTGAGAGGCAGAAGCTCACTGCCTGAGTGCTTCCATTTTGAGACACCTTGTAGGAATTCCTTATTGAATTGCTTTCAAGACTAGAATCTCAGCCCTCTAGTGCAGCAGTCTGCCACAGTAACCCCAGAGGATGTTATTTTTCAGTCAGCTTCCCATAAAATGGACTCACTCGGCTTTTGGAGGTAAAAAAAAAAAAAGACAGCATTTTGCAAGCATAATTCTAATTGAACACCTCCACGTTGCAGTTATTATTGTATTTCAGTCTCGTGGCTTTTGTCACAGAAGATTTTGTGTGAATTAAGAGGAGACGCTTTGGGTGACTGTTCAAGCCTTTACTGTTTTTTCTTTAATTTATTAAAGTTCAAATTAAACAAGGCTCCTGCTGTTACCAAAGTTTTCTGAACTATTTTGTGTAAATGTTATTCATCTTTTGAAATCAATACAATTAAAAGTTATGTTAAGAGTTCTTCTTTTCAAGGCTATGAACTTTTTCTCTAAGGATTTTTAACTTGTTTCAGGTCTTTGATTTCTTAAATGCATTTGAGAAAAGACGATATACATGTTCTTTAATTACTTCTTAAATTGGCGAAGTTTTATTCTGGCTCTTAGAAAAAATCTTTAAATGATTGCATTTCTCTGTAGATTAGTAGCTTGTTAATTTTGAGGATAAAATGAACTCAGGAATAAAAATCGTTTGACAAGCTATTTTAGGATTCACTTCAAAAAGATGCAGATGCTGCCTAACAAGGAGCTTCTGTGTGACACACTGGGGACATCTAGTGGACAAGCGTCAGAATGTAACATAAAAGTACACACTGAATCCTAACTTTGAGATAATGTTACGCTTTCAAAAATATCAGAAAATCAGTGCAGCTTCTGTGAAGGTCATGTGAACTTATTCTGAACTCATTAGGGATATTCTGGCCTATCTTATTTGATTACATTTGTATAATTTATTGCAGTGGTATCAGATTTTAATTGAATACTTCCTGTCTGTGGTGAGGGATGTCTCTTCATCAAACTTGAAGAAGTAGATTTACATAGCGAAGATAAGTGCTATATCTGGCTAGCTTTGTGACTTGCAGAATGCTTGTCTGAATTGCCTTTCTTTCACATGTACAGTGTACAGTTAAACCAATGACAGTTAATGCTCTGGTTTGGAAATCTAGAATCCTAGTTGTAAAATATTTCACTTATATACTACTTTGCAGTGTTCAAGGAGTTTTCACAACTATCATAAAAATGTATTCTCAGAAAAGTGCCCCAGGTATTTAGTTCACATGTTGTAAATTAATAAGAAGGTACGATGACTTGTGAACTGAAGGAGGAGCACGGATTTCTTGACATTTAACACCTTAAAGTAGAAAACCATCTAGAATCTACCTTTACTATGTTCTTTACATGATGTCATTTCTAATCATCTTAATAACCTTAAAGAATAGGATCATTCAACCCAGTTTATAGTTGCAAAAGACTCGACAAAGTGAAATACGTCACTCAAGCTTACCGGAAGATCACAGTCAGGTCCTCTGTTCACATATAGGCCTCTCTGAACTTTTTACTGAAAGCCAGCAAACACCACGGCAACACGGCAACATGGGGGGCTCAACGAGTCCTCTGGTAGCTGGTGTTGTGTGTGTCTGTTTCCCCTGAGGACTGCGAAGCCGTGAGGTAGGTGTTCTCAGAGTCTCAGACTGGATCTCCAAAGAGAGAGAAAGATGCAGAGCCATTACTAGAACTTAGAGCTGAATACTGTAGACGTTAAAAATTTTTTTCAAAAGACGAAACAACTTGCTGAGTTTTCTTACCTTTATCTTAGGTGAACAGATCATTAAGAAAATGTGTGATAATTTCTGGTCACGATGAGCTCTATGTTTATGAAGAAATGATATTTAAAATATGATAGAGACACAACAGGACATGTAAAGTTTTAAGGTTAAATTAGCTAAAGAAAAGTTTATGGAAGAAAGAATTCAGCAAAACTGATTAACTTTGGAGGAATAATATGTATTAACAAGTAGCACACATTCTAGTTTGCCATTGGAATGAACAGTGTAATGTTAAGAATCAATAGGAAGCAATTTGGAATAGAAAAAAGGATCAATTAATTAGATACAGTGACTTGACAAAGTTCATATAATTCATTTTGATAAGGTTGATTCAATTAATTTTATCTGGGAAAAATTTAAATGTCACTAAAATTAAATATTGGTTATATGTTTATAAACAACACCATTTTGGAATTCAATTTATTTTCTTACACATGTTTACTTTTAAAAATAAATTTAGAAATTATTTAAATTAATTATCTCTTCATATAAAAAGTATTCAGGAATCAATTGAATTTTGAAAATTTGAATGTCAATGATTTCCCTTAAATAATTTCATATTAATATTCACGTTTCTATTGAGATTGAAAACATACTATAATTTATTAATGATGAAACGTTTACATTATTATCTTCAAGCTGTTTAAGAGAAATCCAGTGTGTTCAGTAAATATATTTTGTAAGAATAAATCTTTCATGATGAAAGAATCCATTTATTAGTATGTAATTGTAGGTTTATCTTTAACTAGACCTCTAATCTAGTGGTGTATTCTATTTACAGCTGTACAATGGTTTGATGGAATCTACTATAATTTAGTCAATTCCTAGCATATACTCATGTTTGAGTTTTATGTAACTTCAATTAATATACATTTTGAAATCATACTTTTGAATTATTAAATTGCTTGGACTTGTTTTCTTTAATGAGCTTCATCATATTCCTGCCTAGAAAGTCATATCCATTACTAATGTCATTTTATTATGGTCCCGTCCTTTCCTTCTGAGTAAATTAAATATGTGTCTTGTGATGAAATCACATTCCAACACAGTACATAGAATAATCTCCACACTTCTTGGAGAAATAGGGAGACCTAAAGAAAGGATGGCTGTAACTAAGCTAGAGAAAGTATAACAGTATGGAAAGTATGGAAAATAAAAAAATTTTCTTTAAAAATGTACTAATAAGCTTTAAGTAAAAATTTCTAGGAGTCACTGTGAAGTACACTGTCTCTGTAGGAGAACCCTAAAAACTAATTTTGTAAAGCAATATTTTTATGTTAGTTTTAATGATCCTGAACCTTATAGAAAAGTGGTCTAAATAAATATTATTTCAGTTTAATTGGATTAAAAATTAGAAATGCAAATTCTCCTCATCCTCTACCTAGAAGCCCTCATCTCTGTTTTTATGGTAATATCCTTTTAATGGTTTAAGCCTATGAAGGAAAAAAAAAAAACACTGAAGATTTTTAACTAGCCGCTTTGCAGGGGGCAAAAAGGAGCAAAGAAGATTTAGTGGTGAAAAGAGCAAATAAATAGGTGCTCCAAGATTAAAAAGAGGGTAGAAGTGCATGCTGAGCTGTTGAAAGACCTCTCTGTGTTTAAAGAAAAATATTGTTTGGTGCTTTCACTAGTGCATGATCAAAATAAGAGGTACAAATTAGTTCGTGGCTGCTGCAGCCACAAAACATCATGCAGAGCGCTGTCTTTGGGAACGTTTTAATGAGGAGAAGAGGTCATCAGAGTGTGACATTGCTTTTCAGAATTCTTCAAGAACAACACAGACTTCCTGTTCCAAATGTGGTAGAGAATAAAACAACCTTAGTAGTAATCGTACAACTTTTGAACCATGTTCCTTGGAAATGCTGTACTGTGTTCATTTTGTAGCTTTAGTTAGCTATCTCAAAGGAAACGCTTCCATATTTTCCATGTGCCCTTATTTCAAAAGTACAGTGAAACGGTGGAGCTTTAACATGGATTATATTTATAAAATAAAGTTTTATTCAGGCTTCTAAAGAGATTTTAATGTTTTCATTGCTCCAGGTGAAATGGTACATGGTGGCTCTGTTCATTAACATTTAGCATCAGTGCAAAAAAAATCAAGGATTACCACATACAGAATAAAAGGAGGGATAGTATGACTTTGAAATTAAATTCACTACAATCTTAGTTTGGCCGCACTTCAAAACGTGATTTTAAAATGTATAAGTTGTTAATGACATTCCAGGTCAAATATTCATAGTCCAATATCAAGTCCTACAGAGACTGGCATTATTCAAATGTGCAGTGTATTCGAGCAGGAGCTGAAGAGGTTTTCCTGATGCTTAATAAATAAGACATTTATTTTGGTTTCAAAGGCCGGTATTATAGCATTATTTAATACTGTAAGTATAGATTGATGCATTGATTGCCACTCCACTGCAAAGCTATAGCATACCTTCTGTTTTCTGTTAATTTGACATTTGTGAAATGTGTATAGATAGAGAAAATGTTCATGAACACGTAGTTAAAAAAGAGAAAAATAAACAGTACTTTATATTTTTCATGTAATAATATTTACAATCTGGTTAATCTTAAAATTTACTCATAGTATTTTCCCTTCCAAATGAGTGATTCACAAATAACTACATCTCCTCTTGATGTGTGAAATTGATCATTAAATGCATGAAAATAATTTCAGAGACTTACAGGGAAAATTTGAACTGGAGTTGAGATGGACAACAGGTCATTTCTAAGCATAGTAATATGTCTGATTAACTTAGAAGGCAAAGGTGATTCATTTTGTGTATGGTATTACAGGCAGCAGTTATATACTGTATGTCTTCTCCTTCCCTCTTCCTATTTTATCTTACTTTATTGTTTTTTTTTTCTAGCATGAGAACAGAAGTGAAGTATAGTCTCCCTGCTTTAAGTGTGATAAAGGATAAAAGCTGTCATTCTAGTTTTATAGCTTTTCAACTATTTAATCAAAAAGTTTCTGAACTTACACAGATCATTTGTTTAACTCAGCCTTTTATATTATTTTATTTCTTTTAATGTACGCAGCCTTTGTCCTTAAATATTCTTATTCATAAACCAGACACATTTAAGTTGCCATCCCTAGTTTGTAGAATTTTTTCTACAAAGCCTAACTGACGTAGTTATTTTTGCTTTAAACTTTTAGTCTGGATTGACTGGCTTGCCATCTTTTGGGTTGGTTTGTGGTCTTTTCCTGTCACTGATTACATATTAGGAGATTGTTAATATTTTTATTTTATTTTTCACTTTTACCATTTGTGACCTTATCTTCTCTTTTACTTGCTCTGTGAGTTCAATGGTATTCTGTGTCATAAACATTAGTGTCAAATATTTAAGATATTTCAGGGGTCTAAATACTGCTATTCATGAAGGCTTAGCACTTACAGTAGCATAAGGTAAACCCTGAAAACTAACAAAAAGGTCATGAGAAATAAAGGGATAATAATCTAAATTCTCTTTCACTTATTTTGAAGTATACTTTAATCAGGAAAAAAAAGGGTGGCTTTTTGGGAATCAACAAGACTAGTTCAAAAAATTCCTATCCTAAATGATTAAATTACATTTCCCAGAAAATTTTAATTAGCAAAAAAATGATTTTTGTTCAATAAATAACAAATATTTGCAGTTTTGTTACTAGGAATCTAAACATGAGGCAGTATAATTCAAATAAAATTAAATCACTCATACTATATGAAAGTTAAAAAATTTAGAGATTTTAAACTTCTTAATACTTATAAAAGCTTTTATTATATAAATCAATTTCTTTTAAATACTATCATAATGGATTCCTTTATCTCCTAATCTATTTGAAAAACTATTTTGAAGAAAAAATTTACAAGTAACTGGACAAAGCTAAAATTGACATTGTACTAAACTGAGAATAGATAAGAAATGAATGAGATAAAAGGCAAAAACAAAGTGACTTTAAAATATGACATATTGCTTAAATAAACATTCACTATAAATAAGCATTCACAATAAATTTTGACGATATTTTGTCACTTTAAAAAATCATCATTTTTTCCTAGCTACTAATATTCTACAACTTGTTTAAATATTGATTTAATGGTATAGTTCTCAAAAAATGTTCCGTGGTTCCCGAGGTGACTTCCAAACTTTCCAGAGGTTTACAAAATCAGGATTATTTTGATACTAGCTCTAGTATGTTATTAGCCTTTTTCATGGTTTTGGTGTTTGCACTGTGGTTGTAAAGCAATGATAAGTAAAGTAGCTGTTGCCTATTCATGAAGCAAGGCATCAACAATAAACTGCCAGTGAATTCTTCAGGGTTATGCATGCTCAACCAAAGAAAAGGAAAATACCAACTTTCCCTAAGATTGTCCTTGAGAAGATAGTAATTATTAGTTTTATTAAATCTTGGTCTTTGGGCACATTCAGCTTTTTGAAGGCTGGTATTGGCTGGTGATGTCCCCAAATTACTCCTGGATATTGGAGTAACTTGGATATTGGAGTAAACCTGGATATAGAGGTTTAATCTGTTCTACATTTGTATTTTCATTAAATGTAGACCTAGATGGCCAACTGCGTGATCTGATGCTCAAGCCAAGAAGCAGCAATTTGTTCAAAACCTTAAGAAAACATTGAGAAATAATACTTTAGACAGTGATGTATAAACAACACTAAGGAATATGGCTATGATTGATTTAAATAATGAGTAATTTTGGTTACGTACAGGTCTGTTTTTTTTCAATTCAGGCCAACTCTATGCACTAAGTCTTAAACATGATGCCTTTGACCGCTTCTCAGTGCATCATGTCACTTGCTATGCATGTTTTGCTGATTTAGAGGAAACAGTCCAATTTCTGATTAAAAGAAAAATGCAGCCATTTCAACCTCCCCATCAAGGTTTCTCTACAGGTTTCTGGAACATAAAATGAAACATAATGACCCAGAATGATTATAGGCAAGAGTAAAACTTCAAAGGAAAAATTTGAAGACTGTGGAAAGTGACAACAATAATTAAGTACCTGGATCTACCATTTACTGTGACCATGTAGAAAAAGACCTTCTCAACTCACTTTGTATTTAATGTGTGTTAATATGGTAAGCGTATTAAATACTGTAAATCATCAATGATAGTCAGGACTTCTTAGGGCACAGCCTCATCCTAAGCACACCGTGTGTAGTGGATGTGTTGACAGAGAAAGATGGAGGAAACAGTACTACTGAACACATTAATGGGTGAATCCACTGATGAGCATAGCACCCCCATGATCCAACCACCTTTCACACACAGGAGAATTTTGGGGGACATTTTAGATTTAAATCATAATAGGTCTCTTCCTGAAGACATCTCCTTATGTATGTGCAGATATGCCAAAGTCCAAAAAATTTCAAAATTGGAAACATTTCTGGTTTCAAGCATTTCGGATGAGGGATACTGAAACTTTACTACATTTTGGGAAATTCTGATCCAGGTAGACCCTTGGCAAAGGCCGTGAAGATGGAGAAACATATTTGAGAAATAATGTGCAGAGTAAAGGAAGCAGATCCTGGTGCAGTCAGGTATGCCTGTAATCCTAGTTCCTTGGGAGGCCGAGGCAGGAGGCCAGCCTGGGCAACTTAGCAAGACTATGTCTCAAAAAAAGGGAGAAGAGAAAGGGAGAAGGCTTAGGGTGCAGATCAGTGCAAAGGCCTTGGTGCAACTCCTGGCACCACAAAAACCAAACCAAAGCAAAACAAAACCAAAAAGAAAAAAGAGAAAGAAAGAGCAGGACTGGAGATGTATAGGTTAGTTCTAAATGGAGAGTTTTAGAAATGTGAAATCTGCTGTGCGTGCTTTTCATAGGTGGAGTTGTTCACTAGTTAGCGGGAAGTATGACCTCAGAGCCAAATGCCACTGGATTGCAGCTTATAGTTTGCAATATATCTGTTACTTTATTTGATCTTTAAAACAATACTGAGATATGTTACTATTCTCATTTTATAAGTTCGTTCATGCATTTATGTGGCAAATACTTAGTGTCTATATATGGCACTATTTATATAAGTTTGTTAAGCACTAGGATGCAACAACCATGTAAAAATCCCTGCCTTCTTAAAACTTACATTCTAGTATGAAAAAAATAAAATTTATAGAAAATCTGATTAGTTTAACTCAGATTATTTTTATATATCGACTGTGTCATCTTTTCTCTTTTAAGTACTCTTCTATATAAATCAACCATATCATATTATGTCACAGGATAGGAAAGGGTGGAGAGAGAGGAGAGGAAGAGAAAAAGGGAGACAAGAAATGAAAACTGAATAGTGGTTGTATTAATATATGTGGTATACAGAATCAGGAGATATACATGCTGACAATTAAATTGATCATTTAATATTTAGAGTATTATATTAAGTTGTTAGCACTACTGTAATTCTTATGAAGTAGAATTTTTCTGAAGAGAGATCACAGTAAATCATGCCATCAAGGAACTGGATGAACTTCACATGAAAAGTCAAAGATGTAGAGAAGCTTTTGCACTTTTTTTAATTATGAAGGATTATTTTATTTTTCTTATTGGTACATGTTTGTAGTATGTAATGATTACATTCCTTGTGAAGTTTGTACATGCGCATAACACATCTTAATTGTTTTTTTCATCCCCTTTCCCTCTATTTCCTCATCCCTCCCTCCCTCCACCTCTTGTTCCCCTTCTCTTTTACAAAAGACCTATCTTCCTATTTCTGTTATCTTTTATTTTGCTTTCATTCATCTTTTAGATTTCTCATATAAGTAAGAAACTATGTGATATTTAAACTAATTATGAAGAACTGTTAATCATAGAGGCTTGATTGGCTGAGAGCTGAGTATAGTTTTTCCAATCATGATAGCACATATGGAAATGTTCTTTTGTAAGAAATAGTAAATGGACAAAGCTAAGGCATCTTCCAACCTAAGGAGTGTTAAATACATAAGACAGAAATTTATGGTTTTGTTCTAGAACCCAGCATATTTGTTTCTGCATGGTTTTCCATTGCTCTCTTTCACATTAGTAAGTTTTGCCATAAATTAACATAAAGGCTTCAGACATTCCATGACAAAGACTTTTATAAACCCTGTATTTCTGACTTCTAAAAGACAAAATTATAAAAGACTTTTATAATCCCTCTATTTCTGACTTCTAAAAGACAAAATTTCTATCAATGTATGTTTACCATACATCTTATTTTTTATTTTATTTATTTTTTTATTTTTTTGGTGCTGGGGATCTTGTACAACATGATGTTTCATATGTGTATATGTTATAGAATGACTAATCAAGCCAGCTAACATACGTTGCCTTACATATTTATTTTTGTGTGTGTGGTAAGAACTTTTAAAATCCTTTCTCTTAGCAGTTTTCAAGCATATGCTACATTGTTATTAACTTCAATTACCATGTTGTACAATTGATCTTCTGAAGTTATTCTATTATCTGTTTGAAATTTCATGCCGTTTGAGTGACATCTCCTTATCCCAGCCTCTAGTAACCAACATGCTGCTCTTTGCTTGTGTGTATTTGCCTTTCCTAGATTTCATAGGAGATCATAATGGTATTTGTCTGTCTGTGCCTCGCTTATTGTTGGATTTTAATTTTGGAAAACAATAAAAATCACAGTGTGTGATCATTTTGCAAGGGGTACCTAGAGAGTTATGTATTTTATAACTAGGGATTCTGTCCTCTTGTCTCTTGCCTGTCTTTTCACTAGAATTTATAAAAGTTTAAATGTGTAGTATTAGTTTTCTTGCAGCCTACTCTAATTTTCATTTCCTTCTTTCTGCATTTGATAAAATCCCTTTCATTTGCATACTTGTGCTCTCTGAGATTCCTGCCTAGGACATTAGTGAAAAAGACAGATTAGACCTAAGCTCACAAGGAATTGATAGTGTAGCTAGTGAAAGGGCATGAAAAGAAACTCCTGGTTCCCTGTGCTAATTACAATGCCAGATAAACTACAAAGGACTTAGCAAAGCAATCAATAAATCCACCCCATACTTGGTTGTCAGACTAGATTTCTAGAGGAGAGGGCTTAAAATCTGAAACACAGAGCAAAGGGGAATTTGGCAAATCTGTGTACGTGTGTGTTCTTGCATATGTGGTGGTAGGAATATGGAGATACAGATAAGAATGAAGTAAAAATGACTGAATCACCAGCAGTTTGATTAGGAAGAGGACAAAGAAGGCACGGGGGAGTGGAAAGGGGTAGGAAAGCACCACTGAGGGGAAAAGATATATCAGTAAAAGCAAGCTGGGAAATAACAATACCTTCTCTTTTCCAAATTTGTTGAGAACTAACTCAGGAACCATAAAATGCAAGGAGAACATAGTGTGTATTGAGAATACAAAAGCAGCAAGAATACCATCCAAGGAGAATTGTGTTCTAGATAGAACTTTTCCTGGCAACTCTTCAAAATAAATTTTATTATCAGTAATACACAAATGACATTTATTATTCTCTATATGCTTATGGAAATACAGTATACCAATGTAAAAGCAACTTAGGAGAAAGAAAATATAAATTTTGCTTGTGTCACTTATATCTCTCAGTAGCAACTCTTCCATACTGGACATCCATGTCACATTTTGCCTTATCGATATTGCTTTTCTAACACAGCCACACACACATATGTCATCTACATTATTCTTTACTCACTTGCCTTTAAAGAGTTTTGAGAAACTACTCTTTTACTTGTCTTCATATTTATATAGTCTTTGGATTATAAGGTCTTTCTAACTACGAAAACCAAAGTCAGCTAAAGAGTACAAAGAAAATATCAAGTGTCAAAAGAGAGGTAATTCAAAGGCTATAGCTCAAAGTAACTATGCTCTGATGAAATATTCAAAACAGCTAGCAGAACTGAGGCTGAAGCGTAGTTAGCTGAGGTCACATTGCGCACACTCAGGAGGTTAAAGCACGGTAAGTCCATATCCAGCATAGTACCATATATGAAGCACAATTATTTAAAGCTAATAGAAAAAGCTCATGGGCTTAAAGGAATGAAAGAGAATAATCAAAAACATCTCACCAGCAACAGCCAGAGGTGTTGGAATAGTGAAGAGAAGATAATTAATAATGTCAATTTTTTTTTTAATAATGTCAAATTTTATACCCAACTAAACACTTGCTTTGGAGTAAGGGGAAACAATAAATTCTATTTCTAAACAGATAAATAAGAAAATAATTATTCAGCAAGAATAAAATTGATGATGGAGAAGATGCAGTTTAAAAGAAATAATGATAAATATAGGAATGATATGTCAATCTACCTATTTAGTAATTATTCATATAAAATAATTTTTTTAATAAATCAAAGTTAGACTAAAACTGTAGATCAGTGTTGTATAAAGTATGATCATTTGACCTGTACCTGTGCACAAACTGGATGTTAGTGATCCATAATAACTACAGAAATGTAAGGTAGTCAACACTTTTTTATTATTTAAATTTATCTGTCTATCTATCTATCTATCTATCTATCTATCTATCTATCTGTCTGTCTGTCTGTCTATCAATCAATCAAAGATAGGGTCTTGCTGTGTAGTTCAGGCTGGTCTTGAACTCATTATGTAGCACAGGCTGGCCTCCACCTCATGGTGATCCTCCTGCCTCAGCCTCCCAGATGCTGGGATTACAGGCACGTGTGAAACTTTTTTAGACATTTGACTTTGCCTCAGTATTATCGATTGGGAGAAAACAAAATTTTCTCACTGGTAGCTTAAAAATTCTTCTCTGGGAGAAGGTGTGAAGTTCAGTGAGTGTCTGACAGTACTTGAAGGAGAAGAAAAATGAGAAGAAATAGAAATTTGTCAAAAAGTCTGTATATAAACATACTTGTATTTCTTGAGCATAAAATACAGAAATGGAATAATCTTCAATTTAGCCAAAGAAAATAAGTTGGAACATACAAAATAATATATTTCAACAGAATGTGGAAAAGACAAGAAAAAGGAAGAAAGAAAGAGGTACACAAAATACAGAGAACAGATTTTGAAAGTCGTTACAAATTCATTACTTCTTTTAATAAAATCAAATAGCTTACACCTACTAAAAGACAGAAATTACTACATTTGATAAAATAGCACGAAGTCCAGATGTGCTATTTTCAAGAGCCCCGTCTAAAACAAAACCAATTAATAATAAGCCAAGAATCTACTAATACAAAGAAATCTTGATATATATCTTGAGATATATATATATATATATATATATATATATATATATATATATATATATGTACGATTCTTATTTAATGAGTCTCCATCTTCTTGCTGTTCTTTGGAATTGTGTGCTAATGACCCAGACACAATGATGCTTTAGATAACCTTTATACTTTCTTTGGTGGAGTCACAGTTTTTAATTTTTTGAAATAAAAACATTAATTCCTTTTTCTGTTTATTTTCACAATTGGCTAAAATGCAGTGAGTCAGAGCAAGAAAAACAAAATTTCAGACTCTTCCCTGCCTGAATGTATCTTTTTTTCTATCCTTATTCCTGCTTAACAGTTAATTTGGTGAAAACTTCTAGACCAGAAAGTCATTTCCCTTAGGATTTGATGGCATATTTCCGTTGTGGTTTCAGCCTCCAGGGTTACTGGTACTAATGCCTCCTGGATTTCTGATCCTATGTTCCCTTTCAGCAAAATTTCTTATAATATTTTTTTGACATCCCTTGGGCTAGATGCTTCGTAGTATTCACCATCTGGGAATTAATGAGCTTCAGTTCTAGGAAATTTTACTTAATAATTCTTTGATCATTCCTTTCCTCTCTATTTTCTTTCTGGAATTCTTAATATTTTGTTCAGTATGAGCTTCCATGCTTGGACCTCTTCCCTATTTTTTCCCCTGTTCTATTTACATTAACCTTTTTAAAGTTTTGCCATTTGGAGATAACTCTTTACATTTACTTACTTCTTTAGTTAAACTTGTTTTTTCTCAATTTTATTGCATATGGATATTTATTTCAGCATTTTTAAAATTCTGAGGCTATTAACTTCAGCTCCATATCTTTTGTCTTTTACCCCATCTAAATATTATTTCAGTTTTTTTCCCTATACCTTTCTTACTGAGAGATTTTTATACTGCCTGACTCAGCTTCAGTAACCTGTAAGTCCCTGTTGTGAGGAAGAAGAATGAATGTTGGGGAAACACAGGAAGCTGACCACTTTGAGCTGTACAGCCTGGAATCACTATTTTCACTGTATGGCTCTGTGGACTCAGACTGGCCCTCCTTGCTTTCATGTGCCATCTCTGAGAGTTTACCCAGATGGTTTCCAAATCTACAACTTTGGCCTTTATCTCAATTATCCTATATTGTTAATTCTTAACTGGATATTTTCTTTGTAAAGAAATTTTTAGCTGAAAGTACAGTGTATGTTAATGAAGTTATCAACTCCCACTAAGACATTTGTTTTGTTCTTAGTTTCTCTAAGTGGCATCATCTTTGAGTTCATCTCCTGGTTACCCTTCATATTTATCTAATCAACGAAGTCTCAGCAGATTCCTTCTCTGAGATCTCTTGGAACAGTCTCTTCCGTTTTGCTCTGGTTGCTACCCTATACTTCACTCTTACCTCTTAATGACTTCCGCATTCGAGACCGTGCAATACACTGCCACCAGGTTGTCTCAAGCACAGTTGTGATTGTGTTACTCGACTGCAGGAAAATTTCTGTAACTTCTTGCTGTTTGCTAAATTAAAACCAAATTCTTAAGGCTGGAATTTAGTGTCTTTCATATCCTAGTTCCAATGTAGTTTTCCAGTATTGTTTCCGATGGTTTCATGTCACATTTTACTGTATATCTCAGTAGAAAGAATTAACTAGTGTTCTCATACCTATTCTTGCTTTACCAACTCTCTTTTTGCATATGATAAATCCTCTGCCTGGAATGCTTTCTGTAATGGCCTCAACTTGAATATTTAAATCAAACCTATATTCTAAGATGAATCATGAATTACTCCTCTTCCATAAAATAATCTCTTGTTTCTATTGAATGTTCCTCAGTACATTTCTTATTAGACATGCTGCTTCTGAGATTCACTTGACTAATTGATTTACTTTGTACTTCTAAAATGTCTAGCATAACATCTTCCTAATCATAGGTCTTCATTATTTGTTGAGGTATGAAAATATAGACTATCTGCATAATTTGCAGTGTATTTACTTAAGAGTTAGCATGGAATTATTTACTATCTTTTGCATGTATGTAGGCCTTCTCACCTTAGAAAGATACTTGAGAATAAGATCTATTATTTATATTCTTTGTCTACCTCTACAATAGCTCGTGCATTGCCTTGCATATTATCTTCTCTTTTGTGGTGCAATACACACATATTTATACATGCTGTATATATTAAATAATTGTCCATCTATGATGCCTTTGAAAATGTCAGTTTGAAAAATTGGAGGGAATTTACATTGGAGAAGTACTTTTTTCTCTCCTCTAGATAGAATCAGTTGCTACCCCTTAAAATAGTCTAATTATTTTACTGGAGACCTAGTTATAAAACTACTTGCAGTTGCACTAGAAATAGAATTCTGGTGTCACTTAATGAGATTTTTCAAGTTCACATTACTTATTCTGCAGACTTCTTCATTTGAGTAGATTATTTAATATTTTATTTGTTTTATTATTCACATTTGGGGGTAAAATATTTCCATTCACATTCAAAGTTGGTTGAATTATACGCCAGAGTTTGAGTGCATAGAACTTTCTCTCAGTCCTGTTATTTCCGAGTGTGCAGCTGCCTAATGCGTCTGTAATTCTCATCACTGAAGCAGGTTTCTCCTGCTGCCCAAGAAGTAAAACTCTGTCCAATCTTAGAATTCAAGTTAACAATTCACTATCTGTTTAATAACAATTTCTTTTTTTTCTCCCCATTTTCTTTTCTTTTACTGCACCCAAAGCAACTATACCACATTGAAAATTTTATAATTACATTCCATCAGATATTTTGGAATGTGTTTAAATGTATCCTAGTGTGGCACACTTTTCTATTTAATTTGTCGTTGGTAATTTACATAATAAAGGTGGATGAAATTCATCTTTTTTTCATTTAGAGAATATAATTCCGGCAATCTTTTTCTCCTCTTTCCTTGTAATCTACCAGTGGACCTCTAAATGTACTTTGATTACAAAAAGATTCTTCTATATCCACTTCTAAATGTGCCATTTATTTACTGAGCTCTCTTGCCATGTTTCACACCATGTGAAGATTTGTGGAACACTTAGACATATTTAAACTGTGGAAATTCTTTCAATGATATAATACATTTAAAACGATCAGAAAATAAGTGAATGAATATAGGAAGTTAGAGAAGAAAGAAGTGAGTTTGGCAGGAGCAGCAGGGAAAAACTTAGAATAGGCAGGGTAGAGTGTGAGATGCATCTGAGTATTCAGATATGGGTAATAAAAGAATGGTTATACCCAAGATTCGGGGTTGGTAAGGCGTCAGTGAGTGTAAGGGGCAGTTAGCACATGTGCTAAAGGGAAGTGTAGGGCTGTGCGAGTTAGCTCAGGCTTGATGTAAGTGAGAAAAGGATCCACTTAAGCATCCAAACTTTTGGTAGGGGAATGGTGTGATGTTCAAACATGCTGACTTCTGGCAGGACTTACAAGGGCTCTGGTGTATCATAAACAATGAAGAACAAAAAGGGTGACACAACAGACAGCTAATTGCAAAAATTAAAATAAAGGTAACTGTAGTAGATTGCATTTGAGACAGTTTGTAATTATAAACTAAGAGAAACTAAGCTCAGAATGAAAGAAAAATAAGTTGGATCTAAGGGATAAAATGGGAGATGCCTTACTGTCACTTTCTGTTCTTGTAATAACACCCAAGGCTTTTGAATTTCAATGCTTTGTTCAAGTGCAGTTCTCTCGCTGGGGCCACTAGGTGGTGATCTTTGTTAGTCAGTAACTTGTGGTTTTTGAAAGATAAGTTCAGCAGTTTACAAAAAACAATCTGTATTTTTGCCTCATACGATCTCTGGTATATAATATTCATAGCTATGGATATATGTCCATAAATGTGTTTCCTTCCCTTTTATTACTTTTGATCTGTATTCTGAGGAAAGACAGAGAAAATGGGAAGAAAATAAATATTAGGTCTCAGTTCTCATGCTTGTTTGGCTCTTTGGTATTTCCCAATCCTGGTCCCTGCTCTGTGGAAGAATGAAGCAAGGAAAGGCATCCTCTGTTTGGCTAGCCTTATTATTATCTGCTCAGGATTCCTACACTAAGCCAGTGTCGGCCACGGTGAGGTGAATGGGAGGCGCACAGGTGACTTGGCTGAAGGATCCTTCTCAGGCCACAACCTGCTTTACTGATCTCCAGCACTCATTGCCTCTATTTGCCCTAGAACCTCATCTTCTGCTCTTCACTATACTGGAATTTATAAGCTAAGCAATCAACTATTTCCTTAAAATTGAAGAAAATCTGCTACCTGGCAAGTGAAAAGGAAAATAACTTGTCTAAGAGCCTACTATGTGGTAGGCATTGCCAGTTCTTGTTAAATCAGTGATTGAATGCTGAATAAATAAGAATCAGTAGTGCGGTGGAAAGAAGAGATGGTTTTGCCCACAGAATGCTGAATAAATGTTTTCATGGGAATCTTTAAATGTCTAATATGCTATTTAGTGCTATTGGAGCAGGTGTATGTGGCTTACCTGGTCCTTTGTACTCACTGACATAAGACTCCAACGACTATGGTTAGCATAATTCCATGGGAAAATCTTTTCTGAGTTCCAAACATTCAACTTATTAATGAACTTTTGTTAACCTGTGATTTTATAACAGGTTCTTATTAAATGAACTAATAGCATAGTTCATAAAAGTCACTTTTGAAGTGCTTAGTCACAGCAACATGTAATTAACAGTAAAGGCTTAAAGTGCAAACAGGGGTGTTACCTATCCAAACAGTTTTTAATGCCAAGGTTCTTGATGAACTTTAATAAATCCTTGCAATTGTAGCAACAATTGCAACTTCAGTGGCTTCAGTAAATCTGAAGGCTCCTCCTTAATTTATTTCCCACATTTCCTTGTAGAAAAGAAATTCTGGGCACCTTGCTGCAGCTATACATTTGTTACTTGTTCTGGAAATTATGTTGTCAATTCTCTCTTTAGTAGAAGAAAGGAAGGTTATTTCCCTTTCTCCCAATAGCTACATTTTAATGAATTTTTTATTTTACTGATTTATTCTTGACTGCTTTTTTCCTTTCCATTTGACCTTTTGGGCCAATCGGAGCTTTTAGCTAAGGATCAAAGAAATCTGAGTCCTGGCTTAGGCAAATACCAAACTCATTTCTTTTACCTTATTTCCCTGCCTTATCTCTGTCTGACAAAGATAATCATCACATAATCTTAATCATATGAAACCTTGACCTCTGAAATAGTTTGTAAAACAAAATTTCTTGATAGTAAGTCGATACATTGAAATGTTGCTACCTCTTAAAACAGTCCCTTCCTTTTACTTATTTTTGGTTGAAGTGAAATTCACATCACATAAAATTTACCATCCTAACATTTATGGATTGTACAATTCAGTGGCTTCAAGTACATCCACAATGAAGAACACCCATCTCCACTATCTATAGTCATCCTTTGATTAACGACAGGGAGAAGAACTAAGAAATGCATAGGGTGCTTGAACAAACTAAGATGACCATGATGTCACTGGGCGGTATAATCTCATGGGACTTCTGTCATGTATGCCACCCATAATTGGCTCAGAGTATGTGACTGTTATTCCAGAATATCTCTATCATCCCAGAAAGGGACAGCATGCCCCTTAAACAGGTACACTCTCACACCTTCCTTCTGCTGGTTTCTGGTCATACTCCACAAATCTCTTTTTCTCTATGGATTTCCTATTTTGAATCTGTCCATGCATGTGGTTTTTGCAGTATGTAGTAATTGTGGCTTTCTGTGTCTGGTTTCTTTACTTGATATAATATTGTCTAGGTTTATTCATCTTGTAACATCTATAATTACTGTATTCCATTTTGTGGCTGAACAATATTCACTGCATGTATATGCTTCAGTTTGCTTATGCATTCATCTGGTGGTGTACTACTGGGTTGTTTCTACCTTTTGGCCACTATGAATGTCATTGCTATGAACATTAGTGTTTGAGTTTTTATTTGGACACTTGTTTTCAGTTTTCTTGAGTATATACATCAAAGGCACATTTCTGGGGTATATGGAAATTTTCTAATTTTTTTAAAGAAATAATTTTATTTTTACATATCTAGCATGGAAATGTGTAAGTCCTAATCATTAGACAGGGCTTATTGTGCAACCAGTGAACAGTATTTGTACATGCTATATTGGGTTGGTATATTAGTTCATTGGCTATTTTCTCTTTATTCAGTAGTTGAAACCTTCAAATAAGTTATTAGGCAGTGAAGTTAACAGGAAATGGTATTTTCTTCAATCAAAATTACTGAAGCATATGTTTCTCTATTCTGTGTTTCCATTCAACAAATATTCATTGGGTTCCAACAGCACATTGATAATTATTTTAGGAACTGGTGATACAGACAAAAAGACAAAGAAGATTCTGTCCTAATAGAACTGCATTTAAGAAGACAGGAAAATAATTTTAAGATGGAGAAAGCTATGAGAGAAAATGATCCAAGGAATTAGACTGATGTCTCTATAAGATTGTAAGACCAATGTTTCTCAAATTTTAGTGTGTATGGGAATCACCTGGGGAGGCTGCTAGGTGCAGATTCGCATTCAGGAGGTCTTAGATGGAATGAGAGATTCTGCCTCTCCAACAGCTTCCCATGTGGTCCCCGTGTTGCTGTGGATAGGCAGAGAATGCTCTCCTGAGCTGCTGACATTTTAGCAGAGACATGACTGTGCAGTGTTCACTAGGACCCAGCCAAGAACCAGTCTGAGATGAAGTTACACAGAGAGGAAACAGCTGTTACCAAGGTTCTGTGGAGGGAGTGAACTGGGTGTGCCTGAGGGAATGATGTGGAGTAGCTGGCCTGTCTCCTTCTCTGACACCAGAGGACCTGTTCGTATGGAGAATAAGCCAGGATTCCTTTGACTTCTGGCTGCACCAGTCACAGCCTGTTCCCACCAGCAAGTACAAAAACTCATTCCTAGACCCAGTGTGCCTTTGTATCAGCTTTCTTCATCTAAACAAATATGTTTTTGGAAAAATACCCTCTTCTCTCAGACCATTCATTGCAGCTCTAACTTCTTGTTAACCTTTGGTTTCTTTTTGTGTGTGTCTTGCTTCCCCTTTCTACTTAATATTTTGAACATTTCCAATGTAACTAACCATTCTGAAACATGACTTTCTTTGGATGTATCAAAGTACATTTAGAAATTCCTGGGTTTATGTGATGCCAGTAGTTTACTTTTGGAGGACCTATTACCTACAAGATTATGATGAATATTATTGTTTATAAGTCTAACACAATGTCATCTGTTAATTCCTTAGAATAAAATTTTAGAAATAATACAACTGCACTTTTAATGACCAAAGTTTAATTAATCAGATTGTTCTAATTTACATTAATACTATCAGGAGATAGTCTGCTTTTCCATTCCGTCTCCTCCTCATATTAACTTGTAGTGTAATCATTATCATTATTTTCTTTTTTTCTGTCTTTTTAAAAATTCTTATCATTATGTTATCTACTTTTTTAATAAGATAACATTTACATACTACAAAATTCAACTTTATAAAATGCCCAATTCAGTGTTTTGAAAATATATTCAAATGATTATATGTGTACTTCTTTTTAAATTTGTTATTTTATTGTTTTTTAACTCTTTTTATTTTCAAGTGTTACTGTTGTTTTCAATTTTGTTGTGTCTCTCAGGTTTTGTGTATAACATTCTCATACTTTACAATAATAATCACATCTCCTTTCAAAATTAGTTTTAGCTTTTATTTCTCTTTCCTGACCTATTGCATTGGCTGGACCCATGCTTTTCTCAATTATGGCTAATACTATTTTGCTTCATAATATAAGGAATAGGCACATATGTTTTAAAGTCGAACTTATCTAGGTTTAATATTCTGCTTGCTAAATGTGTAGCACAGGGAAAATTACTTCTGACTGTGAGTTTGAACTTCTCCATTTGAGAGGAAAGAGAAACATCAATAAATAGGCTTATTGAAGCGGATAACAGATAAAGTACTTAGCAAAGTAGATGTTGATTGCTTTTGCATGACTTTCTAAAGATCAGTGCTGCCTAGGAAATAAAGATGGTGTAGAATATAATACTGTGATACTATTTAATTATGCATATAATTGTCATTAAATAGTCTTTTCTGGAAATCCTTGATCAGCTGTATCTACACTGGTAGTTATTTTATTGGGCTGCCTATCTTAAACCAGGATCCCCTTTATGCCAGCCCAGAAATATAGTTGTTTGTTGCATTAAGCTTGTCTAATGAATGTCCCTTATGCTCTCTTGGAGCCATGAATTTGTAATCTCTAAGTACCTCCTACTGTAGCTTTGGACTTTTTTTGTTGGTATTGTAATCTTTCATAATATGCAACTATTGAGTTTGTTTTTTTGTGGCAGAAAGTGTTAGACTCTACTAATCATGTTTAAATCCTTTAGCCATAACTAATTTATCACATTTAAAATAATGGGAGAGTGCCAAACAATTATGTATAGGTGCAGAACTTATCTAGGGGTGAAAGAGTTACCATAGTGCCTTACAATTAATTTTCCCATTAAGAAAAGATGCCAGTATGAAATAAATTGATCAAAAGAAACTCTTTATGATATAGATATAATCAGCCTGTTATTTTTCATATATAACAGAGCACAAACATTTTACCAAAGAGCTTAATAATAATTTTGAGAAATTTTTTGATAATTTTGGCATTTGCAAACATTTTACAGCTCTGCATATATTTGAAATGGAGGAAAGAAATAATTCAATAGAAAGTTTTATTGTTTTTTAAATGTGGAAAAAATGTTTTGTCTTTGTTAGACTGACCATCAGTAGTGCTATGAAGTGATGATTCAGAGATAGTGTGAGTGAGATATCTATTATTGTCCCAAGTCAAGGCATTCACTGAAAAAAAATTGCTCCAGGCCATAACTCTGGCATGCCACGGGTTAAATAAAGGTCAACTCCATGTGAAAAATAAAATTCAGTTGATCTTTTGGTGTTAAAGGGGCAAAATAGTTATCATTTTAGATGCTTTAGTGCTCTTTTAATTCAAGGATTTTGGATTTCTTTTTCCCTCAACTGAGAATTTTCAGGCTAGCGCTGTCCATAATGTATACGAGTGCCTTGGGGCATTTTGAAGGGGAAAAGGAGAAAATTTACCATATTTAAAAAAATATATTCTTGCCTATACAGGCTTTTGCATGATTTTAACAGTTCTGTGGTGTGGCTAGCTCACAGGGCCGAGGGTGATTTTTTTTATATTTAATTTTATCGATAGTTATTTGGAACATAGATTTCTGCAAGACTAGGTTCTAATCCCATTTTTGCCTCACTGTTAATTTCTGTTAAAGATGTTTAAACACAGACTTGTAATTCCTTTTCAATATTTCTTCTAACATACTTGTCTTTGTTAGGGGAGGGGTTACAGGTTATTGCACCAAGTTATTGGTCAGTGAGAGCTGAAGAGCCCCATATCTCCTGGGTTTTAATCTCAGCATTATCACGTTCTTTGGATAGCAGTGGAAGAGGTGCCTGCCAAACAGGGCTGTTGAAAGCGTTGCCTGTGGTGGTACCTTCACCCAGTCAGGGCGCATTCAGGCCAGATTGTATTTGGTTTATTATTATCCCTACTCTGGATCTTCTGCCACAAAAAGTATTATAAGCAGTAAAAATCAGAGGGCTATCGAATCGTCTGCTTCTGACAAACACAGGTATGTAATAAATGCCATTGGTTGTCATGTGATGCAGTGTCACACGGACAGCACAGATGCAGGCCACATTCCACTAAGTAATTGGAGACGTTCTTGGAATACCTGTGTAAGTCAGATGATTTTCCAAAGGTAATCTCCATTATCAAAGAGATTGGAGGAGAGGAATGTAGACAACCTTTTAATAATTCCCAGGATATATTAGACTCCATCGATTTCTATCAAAATTCATTTGTGGTTCCAAAAGAGTGGGCAAAGTTTCTGCATATCTTTGCTAGAGACAATGAGGAAGCACAGACTAGTCCAGAAGTGGCATATGCTCCATATTAAATCAGACGATCCTATCCTACCTGTACTCCTGTTCAGTGAAAAGATGCTTTCATATTTATTTGCATGGGCCAAAGGAAAAAACTAATAATTAACTAGTATGTGATAAAATTTCCTCATCTTAAGCCCTTCCTCTCAGAATACAAAAATAAATGATTTTCCCATTAAATACTAATTCTTTACTGTAGTAATAGTCTTCCTTTGACTAATGATAAATGGTTGTGAAAATAAAAGCTTATTGCTGATGATGTCAGCCAAGCCAAAGAACTCAGGGGATGAAGAATCGGTAAACCCTTCCAATGAGAATCAGCTTGAAATAGGTACATTTTTGTTCTTATTTGCTTATTCATAGAACAGTAGATTGTGTTATTTTTAGAGCTGTAAGGGTTTTTAGGTACTGCATGTAGAAGACGGTTAGTAAATATTTGCTGGATAAATGCATGAATATATATGAATGTTCCTCATCGTTGAAATCCTTTCTACATTTTACAGACTCTAGAGAGTCATTTAGCCTGCGCTTAAACATTTTAACTTACTGGTAGTTTACGAAACTCCGTGGAAGTCTTTTCCATTGGTGGATCGCTCTAATTATTAGATCTTTTTCTTTTTTCTTGAGTCAGATTTTATCACCGTGTAATTTCCACCCTTAGGTTTTAGTTTGGTTTTATGGGAGAACATTAAAATAAATCTACTTCCCCTTCTCGTGAAAGTACATCACATATTTCAAGACAGCTATCATGTTCCCCATATAATTCTTTTCTTCTCCAAGCTAAACTACCCTTTTCTGGGTGATAGTATTTCCAGTTTCCAAACCATCTTCATTCTCCTTTTCTTTTTCCTTTCCTTTTCCTTTTTTTTTTGGTCAACATTTCTAATATATTTATTTGTAATAAATAAATTTTGAGCCCTGAATTGTGATAAGTAATTTATATACATTATTTTATTTAAATATTTATACTAACCACAAAATACATTCTTCTTAATAAAAACACCATCAAGGCCACTTAGCTAAGAGGCACGATTCCAATTCGTACTGTCTCTAAATAACTCCAAAGCCATGTGCAATTCATTTATCCTATCTGGGCTTCAGTTTTCTCATCAGAAAAGTGGGGCTTTATAATGGCTGTCATCTCCTAAACCTGCTTTGAAGTACAAATGTGTCAATATTCGTCATACTTACCTGGCAAGGGTAAGTGTGATCATGAAGGTGGTTTCCCAGGGTGAGGCTCATCCATTGCACTCCGGACGTGCTGACCCCTGCGATTTCCCCAAATGTGGGAGACTCCACTGTGTAATTTGTGGTAGTGAGGGACTGTGTTCACGCTTTCCCCTCGTGGAGGAAATATTTGTAAAGCACTTAGAAAAACATCTTGCTTATGAAAAGCATTGTACATGTTTGTGAAGCAAGCAAGCTAGTTATGCTTTCACTACACTGTTCCCGCTCCCCGCAAAGTTTCTTTTAAAGTGAGTGTGGCATGCTGAGTAACAGTCCCCCCAATACATTGCACCCCAGTCCTGGAACCTGCAGGTGTGACCTTACACAGCAAAAGAAACATTTCACAGATGTGATTAGTTTGAGGATCCTGAAGAGGGGAGTGTTTCCTGGTTTATCGAGGTGGGCCTCATTACATGGTTATTATAAGAGGGATGCAGTGCAGAAGTCAGAGTCACAGAGAAAGACATATGACTGAGGAAGCAGAGATTTGAGTGACATACTTTGAAAATGGAGGAAGGGCCCACAAGCCAAGGAATACAAGCAGTTTTTATAATTTGAAAAAAGCAAAGAAATAGACTCTCTTTTAATGCCTCCAGAGAGAGCTAGTTCTGCCAACATCTTTCTTCACTGTAAGAGAGGGAAACTGATTTCAATCTTCTATCTTACAGAACTACAAGAGAAAACATGAGTATTGTTTTAAACCAGCATGTTTTTTGGTAATTTTTTCTTTTTTAATAATAGCCAAAGGAAATTAATATAGTGTTATCAAAACTTTCTGAATTCTTGAATTAGGAATAGCTCAGGTATAAGAGCCTGAATTTCTTGCATGAAGAACATCATAGGCATTGTGTTTCTAGACCACATGTGGAAAAATACATCTTACATTTAGAAGGGTCTCTGTTGCTTTGTACATTGTCCCAACAGCCTTGGGAAAGAGGTTTAATTAACAAAGAACTCACTACAGCAACATTAGATCAGAGTCTCATGGATGCTCGTGACAATCAGCGTATGGGAAAATTTCTCTATTTTGGTGCCTGTTTCTTTATCTCACATCAAATGTCCTCCATCCCCATTACATTTGGGACCCCCTTTGGAGCTCTGAGTGACAGCTCTTGTGCCTTCTCCCCGCTCCCCATTATTCTATCTATTGCATGGTGACTAACAATAACTATTTATTGTTAGTCACCATGCAATAGTGACTTCTATTTGTCCAGTGCTGTTAGAGGTTTACATCATTAGATTTTTATTATAATAGTGGTTACCAAATTATGTTATTAGAATAATAAAGATAATGATTATATGTTTAAATATGTCAATTTTAGTTTCTCTGACTTTGTTTTCCCCCACATTTCAATTGCATCCATATTTATGTGTTTCTTTAAGTTCTGTTAATTATGTTACACAGCAAATGGTGAATAAACGATCCCATGTTCATGCTTAACAGTGTTTCGTCTAATCAGTTTCTCAAATTTGTGTTTGTTTCCAAGGGGCCTTAAAAGATAGAAATCCAAGATCAGAGTGTTATTTTTCAATATATCAGTAAGTGAATAACTTAAGAAAGTTGGTGTTAGTAATCATCTCTCTATGGAAATAGGAGTTTTAGTAACTTTGAAGTTAACTAAAAATTAAATTCGCATAGATTTATGTTTATCGTGAACACATTGTAGGAATCTTTGTGAAAGTTTTGTTGAAATTACTACTAATAGTATAATCCTCTAGAAAATCACCTGAGGAACATACGTAATTTATTCCTTTTTTTATGGAAAGATGTTTTAGCACCTAAGTCCTAGGGTTGTCATAACAAATTACTACAAACTGAGTGGCTTAAAATAACTTATTCTCTCTTACCTCTGGAGGCAGAAACCCAAAATCAAGTTGTTGACAGAAATGAACCCTTCTTGAGGAGTTAGAGAATTCCACGTTTCTTCCTGAGAACAGCCCTAATCTCAAAGGCAGTTGGTGCACTTTCGTTACTCTGTCTGTGTTCTCTGTGTCTCTTCTCTTCCGGAACACCAGTCCTGTTGGATTAAGAGCCCTCCTCTGCTTGAATATGAACTCATCTTAATTTGCATCCAAGGTACTCCCATGAAACCTCTATTTCCAATTGAGGTCACATTACAGGTACCAGGAGTTAGAACCTCAACATAAGTTTTGGAGGGAGAACATAATTCAACTCACAAAAATAGGGACAAGGGGAAGCGCTAAAGTGACTAGAGACCCCGATTTGGTCACTAAACTCACTAAAGTTTCCAAAACACTTTTTTGTTTTTTTCAGTCAGTTTTTCATAACTTTGGTTCCTCAAATATATTTTTTGTTTGTTTGTTTCCAAGATCACGTAATTGACCTGGGCCTGGGCATTTTAATTTATTTAGATGAGTTTGCCTATCTCTTATTACTTACATTTCTATACTGGGTTTAAATTTCATTGTAGTGATTGTCCTATAAATTGTAGTTTAAAACATAAGACGGAGTGAATGGTTCTTCTTTTCTGTGCACGGATCTATTGATCCTGGGCTGCAATTTGTCATTGAAAACACTGGTCTCTTAAAAAAAAACAAAAACAAAAACAACAACAACAACAAAACAAAAAAACAACAACAACAAAAAGAAAACACTGATCTCTTCGTGAAATCACCTCTTTCCAGTTCCTCAGCTGCCTTTCTGTAATAAGCTGGCAAATCGAAGTGGGGCACAAATTATTAAATTTACAGCTATATTTAATCAATTAACCATCCACCCAATCAATAATTATCAAATTCCTATTATCTGCCAGGAGCCGTACAAAATGGGAGTTCAGTAGGAAGTGTGGGAGGGAAGGGAAAGGTGTGGAAGAGGGGGGAAAACCAAGATATATCATATACAGGTACAAAATAACCAAGATGAATGTGGTCATCATGTATACAATGTACCAATACATGTTCTTGGTTAAAAAAAAAAATGTAAGAAATATTGCCCTTTAGGAGGTTACTTTCTAACAAGGGGGGGGACAAAAATGTAAAAGGTAATTGACATGGTATATATTAATTGATATGAAAACAATTGAGCAAAGCGTTGCTAGTGTACTAAAAACACCTTAAACTGCCTTGAAATCTTTGTCAGTACCACACTTTTATAACTAGTTCTGTTCTCTCAAATATTGTTTTCTTATTATTCCAGAGAATGTTTAGTCACTTTTTGAAGGTGCATGATTATTTTCCATATTCTGCTGTGCCAATGAACAGCCTTTTCAAGTGAGCATTCAATATATATTTTAATCTTATGAGAGTACATAACATATGAATCAAATGAGAACAGTATTGTTAGAGCTGGGTAACAACAACATCTTTTTTGTCTTTGCAGAGTCCTAACAATGGCACAGTTCTCTAGAGAAAAATCAGAAAAGGTTGGTATGACATCTTACAAATGCTTAAACTGAAGTTTATCTAAGAAGGGTTATTTAAAAATAGAATTTACAGCATTAAATCTAAATTCCCCAGAGTGTGTTTGTTTAATCCAGCCAGTTTATGTGATTACAATGGCTTATATGGTGTGAAATTTTTTAGGACTAGAAGAAAAAAAAATATTTTGCTGGATACATTGAACAAGATTTTGGATGGCTGTTCAGTAGACAGTTCAGTTCTTCTAGCAGTTTCCTCATTTTTACTTTCACCACCTTTTAAGAGGTTACTTAGAGGACAGCGCTGCTCTTCATCTGTGATAGCTCAAGTCAGATACAGACGGGGGGAAACACGGTGTCTATTGTGGTCTGTTTTTCTGTGTGACAGTTGTTCCTATTTTGTGTTTGTTTCTCCTTTAATGAGGATACAACTTTCATCCAGGGAGATGTATGGGTCACTTGTTAGTGCACTTAAATACACCAAGGCACTCTACCAGCTGGAAATTGTGACTTGTAGTTGAATTATTTTTGCAGAGCGAATGGTTTTCCTTTTGACATATTTTAATATACTTGCACACTGAGAGCAAGAGTGGGTGAACAGAAAACAGACTGTTTTATTAACCCAGCAGTCACCTTTGAGGTTTGTACATGTCCACTTTTTTTCTTGTCTTTGTACATAATCCCAAGAGACTGGTACCTGGCTTTGCTCAGAATAACAAAGTCAGGCACAAATCTCCAAACACAATTGTTAGCTGAATGCCAACTGTTTCTTCTCATCTTTTATTTTTTAACTTGAGCATTAAGAATTGTATCTTTATGGGTGAACCATAACCATTAAAGAATGCGTTTGTTTTTCTCTTTCAGATGTTTCTTCTATCATTTAGTAAATTTACTGAATAATATGTAATTTAAGGTGATAAAAGAAAATTTTTGCATGTGTTTTGCAGAGCTCCATTTTTTCAAATCCACTAATAGTAAGAAGAAAAGAAGAAAAATATGTTACAAGCTTTAACCGAACTCCAGTTTCAGCTGAAAGCACAATTAGGAGAAAAAGAGAGGAGACTTCAACTCAGCCAGGAATCCAGGGCCCAGCAGACACAGTTCCACATGCAATTTTCAGACAAACTCATGTTTCATAGACTTTTTCCAGTAAGACCTGCAATTTCTTCAAATCAATCACCGTCCTTTTCAAAGGTATCTACCTATCTATATATAGAACCATAATGTCTAAGCAAATGTAGTAGGTAAGTACCTCTGAATAGCCACACATTTTAATTGTACTTGAAAATGGAAGAAAAATAAGAATAAAAATTCAGGTCCTTCTCCTAATTCCCAGTAAGTGACTACAGTTCACAGTAAGTGCCTAATTTAACAGCATGGAAACCTAAGGGTAATAAAGCATCCAAAGTGCATAATTTTCTCTTTGCTTTCATCATCATCATCTTCCACATCATCATGATAATAATACTACTACTTTGGAATCCTTTATATTTCACTGAGAAGTTTCATATCATCTCATTTTGCTATTCAAACCAGTGTGTGTAGTCGGAGGTATATCATATAAATTGGGAAGATTATTAATATTGACAAAATTTTGCCCCCTGCCAAGACTTATAAAACACAAATAACTAATGTGGTGTTTAGAAACTACATTTGTGTTAGAATTCTGGGTCTGTATGGCTGGTCTTAAGATATTGGGGCTCATAAGGTATTGTTTTGTTGAGTTATTTAATGTGAGATATAATAATTATGCCAAAAAGTGGTTATGAAGTTTGGTTGAATGTTATTTTTTGTAGAGGGAATCTAATATGTGTAGTTAGAAAATGTTTTAAATGGAATTTTGGTCTTAAACTGGGAGTTTAGAGTAGATAACTAAAGGCAAACACTGTAAGAATAAATATGATCTGTGACTTATACTAGGTAACATACCTAACTGGCAGAATTAGGACTGGAGTCCATGTATCCTTGCTCTCAGGAGACTTCTATAGTTTAATTTAAACACTATATTTTAAGCATCTGCTTTTGACCATATTCTTGAGCTGTATTTATAGAGTACAAATATGCTACAAATGTTGTATAATATAGAAGGGGAAATAGATCAACAGAATGAAAAAAAGATGGTATACTATAGATGTGGTATCTACTATGGATTTTATGGGATCAAAGTCTTTATTACTATGGGGGAATTTTATTGGGCCTAGAAAGTATTATTACACCCATTTCCAGGAAAGAACCTCAGTCACATTTGCTTTTGCTTTCATATTACATCTAGTCTTACGTATAAGTCTATTCCACTAACCTCAAGTAAATTTATAATCACAAATTCTAATTTACTGTAAATTGAGCAGTAAAAATTCTTTGCAACTGAGTATGGTGGTGCATCCCTGTAAACCCAGCACTTGGGAGGCTGAGGCAGGAGAATCAAGAGTTTAAGTCCATCCTGTTCTACATCATAAGGCCCTGTCTCAAAAAATAAAGAAACAAACAAAGAAACCAAACCAAACCAAATAGTCATTGCTTTTTAAAATAATCAATATATATTAGATTTTTCTCTTTAGTCCTTGTAATTTTCTTTCTCAAGATATATTTTAAATTGTCATGTGTCTAATGGAAAAATTACTTAAGATTCTGAGATCTATAATCTTCACCATTTTGGATCTCATGGTCAGTATTATCACATCCTCATTAGCAAAAAAATTGTTTTTAGCTCTTATTAAGCAACTACTATGGGACAGGCATCACGCTAAGCACTTTACATCCATTCTAATTTGCCAGTAATCTAGAATAATAGCTGTGTCTTAGTTACTTTTCACATTGCTGAGACGTAATACCCAATATCCATAAGTTAAAGGTGGAAAGGTTTTGTTTTTTGGTTTTTTATTTTGGTTCTGGGGATCAAACTCAGGACCTTGCAATTGCTGGGCAAGCACTCTAACCACTGAGCTAAATCCCCAACCAGAAAGATTTATTTTGACTCACAGTTTGTAGAGGTTTCAGTCCATAGTCATCTGGTTGCAGAGCAGGGCAGCATGGCAGAGAGGCATTGCAGAAGGGAAACAGTCCATGGCAGGGTAGGCAGGAGGCAGCAGTCAGTGAAAAACGAGTCTCCCTTCCTTCTTTTCCCCTTATATCCCATCCAAGGTGTAAGCCTGTTGACTCATGCCACCACACACAGGATGGGGCTTGCCATTATCCATACCCAGAGCTATACTAAATCAATCAATGGAATAATTTAGTTGTCACATGCCCTTAATCCGTATTCACACTCACTAGATCCAGCTACCTCTGGAAGCCCTATCTATGATGCATAAGGCTTTGGGGGGATATCCAGATACAAACCATAACAAGATGAAGTTCTATTTTGTAGATAATGAACTGTAGCTCAGATATTTTAAGAAATTATCTTGAAATCACATAATTAGCAAAAATTTTATTATTTTATGACAGTGCTAGTTTCTTATCTGTTAACCTTTCTTGGTTTTACCTTTTCTCAGTAGCTTTATCAGTGAACTTTCTGATGACTGGCCGTAAAAATAGTCCAGTGCGAAGTAGATGAACCCACAGATAGAATTTGTTTGCTCCCATTATCGAGGAAGGAGAGTTGAAATCAAATGTGCTGGAACCAGAACTAAGAATTTGTCTAACCAGTATCTAAGAATTTATCTCTAATCTGTGCTTCTGTGTATTATTGTCTGTATTCTCAGACCAGCTCCTCCTTGCTCCAAACCCTATAGGCTTCAGTTCCTCTAGGTTTATATTCTCACAGCTGGCCCTGGAGGAAAATGTGGACTCTGGTTATTCAGCTCCAATGTGAAAAATTCCAAGATAGATTTGCTCGGATCACAGGTCTAGTCCTTGGCCTGGTCATTATGACCCAAATGGTGAATGCCAGACTCAGTTTTTATTGGTCAAGTGTACATTCTGTAGCCATAGGGAGAGGTGGAGGGAATTCTGTTACCAGAATTGGAAGGGGATATCCCAGTTTGTAGCTATTAACACATACCATTATGATGCCTGCTCTCATTGCCTTAGTTAACTTCCCACCATTTGACATCCTGAATGATTAGATCTCTTAAATTCGTCTGGAAGATGGAGGCATTTAGGGTATTTTGGTCCATTATGCTAAATTCTGTAAAGTTGGTTTTGAATATTTGAGGTTGATTTGATCTGAAACTTCTGTTATTTAAGATTGAAAAAATTTTTGATGGAGAAAAGAATTAAATTTAAAAGAAATAATAATAAGCCCTGAATGAATATGTGTACAGGCACAATGATCACATTTGATCAACTCTGTCTTTGGTTAGTAGGTATAGCATCCCAGAGGCTGATTAAAATTAGGCGATGTGATGGGAACTAGATTTCTGGGTTTAAAAACTAAGGACAAGATCTTCGTCTGTAGAGACTTTATGAAGATATGTCCCACTTTGAAACTCTGAAGTCATCAACAACTCATGTTACTGGCTTTTTAAATGTTAAAATACACTACTGCAAAAGATTGAGCCCTAGAAATTTGTGCTAAGTGCACTTTAAATGCCATGAGACTTCTTAATAATGTATTGTGATATATTTCAGTAAATTTTAAAGATTGAAATTGAGTATTCTTTAATCAATAAAGCAATGTCCCTTTCTAAGCCTACATCATGTATATCCCAGTGTTGAATGTGAATAGGGATACTGTATGTGGGAAGCTGTATCTTCTTGGAATATCTAATTTAATTATGCTGATTAGGTGTGGAAAGGTAAAAAAAAATTAGAAGAAAAATGTGGTCTTTTTCTTTTCTATAACAATTTAAAACTTTTCTTGAATTTCCCTCCAGCTTCCTAGCACTTACATCTTATGTGGGGGGTGGAGGGTGATAAGAGATGGGGAGCAGAAGATGTCTAACTGGGGAGAGGAAAATAAGATGAAAATTTAACTTCCCTATTAAAGGTGTCTTAAAGCTTTTCTGTTCAAAGTACCTCCTTTAAGGTTAAATCTGTCTCTTTCTTTTGCAAACACTCAGACTTTGGTAGATATGGGGCAAAGCTTACATATCCTTCTGTCCTCCATCCTGGATGGCTTTCTCCATGAAGTTCTTTCCTCTGCCTTGCCATCAGACTTCTTCCTGGTGTCTGCCACTAAGTTTGTGGCTGATGGGATTTGTTAGCCTGTTTTCCCAGCATTGGCAGTGTCAGTGATCAATGTCAACAGACCTGGGGCTTCAACCACGGAGTCCAAATTGGAGCTCCCTGTACAGCTACTGGGGGCCTGCAGTCATATTTCTAATTCACTGTCCCTGTTAAGCTGAAGTCACTCAACATTATGACAGTTCTAAATAGGAGAAGCAATAGAGTGCTGTTTGTTTTTTCCCTCTGTTGGAGCTTCTGGCCTGCGGACTCCCCACTGCATATACATTAACTAATGGTTTTGCTCCAAAGCAGGGATCATCCTCAGATCCATTCTCTGGTCTCCCTTTGTCCTGTTTGTATAATTTTTGGAGGAAATGTATTACTTCCTCATCTGCTAGGAAATTCCTACATCTTTCCTTATCTGGGTTTGGCCTTCATTTTACTGTTCTCTCAGGCTATAGGGCAAGAGGGCTGCAGGGAATGGAGTTGGGGTATAGAAAAAGAAAAAAATACCAAGAAACATATATCAAAGATATTAATCCTGATAATGAGGCAAAACTTAAAAAACTACAAAAAGCAGTGAAAAACAATTATAGTCATAGATTTAGTTGCTAAATTCTCTATGTTTAAGATTCCATTTTCTAGTTATACTTCGGGTATTCTGACTTTGATAACCTGTAGGATTTGGTCATCTCCTTCAGATGTAAATCTCATTTAAATTTATGCTGGATACTCTTTTGAAGTTATCTATTTCAAAGAACTCTTAAAGCCCTGCTTTTTAAGATGAAATTCAGACTAAAAGAAAAAAAAAAGGAAATTGTGTCAAGTTAGCCTATATGTTATATCTTACGTATTTTAAAGGTTCCTCTACTTTTATTGTTTGATGAAAGGGACAGAAATTAAAGAAGATGTAAAGCTGAAAAACAAAGTGACAACTATGCAGTGTCTGTAAAAGGAAAACTTTTAAACAAAATGAAGAAGTTTTCCCTCAAAGTTTCTTCTTATTTTAAGACTGGGGAGTGCATGCTTCAGACCTGAGTCAGTGTAACTACTTCTGTCTGATAATGAGTAATGGATGAATTGGAATCTGCTAAGTTCTTCCAACTAGTGATCAACACCATAATCAAGGACTGGGAAGAAGTCACCTAATCTCCGTTGTGTTGTCTGAATAATAGGTATTCAGACATTCGGGCTCAAGAAATCGAATAACCTGTGAAATAGCTTTATAGTCCAAGAACTTATTAATGGAGGAAAATGGCTGTCTGAAGCCAAGAGGGGATCAAAGTGGGAGTCACTTGTTTCCTTAGAGTCCTCAAGTAAAAAGCAGCCTGGAACTATCATTCTTACTAATCAATACCTATGTCTCAGGGTCTATCTTGATTTTAGGTAATGGAGCTGAGGGACTTATACAAGCTTTTGGGTAATATAACGAGACATTCAGAGAAGTTACAGTATCAGTGTTCTACCTCTTTGCTATTATCGGCCTATAATTTTACCCTAATTTCCTTTTACTTACCTTGAAAGGTAGAAAATTGGTCACTTTTAACTTCATAATCTTCCTCCATAAATGTAAGGACTGTTGTTCATTTTCAACTTTTCCTTGAATATCTTCTTTTGTGAGGGCTTTATTAATTTATTATGACAGTAGTCACCTCTTTAAATTTCTGATGTGTACTTGAAGATGCATCAAGAGATTTAACAAAAACCGTTTCTTTAGATTTTTGAAATATATATTCAATTTATAACTTCCTTTTGCTAATTTTCTTGGCAACTCTTCATTTTTAGTTATTTTTATACATATTTATTATATGTTTATTTTCAGTTCAGTGTATATACGTATTTATGATATTTTGATTGATACATGTTTCAAAAACCCCAGTGGTTCTTCCTTTGTTAAAAAGGCAAGAAATATCTAGATGTTAACTATTTCTAGTAGCTTCTAGTTGTGTTAGTAAGTGTTAATTGACCCTGTGAGTGAAATACCAGGTAATTTATCTTTCATTTTTGTGGTACTAGGGACTGAACTCAAGGCCTTCACACTGAGCTACATTCTCCAGCCCATTTTTATTTTTTGTTTTGAGACAGAGTCTTGCTGTGTTGCTCAGGTGGGGCTCAAATTTGGGATTCTCTTGTCTCAGCCTCCTGAGCCACTGGGATTCAGGCATGTACCACTACACCTGGCCAGACATAGATAATTGGGAAAAGTAGGAATATACAGTTTCATTCCAAATTATACTAATATTATTTAATATTAATGTAAAATCAATATTAGTATGTAATTACATATCCAGAGAGATTATTGCAAGATTTAAGGAAATGTCAGATTTTGCTTATTTCTGCTCACCAGATTCAAGAATTACCAACTCTCCTTGCTATCCTTTCATCTTTCCATGGTTTAAGTGCAAGTTATTTTCCTGCTACAAATTTCTTGAGACCTGCCCACTCCAGTGGCTCTGTACACTCTCACCAGCAGCTTTGTCAGAAACACTTTTTACTCATTAGAAAGAGAACAGATTTTGTGGTTGTTGTGTCTTGGTTGGCTCCCTGTTGGAGCAGCGGCCAGTTGCAGCAGCTCCTGGAAGACCCTCTTCCGTTCCCGCCCCTGCTCCTTCGGGCTCCAGATCATTCCTCCTGCCTCCTTTGCCTGTTCTTGCCTCTCCCTGAAGATGTCCCCCATGATCCAGGTACTCATTGCCACGTGCTATTTTTCTTCACAGCCCTTCAAAGTATCTGACGGTGTCTAACCTACCATGTTGTTGTTGTTTATCGTTTCCTGGCTAATTGTCTGATTCACACACTGCAATTGAAAGATTCATGTGTATAGGTGCAGGTCTGGGGACTAGAACATAGTTGATGCTAAAGAAATATTTGGGCAATTAATAGTTTTCCTTTACACTTTGTTCTTCGGATTCTTTGCTTTTGACTTTTATGTTATCTCAGGCCAAACCGTCCAGGCAGGGTCATCACTGTTTCTTGTCTAGACTACTGTAGTGCTCCCTACTGGTGTCCTTGCTTTCAGTCTTGCTTCTGTCCAGTCTGTCTAGCACACGTCTCCAGAGGTCACCATGTCAGCGTGATGGCCCTTCCTCTCCAGTGAGCAACCAGCAGGAGTTTCCCAATGGCTTCTCATTCCCATTAAGACAAACCTCTTAAATTGACGGGAGCCGTGTGGTGACTCCTTACCCCTTCTACTTTTCTTTATTTGAGTACTGGGGAAGTGTAAATAAATTGTGGAAGCGATCCTTAGGAAATTTCTTTCATATTATATTTTTCTCAGCTGCATGGTACCTGGAAGGTAGATTAAATCTTTTCAAATTATATTCTCTAGCGAAGACCTTATCTTGTGTGCTGTTTTAATATTAATAATTATGGATGGATTATTAAACCTTTATTTATTTTTTAAAATTTTTATTTAAACTTTTAAAATGGAAAAATACACCATAGAATTAATACGATAAAAATTAAAGAACTCTTCTAGTGTTCCTTAAGATTTAAAGATCATACAAAAAGATACTAGTAAGCCAAGCTTAGAGATTTCCTTAAGAATCATCTTTGGATCTACTCCAAGAAATGAACAAATGTTCAGTTGAATCACAAGTTTTCAGACAGTACTAAATGGCAAAATTATTTTTGTCCAGAAAACTTTTAATGCAGTTATTACTTGTGTCTCATTAAGAACAAAGACATGTATCAATAATGTCCTTAAGCATTTTCTAATTCTGAGATATGGCTTAATGACTTAAGTAATTTACAATATATTTGTTATTGTGCTTTCTCAATACTCCAACTTCTTTTTTGTAATAAATGCTAGTTTAAGAGTGAAAATTTCTTTGCTCGTTCTTGTGGACATAAACACCCCTCCTCTTTCTCCAAATAAATAGGTAAATCAGGTCTACTATTGGGACAGATAGTTTAAATATTTTAAACTATGAATTTTATAAAATGTGAGAGCAATGCATATGTTGAAATTATTTGAAATTGTTACTTTCTGATTCTACTTTTATCTTCTTTTCTTCCATTACAAGGAGAGCATATTGCAATTGCCTTTTCTTTCTTCACTGTTATTAACTTTTCCCCTTTTATCAGAAAAAGGATCTTGCCTTCTTTTGATTCTCTTACTGATATTTAAAAGGACATTTTTTTCCCACTCTTGCTGTCCCTCTCAGGCAAGTTCCATTTTAATTGTCCTTTGACATTCATTGTCAGTCTTTGTGTCTGTCCTCTTATCCCAGCCTAATTTTTTTTTCCTTTTCCTTTTTTTTTTTCTTTTCTTTTTTTTTTTTTTTTTTTTTTTTTTTTTTTTTTTTTTTTTTTTTTTTTTTTTTTTTTTTTTTTTTTTTTTTTTTTTTTTTTGTTGTTTGAGGGGCAGGATATGGAAGTAGAAGGAACTGGTGTTGGGAGTCTCATATCAATTTCAGGCTTTCAGTACAATGCAGTTTTTTTCAAATGGAAATTGTGGTATATACCAAAAAAGCAAGGTTTCTTTGTTTCCTTAAATTGGAGCCTCACACAACTCATACTCATTTGAAGAAATTTCTAAAAAGAACTTCTAAGTAACTAATAACTGGAAAATCCTGATTTGGGGCTCCAGTCACTGAAGATAAGGAAAGACATCTGCTTCCGATCTCCCATCTGGCTTTTACACATACGTTTCAGGCTCAGTATGCTCTTGCTCTTTCTTTTTTTCTGTGCCCATCTGCTTGTGTGTCCCATTCTCACCCTAGCATATTTTCAGACCCTTGCCATAGGGCAGAAGTGCCAAGCAATTACTCGTTGAGATAGATAGCCCACATAATACTGCAAGTGACATCTGTTCCATAGGAAATCCCTCCCTTGTGGCAGCAGTGTCATGCTGGCAGCGCACAGGAATATCGGAATTGACATACAGGGACAATTGCATGTTTCATCTTACCCTGAATTCTCACTCCGGAAGCATCCCATGCCAGATGCTTTAGAGGGCCATGTAACCCCTTGACTCTTTCTCTTGTTTGCTCTACACCTAGAGTAATTGGCAATACTACACTATGGGGAAAATTTCTTCCTGACCCCAGCTGGTAAACAAATTATGCCCTAAAGCATAAAGAATGACATACTTTAAATTTTATTATAGCTAAGATGGTGAAAAATGAAATGTTTTTAATGTTAGTGTGCTTACTAGATTGTTTCACTGAAATAATATCTCAAGTAATAAAGTCCACAGATTACTTTTAATAACCATAACTTGGCAAGATTACAATGACAGATGAACATATTGTTCTTTTAGGAGTGCCAATCCCATATTTGGCAATTAGTTCTTTAAGTTATTTAAAATAGATGACAAGAAAAATAGTTCACAGTCTATAATGGTTTGAATCTTGAAACTTTGCATAAAAATATGTTCAGTAAAACATGTTCCTTGGTTCTGAGTAAACTCTGAATTTGATTATATCCATTTGCTTTTAAAATGCTAGGCAGAATTTGGAGCCATGGACATATAAAAGGTAGGTCCTGTGTAAATTGATGCTTAATTGCCCGTGCCATCTACATTGACACTGTTATCTTTTTAATAAGACTTGGGACATCACAAGAACTTTAGATTCAAAACAGAATAGTGTATTATTATGAAGGCTTTAAATTTAAGGGTAGAAGTGAAAGTATTCAACTATACAGTTGAAGCAATTTAATTTATAGTTAAGGAAAATTTAGGCAGTCAGTAACAATAAGAAGCATTCAGTAATAAACTGTGTTAGATATGTGTTGTTATAATACCATTATAATGAAAATCTGTGTCCTCAAACAATTCCTTTGCCTGTTCTACGTTTTTCTGAACTCACAATATGGGCTGGTTCATTTCGGTGCCCATTCTGCATCTTGTTGGGTGACTATCCTGAGACTGGTAGTTTAAAATATAGTAAGTAGTCTTACTCAAAGGTCTGGTTGTTGGTGTTGGCCTTTGGCTAGGCCAGGTATCTATAGCAGAATTTAAAAACAGAAAAGCTCTAATGTGGACACTGTTATAACTGATGCTAACACGATGCTGTATTGGATAAGTCGACATGGTTAAACCCAGAGTCAGTGCTGGAAAAAAATTCCTTAATGGAGGGGATGTAGGGAGGTGCAGTTTATCTGCTTAAGTTCTATAGCTGTAATCTACCACGTGTTGCTGAATTATCAGTTGGCAGACTCTTACTTTCCTGATTACTTAACACATAACTAACATAGCTTATTACTGAATGTTTACTATTATTATTACCAAATGCTTAAATTTTACTTAGGTATAAACTTAAATAAATGAGTTGATTCCGCTGTATAGTTGAATACTTTCACCTCCATTCTTAAATTTAAAAGCCTTTTATCATTATATACCATTCTATTTTGAACCTAAAGTTCTTATGATGTTCCAAGCATTATTAAAAGCATAGCAATGTTGATGTAGATGCTATAGGAAATTGAAGTAAGTGTGAATTTATACAACTTTCATGTTGTACTTTTTTTATTTTCTTACATTACTGAAATATTTTATTAAATCCTATAAATCTACAAGAGAATTGTGTATACTATAGTTCTATTTCTCTTTCTTTTCTTTGTATTTTTTGTCTGGTTTTGGTATCAAGGTAATACTGACCTCATAAAATGAGTCCAAAAGTATTAAATCCTATTTTGTTTTCTGGAAGAGGTTGTGTGGAGTAGGTGCCAGTGAAGCCTACTGGATTTCGCCTGTGAAGCCATCTTGACCTAAAGAATATTTTTGGTAAAATTTTTAAATTACAAACTTAGTTACTTCAACAGTTTTAGTGTGTTACAGTGTACAGTTCCAATTGTAATGTGTCTGTTTTTCCTTTCAGTTCTATCAGTTTTTGTTCCATTAATTTTTAAAACTTTTTACTAGCACATGTTTACAGTACGTAATGATTGGATTCATTGTGGGGAATTGGTCCATGTTGATAAGCTGTTGTCAGTTGATCAGTGCAACACATAGTAATGCTATATGTTGTTGGTTAATTCACATTTTAACTGTTGTGTAATGCCTGTATTTATTTCTTTAGTATTTATTTCTGGTAAATTTAAATGCTCAGAAGTTTATGTGTTGTTAATATAACCACACCTACTATTAATGTTTGTGTGGCACATCTTTTTTTTTATTCAACTTGCATATATTACTATTTTTGAAATAAATTTCTTGAGAATAGTATACAATTTGATTATTTTTATTCACCCTGGTAATCTCTTTTAACTAATAAATTCTGAGCATGTAGTTGATGCAACTATTGATATGTTAAAGATTAATTCCACCACTCTGTTCTTTTTCTTTTGTTCGTTCCCTTTATTTCTTAGTCTTTCTTTTTTTCTTTTCTTATTTTTTATTTATTTATTTATTTATTTGTCTTTTTTAAAATGTGAATAATTTGGTGATTTTTTTAGTTACATTTTGATTTATTTATAGTATTTCTGCGCATAAATGATTATATATTTTTTGTGTTGTTCTGTTTATTGTCTGCACGCTATGTAGTCTACTAGTATTGACAGTTTCTCTTTGATTAACTGTTAAAAAAGTGTGGTTTAGATTATGTTACCCTACTTGAATTTATATGTATATATAATATATATATTTAATTTTTCTTTATGCTTCAAGCACACAATAGAAGGCAGTGTAATTTTTACATAAACTATCAAATATGACTTTCAAAATTCATGGGGAAAGTACTCTTAAAATCCAAAAATAAGAAAACAAACAACCCGATTAAAAATGGTCGAGAGCTGAAGAGATACTTTGGCAAAGAAGATATACAAATGGAAGATATGCATATAAAAAGATGTTGAATATCATATCTCATGAGGAAATTACAGGTTAAACCATAGATACCACTGCATATTTACTGGAATCGCTGAAATCCCAAACACTAAGAATACCAAATGCTGGCATGCATGTGAAGCAACAGGAGCTCTCATTTGTTGCTTATGAAAACACAAAATAACTCAACCACCTGGGAAGACAGTTTGGTGGTTTCTTAGAAAGCAAAATAAAGTCTTATAAGTAATCACATGTCTTGGAAGTTATCCAAATGAGTTGAAACCAGGTGCACATGGAAAACTTCTCGTACGTGTTTATATCATCTTTACTTAAAATTGTCAAAACTTGGAAGTAAAAAAAATGCTAGGTAAATTGGTAAATACACTGTAGCACATCCATAAAATAGAATATTATTCAGCAATAAAAGGAAATAAGCTACCAACTCACATGGAGATGTAGAGAAACCTTAAAATGCGTGTTCCTAAATGAAAGACAACGATTTGCAAAGGCTACATACTTTATGATTCCATATGATTGGCAGAATATGACATTTTTGGAAGTCGAAACTCTGAATACAGTGAAAAGATAAATTGTTTCCATAGAGATTACAAGGGAGGGATGGGGAAGAAAGAATTGCTTGAGCGAAGGGAAATTGTAGAGCAGTGCACCTTGTCTGATACCATGCTGGGAGACATTATGCATTTACTCAGATCCATAGATTGTGCAATACAAATAACTTAATGCAAAATATGAAGTCATAACAAATGACTCATACTAATGCAAGACGATAATAATGGCGCAGCTGAGGGGTAGCGACTGAGGAAGTATATGAGAACTCTGTACTTTCCGTATAACTTTTACAGAAACCAAAAAATGTTTTAATAATGTCTATCACTGCTTTAAAAATATCACATTTACCCCTGTTTTTAGCAACTGAATTTTCCTTTGTTTTCTGAATTTCCAGGCTTCCTTCTGTTACTATTTTCTTTTTGTTTGGAGAACTTCATTTAGCTATTGTTTAAGGGATAAATTCTTGAACAGAATGGTTTTTGTTTCTCCTTGAGGCCTGAACTATATTTTCACCAGATAATTGAATTTGGGTTTGGCAATTCTTTTCTTTCTCCACACAAAACTATTTCTTTTCTGTTTTCTACAGTTTAAGATAAGAAATTACTGTCACTCAGATTATTGTCAGGAAAGATTACCTACTTTCCTTGTAGGTAATGAGTTACTACTCTCTAGTTGTTTTCAATGGGTTTTCTTTGTCTTCTGTGTTTTAAAGTTTGGTTATAATGTTTGTTGGAATGGATTTCTGGGGCCTTTTCTGTTTTTGGTTTGCCAAGACTCTTGAACCTGTAGCCTTATGCCTTTCACCAACTTATGGGAAATTTCAGTTATTTATTTGATTTTCCTTCTGGCTCTATACTTTTTATTCCTTTGGAAACTCCAGTGATACAAACAGATGCATTGTTATTGTCTCACAGTCTTCTGAAGTTCTATTAATTTTTGCTTAAATCAAGATTCTCTGTGTTGTTCCAAATGGGTAAGTTATATTTGTCTGTATTCAACTTTGCTGATTCTCCCTCACCTCTAATTTACTATTGAGTACATCCAGTGAGTTTTAATTTTAGATTAGTGTATTTCAGCTTCATAATTTCCACTTGATTCTTTTTATATTGAAATTTATTTTTTTCATTAATTTTAAGATAATTTGATGTTGCTAATTAGACATCTTATGATGCTACTTCAGATTTTTATTCTGTCATCTCAGTGTTGATACTTATTATCTTTTCTCATTCAATTTGGTACTTTTATGACTCAAATATGATGAGTGGTTTTTCAACTATGTCTTTGATATTTTGGATTTGAATTAGGAGACTTTGGATCTTATTTAAATCTTCTTCTTCAATAGACATTCTATACTTAGGTATAGTATGATAGTAGTAGAAATAACATTAAATAACATTAAGAAGCAACATTAAGAAACTTAATACAGAAACTCAATACATGTGACTAGTTATGAGTGTGTGTGTTTGGGAAGGAGGGCTGAAACTGACAAGCCCATTAGAGAATAGACACTTTAGTCAAAGTGCCTGGAAAATCGTTGGTACTGTAAGTGTCACTGGAGGAGAAGCTGTAGTTAACAAAAGAAAGTGTTAGTTATGCTTGAGACATGTTGAGTTTGTTTTTAAAATGGGTCAATGGAAGTAAGTAGTTGGTATTTAGATTAGACTTTCGGAGAGGAACCGTACCTAATGCAAAAAATCGGCAGTTAGTTACAGAAGCAGTAAATAAAGCCAAGAGAAAAGATACAATTTTGGAATATATTCACAATTACCAGTAAGACACAGTAGAAAAGGAAGAAAGAAAAGGTTGAGTGTGGAAGACGAGAAACAAAATAGTATAATACAAATATGATGAAAGTCAAAACAAGAAATATTCAGGGAAGTAGACTAGTCCAAGACCTGTGAAAAGAAAATAAGAGAAAATGTGGAATTTCCAGATACCATTGAACTGAGGTGATTGTAACTGACCTGTGAAAGTGCCGTAGTTTCAGTAAGATTTAGGGATAAAAACCATATTAAAAACATTGAGTGATTTCATGGTACAAAAGTCTACTTCGGTAGTGAAAAGAGGAAAGGGGAACTGATGATAGTTTGAAGATGCCTCAAGATTAAATTTTAAGACATTTATCTATAACATTGGTATGAATCACATATATTGGATATTGTTAGGGAGTGTACGTAAAGCATTTGCGTCTGATACCTGTGTGTGTGTCTGTGTGCATATGTGCAACTCTGTGTGTCTCTGTGTTTCTCTGTGTTTGTGTGCATAGATGCAACTCTGTGTGTCTCTGTGTGTCTCTGTGTTTGTGTATGTATGTATGACTCTGTGTGTCTCTGTGTTTTCTGGCATATGTGCGACTAGGCTAAAACATCATCTTTTCCAGTTAGCTTTGCATCACTGTGTCAAAATACCTATGAAAAACAATGTACAGGAGGAATCGTTTATTTTGGCTCAGTTTCAGAGGGTTCAGCCCTCGGTAGCTTGCTCCATTGTTAGATCTGTGGCTAGACACAAGCGTGGCAGAAGGGCGTGGCGGGAGAGAGCTACTCATCTCATGGCAGCCAAGGAACAGAGACTGAAGAGCCAGGGACAAATGGCCTGACGACAAGTATAGTCCCTAAGGTCACACCCCCATCATCCACCTCCTTCAGGAGACTCCATCTTCCACTTCTATCACTTCCCAGTAATGGCCCCAAATTATGTTCTAACTGGTGAATTAGATATAATAAATGGTTAGAGCCTGGTTTCAGTCACTTCTCCCAAAGTCCATCAGCTGGTAACCAAATATCTAGCACATTACTTTTTGGGGGACCTTTCAAATCCAAGCCATAACACCACCCTTGCATATATGTACCCTCAACCACATGTATCTCCCCCAAACGCATGCATGCGTGCACGTGTGCACACACATACTGACACACACTTTTGTTTTTGCAATTGGTACAGTTGTGTTAGTGAAAATGTTTTTTCTTTTGCAACAAAACGAGAAACTTTATGAAAAAATAGGTTTTAAAGTGAGTTAAGGCAACAAAATTTTGAAAATCCAGTGGTTTTATGGCCAAATATTAGACTGCATTTTGAAAAGGTCAAACTCTGAAAGGGATATTAAGAAACCAACTCTGTATTATAAGTTCTGTAAATCTTGGATATCATTTTAATGATGCCTTTGCAAATGGATATTACACCTGTTAATTAAAGTTGAAAAAATAACCAACATCCTCATTATTAGTATCTATAAGTAGCAATTCATCTGCTGGGTATCCTAGGCATATATTTTTAAAGCACAGTGCACTACATAAAGTCAGTGATCGTAAGCTTAATTAACATCCAATGGGAGTTAGCAATTTAACTTCAATTTACAGCATAAAGGTTAGGTGTGGTGAGCTCATTCCACAATACTAGTGCTATTATAATAATGAATGCTAAATTGACCACTGAATAAAAAATAATAGTACAGGAAATCTATCCACAAGTTGAGTAATCTTTAAGGCCACTACATCTCAGTGAAAATGTACTCTTACTTTAAATTTTTAAATACATTTGTCATTACGTGGCAGTGCTTATGGGAAGCTAAAACTTGAAGTCTGGTCTTGACTTAGGAATAATGAGAAAAAAGCAATCACATTAACAGCAGTTGGTCTTATCCGACTTCAAACCAATTCTGACATTTATAAAACTGTTCAGGTTACCAGATGCTGGGGGGCAAATTCTCTGTAGTGTTTATGATCTCACAGTCAGGAATTAAGATTATTTATGTCCTTTTCTACCTCCTTAATGTAGTTAAAAGTATCTCATATGTTATTTTGTTGGTGTCCAATCTGTCAGTGGTTTCTCAGCTTGTATACTTTAAAATTTTTATTTTGGTTTTTTTTTTTTTTTTTTTTTTTTGATCTCATATCACTGTGTCTTAGTTACTTTTCTCTCATTGCTGGGACAAAATACCCAACACCCAAAGTTAGGGGAAGAGAGGTTTATTTAGCTCACAGTTTGTAGAGGTTTCAGTCCACAGTCAGCTGGGTCCAAGGCAGGGCGCCATGGCAGACAGGCAGAAGGCAGCCAGGTAAGCAATGAATGCAAGCAAGGGGGCTAACTGGCTTCTTCCTGTATTTTATATTTTATCCAGGCTACCTGGCTTTAGGGTGGGCAGTACTGCCACCCTTAATCCTAATACCCTTAATCCTAGCATCACATCCTTGATCCCAGCAGAACTATGCCAAACCAATCAGTGGACTAATTTAGTAATCACACACTCTAGATCCAGCTACCTCTTAACCACGTGAGGCTTTGGGGGGACATCTAGACACAAACCATAACACACTGTTTAAGTAAATTCTCTCATTTTTACAGCCTGGAGAGAAACTGGGAATGAAACAAAGCAACAACAAAATGCTACCTGCAAAAGTTTTGCAAACCACCTTCTTAGGAATGCAACACAAACATAATCAAACTAATGTTACTGATTTTTTATGAATTCTATTATGCCCATACAAACTTTCAGAGCTTGCTTTCCCTCCATGGAATGTCCATCTGTGAGTGTATTTTTTAATAGGTAGGTAGATCTTTTTTTTTCCCTACCAGAGCTTTTGAAATCAATGATGTCATTAGAGTTAGAAAGAAGATATTTTTCTACAAAAATGAGAGGATTCTTTTTGGGATAACAGATGTGAGGAGAAACATGGAATATGAAGTTATAAAGAGAATATGTACTTGGTAAAAGAGTAGTGATAAAATTGAAGAGAAAATCCAACACACTCTAAACAAATTAGCACAGTAAGGTCATATTTTAAGTTGCAAAACACCTAAATTTAATTTTCAGAATTCAAAGTCTCAAATTCTGCATTCTTTATTTTTCTTCCTAATGCTATTTTTCCCCATTTCTTTTTCTTTTTTTTTTTTTTTTTTTTTTTTTTGTTGTTGCTGGAGCTCAAACTCAGCGCCTTGTACTTGCAAGGCAAGCACTCTTAACCACTGAGCTAAACCCCTAGCTCCCCATTTCATTTTTTTATACATTTACAATCCCCTTTCTCATATGTGTAACCTATGAAACATACATTTTTGTTTTAAAAAACTAAGAATGAAGACCTTTTCTGTGAATTGTACCTACAGATTTTTCTTTTACTTTCAATTTTTTAAAGTATATAATGTGGCCCACACTGCAGAGTTTGTTGTGTCATTTTACTACGGATTCCTAAATGTGGCTCCTTACCTCTTACTAGGTGTGACTGTTAAACCTGATATGGCAATTTCATTGGATTAAGAATTGCCTACCAGATTAGTAGAGCATGTTCCTGGGGTGTCTGGGTGAGTCATGTGGTCTGGCATTGTCCACCCTCCACCTTCTGCCACCACCATGAACTAAGGAGCTTTGCTCTGCCAAGCCCTTTCATGGTAAGGTTTTTGCCTCAGAGTCTTCTGCCCATGTACTGAGTTTCCTGAAACTATGAACTAAATTAAACCTTTCCTCCTTTAAATTGTGGGTGCCAGGTATTGTGTTTCAGCAATGGGAAAACCAGTACACTATGAAATTTTCCCTTGAGGGCAAGGCCAGAGTATACTGCTACTGATATGTTAACTCAATCTTTACTTAGTAAATGTTAACTGAATATGTGAAACAATGAAAGGAATGCAAATTCCTCCACCTTTGTTAAGAATGATAAACCTATTCTTCCCTAGGTATGATTTAAATTCTAAAGACATTTATCAGGGCCCTTAGTTAATTTAAATTGGATTTTGTTGTAGAGCTTATGGGAAGTGGCTAGTTTTTCAGGAAGGATCATGTTCACTTCTGCAATGTATTTTTGGGATATAGGATTAGAAATCTAATCTGGCAAGTGGTCAGTTACTCAGTGACTGTTGAAATGACCTACATTTTTTACATTTTTTCAAAATACAGATAAAAGGCAAGGTAATGGCCTTTACAGAAATGTGTCTTGTTATCTTGGTGTGGATTGCCCATTTCACACAAATTAATTGAATTTCTTAAATTAGCGAGCATGTTTTTTAGCTATGGCTTAATTTCAAACTAGATAGAATAGTACTACTACAGAGTATATTGAATAAAACTTTAAATTCGAATACATACACATATCAATCTTTCTTTTTAAACTTTGGATGTTAAATCTTCACAATAATGGGAAAATGCTTTAGTTGAAAAATAAAATACTAAAATATCTGGTTATACTTATTTAGCTTTAGGAAATATGTTTAAGATTAATGGACTACATGAAATTATCTGACAAGATTTTTGGTTATTTAAATCCTATTAAGGCTAATTGAATGGATAATCTGCAGGCTTTGTCAGTTAGGTGAAGTTCTAATTGTAACTAGTATTAAAAGAATAGAAATATAAGAACCAAATAGTAACATCTAACTCCTGCCATTTATTTTCTCCACTTGAACCTGGGGGCACTGTGAAAAGACTACTGTCTGAATTCAGGGGCCAATTCATTGGAGACGTCCGGATGAAAGCTGATCTAGGAAAGGACAGTTACTATGTTTTAAAAATAGAGACCCCTCAAAAAAATAGGGCCCTGTGTTTGGAAGTTTAAACTGTCTTAATGGGAGATCTACTAGCTCTACTGGAGAAAAAATGTTTCCATTAAAACAGTGCTTTCCTGAGCAAACACCTTCACTGTAAAATTTTGCTCCAGGCTAAAGTTGGCATCAAGGTTCTAGCCTGGAAGCTATTTTGTTTTAGAGATTCAGTTTGACCAGTTTAACTTACTGGTGAATAGGAAAGAATAACATATATGTCCCCTTGTCCTTTTTTTTTTTTCTTTTTATTTTAGTGTAGTTTTCAAAAATTATTTGGAATGGTATTTACAATAGGACATTTTTCCTTATTAATAAATGGAGGCAGTGTACAAAAAGAAGAGTTTGGAGCAATACACATTTTCAATATTGATGATTTTGTAAATTGGGTTAAGAAATTTGAGTTCTTTTTTATTTTTTAATTTAAAAATTCATGTTTGGAGATGTTTCTCTATTGTGAGTACAAGTAACCCAACTCTGACATTCATTTGGAAGCCAATATATTTATTGATTTAGGATACTGAGTCACTATTCTTATTCTCTTGCAGAAAGATTTTGTAAATAATGTCGATTTCCCAGTGTCAGAGATGTTACAAATGTTTATGAATTGCCTCAAATAAGACTCTCCTATTGGAGATGTACTAACTGAGAGGGTAGGAAATTAGAAGGAAATCAAATACTAAGTTTTTATGTGAAAAACAGGACAGACATCTTGTTTCACTATTTACTACACAACATACATCTATTTATTTATTTATTTATTTATTTATTTATTTATTTATTTATTTATTGGGTGCTGGGGATCAAACTCGGGCCTTGCGCTTGCTAGGCAAGCTCTCTACCACTTGACCTAAATCCCCAACCCTAACATTTACTTTTTATTAAGACTCTTATATCATATAACAGTATTTGCTCTGTAACCCATGATATTTCAGGAAGGAGACCACTCTTGATGTGTTCTCACTGTTATGCAATTTTCTTCACACAATTTTGTTCAAATAATGACTTTCCCTGAAAAAAGAATTCTTACTCATTATGCATTAAAAACAATTAACTAAAAATAATGCGTAAGGGATTGGGGAACAAGTCTCTTTTTTGTATTGTCAGTTACTCTTCAGTTTAGAGCTCTGGAATGGCCTCTCATCTTTTACCATCAGACAGGTCTATTGGTAAATATTTTCAAGTGTCTGCAAATTATGTATGTCCTATTATTTTATAAAGTTTATTCTCATTACAGTGTACTAATATATTTTTAGATAAAATATCTTTATAGTTTGCCTTTAGAAAAATAAGCAGTAGTAAAATGTCTGGCATTTTCTACTTTCACTTCAGAGATGAAACCTCATTTTAGAGATTAGTATTTTAGATATCAGCTTAGATATGTAAAGGTTTGACAAGTATCTAGAACTTATGCTTGTTTTCCATGGTGGGGATTTCTCCCCAGAAGCTTGTATTTCTGTGATCTAAATGATGTCACCCCTGGGTCTCTGGACAGAACAGAAGTTTCCATGATAACAGGTGAAATGAAAAGAGAAAAGAACTTCTTTGTTTTAAATCAGTGTCACCATACATTTTTTACTTGTTTTTCGTCCTTCTAGTGATTGACATCTACCTTTTTTCAAGGCCCAGCTACAGATGATCTCTCTTCAGAGATAGTTTCCTTAGTTCCTGGGACCATCAGTGGGAGTAAATAGGGAAATCATTACTTGAATTTCTATTTGCAGAGTGACCACAGCTGTATTACCTGCCATCACTATTCTTTTGCTCGGCAGCTTCTCTGTAAGACAGTTAAGGCAGGGATAGGCTGATTGGGGCTGGCATTTTTGATCTCTAGTTTTTAAGGCTGATTATTTTCCAGCTAGGTCTTATTTTCAGGGACAGAGGATGGTGTGATTTGTGCTTAATGGCCATTCAATACATATACTTGCCCAACGTCTTCCTCAGATTGCTGAAAAAACTTTTAAATGGTATCTTGTTCAAGAGTCAACGTCTTCCTATCATCTGTTGTAAAGTGGCCCATTATATTCTTGGAATATAACACTAGTTATGTCATTCTTCCTCTAAAAGCTTTCACGGGCTACCCTTTTCAATATGTGTATACTCTTCACCTTGAATTTAAGGACTTTAATAATCTGGTTTTTTTCCTACTTTTCCAAGGTTAGTTATTACATTTTATAGATCATATTTTAAAGTTGATTTATGATAGCCGCAATTCATCAAAAATGTACCATATTTCTCTGTGATAAATAGTATAGAGTAAATACAGATTCAGAGGATACAGATAGTTTCTAGTTGCTATAAATTTAAAAAAAGACATTCTAAAGTAATGATGAAATGTTGGTATGGTGATAATGCACTGTAGTGAATTTGCAGTGGTGCAATCATGTATACACAAAGATTAATAATAAAGGAGAGTAAGCAACTTATCCAAATTTGCACAATCATTAAGAGCAAAAATGAATACTCAGACCCAAAGTTGGTTGTGTCCAAAATCCTTTCACTGAACTAGTAAGAGTAAATTTCCCTTTTTATCTGTCTTATTTTTCCCTCCCTCCTTATGCCCATCTCTTTGGGAGTGTGTGTGTATGTATGTATGTATGCGTATATTACACATATCTTAGATAGAAAATGCATGCACATTTTCATTATCTGAAACCATTGTATAAGATGAAAAGTAACAACTATAAATGTAGAACTTTTCATTAATATTTAAAATCAATGATATAAGAACAAAATTGAATAGACATGCTTTAACATTACCTTATGTGATAAAAGATCATGTTAAGTTGAGCACAAGCAACAGAAACCAAGATTTAATGAAACTTTTTAATCTACTAGTTAGATTTTCATGAACTAAAATATGTATCGATTCAATTGATCTTTACAATACCCGTGAGAGACAGATAGTATTTTCATTGTCATTTTATATACAAAGAAACTGAGAAACAGAAGTGATCACCATCTTGCCTCATTCTTTGGTTTCGATTATTCCACAACTGTTTAGGTGATTCCTGTCATGCGTGTCCTCCATTTTGGAAATTTACTAAAAAACAGAGTTCTGTTGCTACATGCCGGTGGAGATGAAGTAGTTGTCCAATCTGTTCTTTGGCGAGGCTGCATAATACTTTGTAGAGAAAGTTATCCCTTGGTTGAGATTTGACGAATGAGAAACAGACTGGAATAGTAAGCAGTGATGAAAAAGCACTCCAGGCGTGGAAAACAGCAGGTGCAGAATTCTAGGATCATGAAGAGCTAGGTTGCAAAATTATATGTAGAGCAATGGAAGAAAAGATGATAAGTTTATGCTGGAGAAGACTGTTAAGGAAGTTATGATAGATGCATATTTTAAAAGGATTGGCATATGCAGAGATAATCTCATTCCACATTATTCCAGAAGGAAGAATAACTAACAAAAGGGAACATGTGGGAATTAGAATGTGATTGTTTGCAGTTTTAAGTTAAAAATAAGCCTTTCAACTATTAGATTTATCCAACAGCTGAAGCAGTGTGATTTCCCTGTTACTGGAGACATTTAATTACAGGTTGGAATAGCTTCTGTTTTGTGAATACTTGAAGAGTTATTTTTTTCTTTGTCCCATTGGTAAGGAATTTAAATTGTTCTCAGAGATAACTTCCACCTCACCTACCCTGGAAACCATTATTAGGTCAGCAAGGATGATGTGGAGAACAGATGATGAGATGTAACAGTTTAATTCGTGGAATGCAGAATTTGTAGAAGAGGGCTGATACAATTTAAAGTTAAATATGTGAGCAGTCTTAAATCTTGTGGATCGAGAGCCTCTGTGCTTTGCAGAAATAGTAAAGGAATATAAAACCATTATCTTATATGCATTTTTAGTTTAGATATGGAGTGTAGATAAATGCATCACAAACAATTCTGAACAATTTTCTAAGTATCCTAGACATTCTATTTTGATTGAATATGTATTTTGGAGGATCCAAACATTAAATATGATAATTTTATTTCTTAATTTTTACCTAAAACAGTTCCTTAAAAATGAAATAAATTTACTTGGTATATAAAATGCTCTAATAAAATGTTTAGCACACTTTTTACATAACTTAATAATGAAGATATATTAAGCATAGTTTAAGTGGGTTATCATCCTTGATCTATGGTTATCATCTGGTGACATCCAGACTTAATTTGATGTTTTAAACATTATCTGAGATATTTTCCCTCCACTGATCATTCACCAATTGTGGATCATGTACCAAGTGGTTTTGCCATAAAAGTTCCAGAAATTATTAAAATAATTACATATTAAGACAGAAAATTAATAATTGTTACCGGTGAAAAAATAGCTGAATTATTAATGTTGTTGCTATAAGGATATTACTTCACTTCTTTTACTATGTCGTTTGGGTTTGGAACTCACGTATATCTCGCATAGAAATAGAAGAAAATATTTTGGAGGAATAATCTTGTGAGATATTTTGGAGCAAATGTGGGAGTAGAAATCACAAAAATTTCCATTCTGTTTCAGTGCAGGCAGTGTACTAATAACTTACAAATATTTGAAAGGAGTTTACAGTCAGGACTTGACACAACATTCCACTGTCTCTGTTTTTGTGAGCACTAAGTTACCATTCTTCTAGAGTCCCTGGAAGTAGTATCCAACTCTCATCAAGTATTCATATCGTCATTTTGTATGTGTTAACAATTCATTGTGGGAAATATGGTGTCTTACAGCATTATAACTTGGAAAATTGTGGGGAGGGTACTTTTCAAAAACATAAAAGATCTAAGAAAATGAAGACAAGAACTTTTGAATGCTGATTTGAAGTTGACTTTTCTCATATTCTCAGGTCCTTCCTAAATATGGTACCATTATTTTAGGAAAGTACCCATTATGTGACTAACCAGAAATAGAGAGAGATGAATATTTAATTTGACAAACTAGGCATGGGGAGAGAAAGGGGATTAAAATGAACTCTGGGGGACAGAAAGTTAGTATTGTGCACCCTTCTTTATTTCAAATATGTCAAGTTTGAGTAAAGAAAGGAAAATCATTCAAATAAAAATACTTTAAAAACTGTCACTTACCTTTGATTTTCATTAGGAAAAGTAGCCTAATAACTTAATAAATCATGTGTGAAAACCTAAATTTAAAAAAGAATAATTGGCATTCTAAAAATGAAGAATAGGCAAGCCAAAGACTCTGAAAAATGTATTTTGCAGTGGTTATGTAAGAGTCAGTTAATTCGTGGAACTATTTTCTCCCATCCGAACGTTAATGTTAGAGCATCTTAGAAAGAGTGGTTAAAGGGCTACATTTAATAACTTTGGAATCATAGTTGGTTATTTTATCATAGTGGGTTAGCATTATCCAAAGGTCAATCTGAAAAGTTCCGTTATTGATAACACTGTGAACTAACCAAATACATTTTACACATAGTTCCAGTTAAAGGTGAAATCTATGTAACTTCGAATGAATGATTGATCTAATCTCGGTGGTGCTAATAATTTCATTCTAGACTTATTTTATTCTTGTGACATTCAATGAAATCTATAAACAAACTTTAAAAATCTTTTCAACAGTTCTACACTTTAGGATTTTAAACATCTTTTCATTTAATCATGAAATCATGGGCCTATTCTTGTGACATGTGCCTTGCTTTGTAGAGTATGGAATTCAATCATCTGTTTAACAGAAATTAAGAATGCAATTTATTTGGCCAAACCAGTTCTATAAATTAGCCTTTAAGTAAAGTTTTATGAGTATGTTCAAAGAACTCTCTCTACCACAAAAAAAGTTATAAGATTTCTATTTTAAAGCTGATCCCTTGCTTCACTTCTCTCGTAGTTTTAAAATTCTTTGATGTATTCTTCTCAGCAGTACAAAAATCAATCAAATTGTACGCATTGTTCCTTAAATAAAATATAATTCCTTTTCATAGTCTGAAACATCCTGCATGATCTGGTTCCTATCTATCTTCCTAATCTAGTCCCAAGCTGTTCTTTTCCTTTTCACAATATTGCAAACTGGCCTTAATTCGGTTCCTCAAGTCAGGCCTGTTCTCTAATAAGTCCGTGCATACGCTGGTCCCTCTGCTCTGCTCTGCTCTGGGCATGGCTAGTTCCTTCTTATTCTTCAAGTTGGTGACCTTGTTTTCTCTTTTATCAAGTTAGCCTTTGTTTATAAGTACTTGTGTTAGTGTTTATCTGTTGATTTCATTAATTCAAAGGCAACTAATTCATTATCCACAGCAGCCAAAAGATGCTTGGTCTGTAGTAGCTGCTTAAAAATTGCTGATTCATGCAATAATTAAAAATAAGTCTAGTAGTTAATTCCTGCACAGCCTTGAAACAGATGTCGTCAAACAATTGTGAGATTCTGAAACACAAATGTATAGAAAGCAATGGATCTTTGAAGATTTTGAAAAATATAAATGTAAGGCATATTATGACACATTCCAGGAGGCATAATAAGGCATTGTTATTTAATTTGGGAATTTTATTTCAGAATTTGCATAATGATTAAATGTTAGAAAAGTTTCAGAAGCTATATAGACTTGCAAAATGATTCCATTGTATATCCTGATATTGTGCTCAGTTCGTATATTAGAAACCTGATCAATGTCATATGAAAATTGACAAATATGGAAAAAGTAGTTGCTTTTGGAATGGTCTATGACTCAGCAGAGGAGAGCAGAATTAATAGTTTAATATTGCTAAATATTTGGGAGTTAGTTAAAACATGTTTATGTGTATTAACTAACACCTGTGATTTAACTAGTGCGGAAAAATTTAATTATACTGTTAGGAGTTAAAGATTATTTCATGAAATAAGTTCTAATCTAATCTTAAAGTTGCCTTGGTTTATTCTCTAGGCAACCCAGTAAAAATATTTTAGGCAAAGCTTGAAAAGATGCTGGAAAGCCAAGCAAAAATGCCAAGAATTGGGTTAATTGGCATCACACAAGGTGGCTGGGCACAGTTGGGGAAAGTGTCAGAGTAGGGAGAATCCCTACCAGGAAAGACGGTTTGTGCAATTAGCTCTCTGAACTTTAACCCTTCCAGAATAATTAATGAGTAACAGAGGGGATCAAGACAAAGACACAAAGTGATATGGTGTATGCTAGCAAGTAATACATCAAAGAATTCTCATAATTGGCCCTGTGGCTTTCATTCTTTGCCCTATTTCTTTCAATTCATTGACTCAAAATAATGGGTTCAGGTTCATTATCAACAGGTTTTAGCTGTAAGAGCACAACATTACAATAAAGCTTGGATTGTGGCAGAGTTGATGGCTAAGTAAGAAGTTGGAGTGGGTAGCCACTCTTTGAAGAAGGAAAATAGCAGATTCCTTCTGAATGAATCAACAGCTTTTACACTCATATTCAGAATCTCGAAAGCTTTATATTCTCCAACTCTACAATGCTGGAATATGGTTGGTGTGGGCAGGTATGTATATTTCCATTTCGATGATGTTTTAGACCATGGTGAGAGTGTTTATACTCTTTGTATTATTTGAAATGAAGTTGAATTATTGACACATCACATATAAAGACATCAAAGATTTTGTCACTCCACGCATGTGACTGTGTATTATTTCTTGTATTTTTTTAATTATATATTTGCAGAAGTTCTGAAATCATTTGATTATTTACTTTGTAATTACCATGGAAGACAAAGTGGGACATTTTTCCTAAGAAATTTCTGAGAAAGGTGCTCTGAATTCTTCAAATTTAGTAAGCTAAATTTGTTTTATACATAGATATGTTTTAATAACTTAAATTTTTCTACTTAAAATATGCAAATATTTTTCAAGCTTTATGCTTTGTTAGTTTACTTAATTTTGTGTGGTCATTATGAAAATTGAGGTAAATTTTAATTTTGCATTCCGGTATATGAAAAAATTTTTTACTAAATATTGTAAAGTCTCTACAAGAAGTTATAATTTTTATTCTTAATTTCCATTATTATACTATCACATCTATTTTCAATAATAGAAACACAGATACTATTATACAATTCCTAATATCAGGTTGAAACTTATTAATGCATCTGAGATTTATCATTTTACATGTTTTCATAGTACTTAATATTATTGTTTTATTTAACTAAAACACTATACATATTTTGAACTAGTATTTTATTTTAAAAAGTTTATATTTTAAGCTATTTATTATATTGTGTTTCTTAAAAGCACACCATGTATTGGAAAAAAAGCCACGTATTTGTTGATGTTTCAATCAATTATCTAAAACTTTAGAGATAGCGGAGTAAAATATCAAATATAAGATTGAGTTAAAAGTCTAATTTTCAGATTCCCATTAAATAAAACATCTATTAAAAGGCATTAAAATATTTTCTGGAAATATTTACATAGAGCCTTGTGGACATCATATTTGTATATGTCTATAATAATGAAATCTATACTAATTACATGTGTTGTATCTGCTAGATATTTAACTTTTTCCAACAAAACATTTGTGACATCATCACTAATTCATATAAGCATATGGCTGGAAAACCATTGCTTCCCTACAATACATGCACGGATCTCTAAATTCAGCCTTTATATTCCCTAATAGACAGTGTTTAACATGGCATTTTTTTCTTTGTCTTAAATCATAATTTCTGCTAGATTTTAAATGAAGATGCTTATTTTTAAGTTTGGTAGTAGAAGGCATCTTTTCATTCTGGTTGACAAATGTTAATACATAATATTGACCAGATATTTCTCTAGTGAGTTAAAATGATTTGGACTTAGAATTTTAGAGTTTGGAGAGTCCTCAGATGTCCTCTTATCAAGTTAGTCCAGTAGATGTCTTCATAGCTGCAATAAATTATGTTAAGTCTGGACATAGTGCATTCAAGAGTGAAGCAGTGGAAGAATTTGGTTCGGCTTTAAAGTTCTCACTCACTCTGAAGCAGATATGTAAGAATATGCACATTAGTTCTGCATTTGTTCTATACTTTCCTAAGTTCTAAGCATTTTCTGATATAACGAGTATTGTAACAGATGGGCTGAAAAATTAAAGATGAGTTAGTGCGTCACCACCAAAATCAGTCTATTGGAGAGACAGGTGTGTGAACAAAAAATAGCAATATAATAATGTTCAATATTATACTCAAGATAAAAACAAAATTCTTCCTGAGCAGAAGGAGCTGTTAAATGCTCATGAGGGAAATCCTGGAAGACTCCACGGAAGAGGTGGTATTTACATAGGTCTTCAGAGATAAATAAACATTAACCAGACAGGAAAGTTGAAAAGTGGAGGAGGGAATGTAGTATGTGAAGTTACCAAGGTATAAAGCATAATGTTCAAAAAGTAGGAAATTAAGTTGTGTAAGGGATTGCCTTTTGTACAGAGTACTGGCTGGAAAGTTGCTGGGTTATTCGGCTAATATTTTGGATGAGGTCAGGTTGAAAAATACCTTTCATTTCTGCTGAAGAATTTGGACTAAATTCTAGAAGGAACTTTGGAACACCGATCGTAGCATGCGTTTTAGGAAGATGTGTATAGGCAGAAGGTACCTGGTGTGGAGAGGTTAGAGTATGGTAGTAACAGCAAGAATTTCTGGGAAGCTGTTGTAATTATTTAGAAAATGAACCAATACATACTCAGCCAAGTCAGGCGCAGTGGGTGTGGAGAAGACTGGGCTAATTTAAAAGAGATTGCTAAGGTAGATTCCACAGGATTTGTTACTTGCAGGTGAAAAAGTTGGAATAATTGAGGTAAAAACCTTCAGATTTGGATTTGTGGTGTGTGGGGCAACACTGCTTTGTGGAAAGACAATGAAATGAAAATTTTAAAAAATAGCTTCACTGAGATAGAATTCATAGACCTTTAGGTTCACCTAAGTAATGTGTACAAGTTAATAATTGCTTAATTTTATTTATAAAACTGTGTGAACAATATCACTATTTAATTTTAAAATATTTTCATCACTCTCTCCAAAATATTTCTGCCATACCCATTTACAGTCATTTCCTGTTCCTTCCATTTCCCTGAATCTGTCCAGGTGCTAATATGCTCCACACCTTTATGTTTTGTCCTATCTTGCCCATCTCATATGAGTGGAATCATACAATACATGGTCTTTTGTGATTAACTTTTAAAATGTGTTTGAGGTCTAGCCACATTTCAGAATATATCAGAACTTCATTCTTCATTCCTTTTTGTTGGTGGACAATATTTCATTAATGAACATAACACATTTATTTAATCAGGTGATGGACATTTGAGATACTCCCATTTTTGGCCCTTGTGAATAATGCTGCTGTAATATACGTGTAGAAGTCTTGTGTGGACCTGTTTTATTTTAGCAACATACATAAAGTGTATAATTACTGGGTCATATTGTAACACAGTTTTGAGATTTTAAAGAACTGCAAGTCGCTTTCCAAAGTGGATGTACAATTTTACATTCTCATTGGAAATGATTCTCTCATTGGAAGTTCCAAATTCTCCATATCATCTTTAAAATTTGTTATTGTCTTTTTGCTTATTTCTACCATACTGCATGTGAAGGGGTATCTCATTGTGATTTTGATTCACAATTTCTTAATGAATAATGATACTTAGCATTTTCCCATATATTAGTTTACTATTTGTACATCTTTAGAGGAATGCTTATTCAAATTCTTTACCCAATTTTAAACTATCTTCTTAAATCTTTTTCTATTATTCAGAATTAAAGAATCTTTATTTATTTTGGCAAAAAACCTCTCATAATGTATATGATTTGTAAGTATATTCTCCTAGCAAAGTATTATCACTTTCTTGATGCATTTCTTAAGAGAACAGACATTTGTAATTTTCCAAGTCCAGTGTGTGTGTGTGTGTGTGTGTGTGTGTGTGTGTGTATTACTTTTCTTGCCTAATTGTCCCCTTCCCCATGAATGTATATATAATTTTAGCTCTAATATTTTGTATCTCTAAGAATTTTATAATTTTAGATCTTATGTTTAGATCTGCAATCATTTTACATCATTTTGTTGTGTGTGTTTGGTGAAGAAAGGCTACAGCTTCATTCTTTTGCATGTGAATATCTATTTGTCCCACCATCATTCCTTGAAGAGACTCTTCTTTCCCATTTAATAGTCTGAGCATTCATGTTGGTAATCAATTGACCATAAATGTGAGAATTTATTCCTGGGTTCTCAGTTCTATTCCATTGATCTATGTTTATCCTTGGCCAGTGCCACATGTTCTTGATTACTATAGCTTTGTTGTAAGCTTTGAAACTGCAAATTGTGTCTTCCAATTTAGTTCTTTATTGTTCTTTTTCAGGACATATAAGGTATTATGATCCCACTGAATTTCCAAATGAATGTTAGGATTGGCTTGTTAAAAAACCCACTAAAAATTTGGTAGAAATTTTATTGAATCTGTTGATCAGTTTGGGGTTATTACGATCTCAATAGAATTATACATTCCTGTCTATAACCATTGCTATCTCTCCATTTGCTTAGATCTTTATTTTTTCAACAGTACTTTGGACTTTTAAGATAAAAATCTTGAAATAGTTAATCTAAAATTTTTGCTTTTTATCTAACTAGAGTTGTTTTCTTGGATCAGTAATTGTTACAGAAATAAACTACCATTATCTGGTGTTCTGCAACTTTGCTGAACTTGTTTATTAGATCTAATAGCTTTCCAGTGGATTCCTCATGATTTCTATGTATAAGATCACAGCATGTTAAATTAACAATAGTTCCATTTCTTCCTTTCCAATTTGGATGGCCTTTTATTTCTTTTTCTTGCCTAGTTGCCCTGGCTGGACTGTCTTGTACAGTGTTGAAGAGAAGTGATAAAAGTGAACATCTTTGTGTAGTTCCTGGTTTTAGAGAGAAGGCATCCAGTCTTTCAACATTTAAGTATAATCTTAGTTGTGTTTTTCTTAGCTAATTTTAATCAGTTTTATCCCTTCTATTCTTGGTTGATTATTTTCTTAACAGTGCTAGATTTTGTAAGATGATTTTTCTGTACCTATTAAGGTGATCATATGGTTTTGAAAACATGAAATTTAAAATATTTCAAATGTGTCAGTCTAGGAATACATCAATGCAACATTATTTGACTATTTAACCCTAAAGGTAATAAACCTATATTTTTAACAACATAGATCTGTGTACATGCAAAAGTATGTATCCCATACTGCACTATCTCATTCTGAATATATCATTTTGCATATAATTTAAACGCATTCTTTCTTTCTGTGAAAGAAAAATTAACTTATTTAATAAACACACATAGGCAAGCAGTTGCAACTATCATTTTTATGTATTTTCTTTTTTTTTTTTTTATGTATTTTCAATGAAGACAGCCCCAATCTTTTGGATGAACAATGCATAAATTTACTTCTTAGACTCTCATATGTATTTCTGTGATGAGAAATACATTTAGAACACAATAGAAATACATTTTCTAGTTAGGAAATATTACATATTTTACTTAAAATTATGAAATGCACAATGTGAGCTTCTGCTTTGATGTTTAAACTGGAGAAAATCCAAGCACATTATAGATGCTGAGGCATCCTAATGAAGGCATATGTTTAGATCAGCACAGGATGTTATTAGCGATCATAAGTGAATTATATAAATAAGATATGTGCATTATGGAGCAACTGTGGAATTTCCTTCCCTCTATCCTTTATATAAACATAGCAATGATTATAAATAAAGAAATGCCTTTAGATCTAGTCAAGTACATCTTTTAGGAAAAAGAAATATAGATATTTTTCAAATTTACCAGTTATTAAAATAATAAATCATTTCTTTAAAAATCCTTTGATTATACAGTATATTAAAATGTCAGTTCAAGATAAATATTTCTGTATTGCTATGTACCTGAGCTGCCCTTTAAGCACCTAATACCTTGATCCATATTCAGTTTTTTTAACTTTAGTCTGCCTGCTGTGATGAAAGAGTCATCTCATCTTGTATTAATTTCGTTTGATATACAGAATGTCATTATGTCATAGCTGTTGGGGTAAGTTTAAACTCGGAGTATCTCTAAACTTTAAAATTATTATTTAAAACTTCTTTTATGTCAAGAATATTTTATTTTCATTTAGGTGTCCATTTTAGCATCATCTCAATATAGCAGAAATGATTTTGATCGTCAAAATATTTGATTTAAAAAATTTCCCTTGTTAAAACATAACCAAATAAAATAGCTTAAAATGTGTGTGCTCGTGTATTCTATCATTCAAAAACATTGCCCTTCTTTTTTAAATTATTGTGCATGAAGAACTCAGCCTGTGTTCATGGTTTCCAACTTAGTGGAATATTTTAAGTAAATTTTGTTGTGCATTATTTGACTCTGTATGTGTGTTTATGTGTGACTTTGGAATTTTTGACCTTTTTTCTCCATTCTGTTTGCTCTTCTTATGAACTTATGCTTTCAAATACATTTCTGAAGTATTTTTTCATACTTCCTTGCTAATAGTAAAAGTCAGAAACTGTTCAAATTGATAACTACATGATATAGCTATTTATGTGTTTTATAATTGATCATTGAAGAATTTTATGACTTTAAACCTGAACTTTAACCTTGAAACTTCAATTTAAATCTAACAAACCTAATGATTATTGTGGTGTATATTTAAGAAAGACATTTTTGATACATTGTGCATATTGGGTGTGCTTTTTGTTTTCAGTAATACATGTTTTCTTCAGTTTTATAATTTTACATTAGACAACCTGAGAGTTTATTTGTTAAATGTTTGCTCATAAATATTAGATTTATATGTAGTTTGTTTTTCCAAATAAATACATGTTAGAGTATTTTCTGCATAAACAAAAATTTCATTTATTTGTTTTAAGGATTAATTTCATTTTTGAGGGCTAAGAGAAAATATATGAATGTACTTGATATTTTAATATGAGAACATGTACTCAATTTTATAGGCTTTAGTAATAATAAATTTGGATTTATTTGGAAATTTTGAAGATGTTCACTGTACGTACATATGATAAATAGTTTAAATATATGGTGAATATTTAAATTTTAAAATAATGATTACAATAAAAGACATATTGCCATTAGTTCCCCTCAAAATACTCCCCCTTGCTTTGAACACACTTATCCCATCGTTCTTGTCACTTTCTGAAGCAAATCTTGAATTTGTCTTTCTTGAGTGTCTTTACAAGGTGTGATTAAAAAATATGTTGAATGCTGCGGCCATCCAACAGGCAGACAGTCTTAGGAAGACATTATAGTCTGTCTTCATCTACCTTGTTCACCACATTGGGCACATATGTGATTTCTGGCTCTTCCTCAAACTCAAAATAACTACAAAGATAAATGTTTTGAATCAGTTCAGGACACTGAAGCACAAAGACAGCACAGCTAAAGACTGTTGTGGAAGAGGGCTTCAAGAGCTGATTCGGAAAATGGCAGGAAGCACGGATTACCTGTGCTCAAAATGAGGGGGAATATTTTGAGAGATACTAATGGCAATGTGTTTTTTTATTGTAATAAATTTTTAAAATGAAATATATGCGATATTTTAATATTTTACCTTGTATATTCATGCACATATATTTATATTGGTTTTATACTGTATTATTTATATGTGTATATTTATGCATTATAAATAAAATACATATGTATGTATATTGATATTATTTTGCATTTTAGACATGAGCTTTATACTGTTGTATACTTACATGTTTCTATTGTTTTAAAAGAAATCCAACAGAATCACAATATATCATCCCTGGAGGCTAAAAATGGTCTAATACCTTGTTAGATTAAAATTCCCATAGTGTGAGGTAAATATCAAAAAATTTTTTAAAATTATTTATTAGAAAGATTAATTGTGACTGGCAAAATAGCGTTTGGAAACTTTCAGACCACAAACTGTGACTCCATCAACTAATGGAGGGACAGTGGGAAGGGGAGACAAGGCAGATTTCTACAGTACTGATTAACATTACTGGTGTAGTATTATCCAGTAATTAAAACCTCTTTGGAAAAGGAATCAATGCTTTAATTTAAAAGTCTACATAAATAAATCATGTAAATTTAAAATTATAGTTACAACCATGACATGGAATATTACATTGTTGGTTAACAGTGTTCTCTCAAGTGAAGATAAGGCCCCAGGAACATTTCAGGGGATATAGCCTTCAAGCTTTTCCTCTTCAACATTTTAATAAGTAACCAAAGAGGGAATATGTATTAAATCTCTGCATAGAAATTCTCAAGATCTTCATTTTTTTATGAAGTCAGTTTTGGTGAAACATTTTTTTCTAAATTTATAAATTTTGTTTTCAATATCATAACCATGCAGAGATTCATTATATTTTCTTCTTCATTTGTGTTTTTATCTCACTTTTTAAATTTGTTATGTTCTTTATATCTTCTCTGCCAGACTTGAACCAAAGTACCTACTTCAGCCTTGTTGATGATTTTTAGAGTAACTCTGGTTTCTACTTCCTTGAATTTTTTCAACATAATCATTCTTTCTCTATGTGAGAGTTCAGCTTGTTAGCCCAGAACAAGCTATCGAAAACTGTAAAGTTTATAAACCCAAGTCAAGCAAAACTTAACTATACTCATCTAGTTTTCCTCTTTTCTTAAATTATATTCTCAGTTTTATTTTTTATTGTGTTTATGACTTATATTAATTTCCAGTATTTGAATCTGTTCAGGTTCAGTATATTTTCTTCTTGGAAGTATTCTTGGATAATATCAATGTTATGGGAAAAATGAGAGGAAGCAATATTTGTTAGTGTACTTTTAAATTAAATAACTGGATATAGGTTTTCTACAGTTCCTTTCTAGCTGTGGGGTGCATTTCTGCTTTTTATTTTGAGATTTATTAATACTTGTGCAAAGTACTCTTCTTTGGTATTAAAATAATTGTTAAAATTTTATTATTCATAGGTAATTTGCTTAGGTAGAAGTAAACTGTGCTAATACCAAAAATCTTCAACCAAATTATTCAAAAAATTATAAAATATTACACATTACTTGAAATATTAAAACTTTTTACCATTAATTACAGCTTAATTATTTTTAGATGTAGATACTCATTTTCTAGATTTTTACCTTATTTATTTATTTATTTATTTATTTATTTATTTATTTATTTATTTATTTTTTGGTGCCGGGGATCCAACTCAGGGCCTCGCGGTTGCTATGCAAGCACTCTAACCACTGAGCCAAATCCCCAGCCCCTTATTTATTTATATACCCACACTATACCCCCACAGTTTGCTCTTCTACTGCTGTAGGTTTTTCAAGCCAGATTTTGTGACTGCTTGTTTTTAGATTGCACTTAATATAATACTTAAACTTACAGGTAAGAGAATCAGTCATCCTGCCGTCTGCTGTGGGGGAAGCAGGAACTTGCGATTCTCCCAACATCTCTCAAAAATACACAAAAGAAATTGCTTCAGTTGTGTTTGACATTGTCGTTTCATTTCATGACACTATGAAATTCTACCGATTACACATTCATTTGAGATACTAAGTACTCCCAAAAGAAACAAAACAAAAATTCCGCAGTGGTGGGCACTTGTATGACTTTTTTCCTTTTTAGGTATCTTATGTTTATTGATGTGAAAGAGAAGACCTTTTGAGAAAAGAAAATGATGAGAAAAGTTTTACATCAAGATTTTTCAGAGAAGGATAGGTTTAGGCGACATACGGTGCTTGAGATTAGAAATGAGGTGATGTCTCCTTTGTCCTGCTCCATAAGGGAATTCAACATATTAGTGAGCAACATGAAAGATGAATATTGTATGTTGATGTCCACGACATTATTAGGTCAATGAAGAATGTGGAATAAGTAGGACAGAGACTTTAGTCCATGACATGATCCATTTTCATTTGAATAAGAGAGTTGGGGAGCAAAAGTCACAGTTAGCTTATAGTAGATTTCAATTAATATTAGCTAAATAAACTAATAAAGGAATGCTTTAAAAGGGCAAAGCAGGTGCCAATATTCAAAGCAATTGAGAGGGAGTGATGTATAATTGCTTAATTTGTGTGACAGAGACTTGCCCTGAGCACAAGCTCTAAGCAGTATAATGCAAAAACCACTGAAGCTGAAATGAGGTTACTACAACTTCTTATCTATTTCCCTTGTTTTCATTTCTTGTTTCACATCTTATTTCTTAATCCAGAGCCAAGAATGGACAGCGTCTCACTGGGGGTGCCGCTGCATTTTTGCTGAAATCTGAAGCATTGTAGATTTTCTCAAATGAGCCCTGGAGATTATTGGTTCATTTCTGCCTTGAAAACAGCCGTGAAAATTAGGTCTTGCTTCATTATCTGAGATGTATATATCAGTGTTTTGGGGAAATCGGAGAATTTTGAGTAATACAAACTATGAAATATAAGGAGTTTTTCCCTGTACCTGTCCCAGGCTCTATGGTCTCATGCTTTTGGCTTAGAGAGATCAGCCAGGGAGCCTTCTAATTCTGTCCTTTATGAGACATCATATGCAATATTTAAAACCTAAGAAATGTTAGTAGACAAATTACAAGTTAAAGGTTCCGTAACGTGTACGTTTAACTTTTACCCAACTTATTTGATAGCTTAATTTTTTCCTTAATTTTCCTTAATTTTTTCCTTATATACATATATATATACCTTGGGAGAGAGAGAAAATTAATGAACTCTCACTATTCACTTGAAATCATCATTTGACCAAGACATATTATGACCTTTAGATAACTATGACTTGATAGGTCATATATTCTCTGCAACTTGTAAACTGTGCCTAGGGAATAATCTAAGTCTTTTGTAAATTGCCTTAAACTCTCAAGAACACTGGGGAGCCATTCGGCCTATTGGAACGGCCATCTACATGTAGGCTTATTGTATGTTCTATATTCAAATCCAGAGGTTTAAAAAAAATTCTAAGTGTATTTTTAAAAAAATCACACAAAACAATTATAATTTGGCCAACTTTCCTCATCTGAATTAGTTTATACTTCCCCAGTGAAGTTCAAAGCTCTCAGGTATGTTACACTTTTCCCAGACTCATTACAACTCAGAGAAAGAAAATTTTTATTCCCAAATGTACTGTGACATTTAAAAACTAGAAGATATATTGCTTTTCTGATTTATCTCACACATTTATTCCCTGACAGCTTTAAAAACATGGTCGCCTGCTTCATCTCCATTAACCTATAATTGCAAACTCAAAAAAAACTTATTTTCTACCATATTAAATGTTGATTAATCTCTTAGGGATGGACTTACATTAACCTGGATCAAAAGAATCATGTAAATTGTATTAATTTCCATTGAGAAATGCAACTTCCAAGGGCACTACACGTTGGTGTCCTCTGATGAGTGCGTTTGATCTTTACAGGTCAGCTTTGTGATGGGTCTGGATTTAGAGTAAAGGGGAGTTGGCTAAGTGACTGAAATGTATAATGGTAACAGATAATAACAGAGGGATGAATACATGTCCTCAAAAGGGACAGAAGATCCACTGGGACTGTGAGGCTGTAAACAGAACATATTCTTCCTTGGGCAGATCTTGCATGGGCATTGCCAGCATTTGCCAGGAAAAGTCTAATTTTGATTTGTTTCCTTTGACAATGCAGACTTTATATTTAATATCCTGTTGGTTAAGCTAATTACCACAGTGAGGTTACATTTCATGTTTTGACTAACTGGGGAGCCCCTTTTGCTGTGTGACTACAGTGTAGTTTGTTATGTTTCAATTCTCTTGCAGAAGATTGTTACTCTTATGTGTCCCCTACACTGAAGTCATACTTTAGTGTGCATATATGCCTCAACATTTTTACAGTAAGTTGTACAGTAAGTTTATAGTATGCTGTTTACATACAATAAGAAGATGAAGACCATAGCAGCTTTAAATGGTGACATGTTCTTTGTTTTAAGAATCAATTTAAAAATCCATGCCATAGTGTGCAAGTGTGCTGTATTTAAATGTCTACTGAATATAAATATTTTTGTTGGTTTCCTTTTTTATCGAAGTTACACCCACTCAAATAGTTCACCGAAACTTATAGAAAAACCACTAAGCCCACTATTCCTCTTCCCTGCCTCAAAAGCGATTCTATTCACAGAACTTCAGCTGATGCATTTATTACTATTCAACTCTCTAGACAGTTTTGAGTTGTCAATTTTAAGTATTACCAGTTGATTTTCCAAAATAGCAAAATTAACACTTTCCTTCACTTACCCCCATAATATATTCCTCTGTTTCCTAATATGTTGTTATTTGGTTAGATCAATAAAATGTGCTTAAATTATTATAACTGTATAAAAATCTTTTCAGAGTTGAACAAAAGGATGCACTATTATTTTCTTTACTCCTCAAGAGTTTATTTTTACTGGAGTTATGAATTAGCCTCACCTCTCATTAAATTAGTTTTCTGTATATTCATAACTAATTCAATGTTGCATTCTCTCTCAAATTGTCCACATCTTTTCTCAAGATTCTCAAGTACATCTGTTTACTATAAATTTCATCTTTTGGGAGGGAGCCTGACACAACACAGACTGTTTTCTCCTTATTCCTGGTACAGATTGTCTTATGTGATCGTCCTTCACTGTCACTCTAGGAACTCCTAACTTCCCTTTAACATTTGAAATTCTTTACTGTGTCCCACACCTTCATTTTGCCTTCTCCTTTTTGTCCCATGGAGAATTTTTGCATAGGTGCAGATATTTTCTAGTTTGGAAATTATTTTCCTTCAGAATTTTTTGAACTAATTATAGTTTCAGTGACGGTTAATGAGAAGACAGAGGATATTCTAGTACTCGATCTTTAGTATATGCCTAGGCCCCGTCCCATCTCCGGAAGTTTGTAGGGTCTTCTTTAGTCCCATTGTTCCCATTCGGGATGGGCATATGTTCACAAGTTGTCCTTGTTGGGTCAGTTTAATCTTTAAATTTATATCCTTAAATGTTAGAAATATTCATGTTATTTTGTTGACTATTTCCTCTTGTCTCATTCTGATTTATTTTTGAAATTCCTTTTATGTATTTGTTTTGAAGGGAGACTTCTTCAATTGATTCACTCATTTTAAATGTCTTTCTCTCTTATTTTCCTTCTCTTTATTCTTTTGTTCTTTTTTTGGTATACTGTTTAATTTTTTTATTTAATGTTCCATTTTAAGTGTTATATTTTTAATCACCCAAAATTACATATATGTATATTTACCAAGAATGATATGTATAATAAAATTATGGTTTCAATGTTTAATTTCCTGTTTTGTGAACTGTTCTTTTAGTAAAGCCTCCCTTTCTTATTTTGTGCTTGAAATAAGGTCTTTTATCTCTCTGAAGATATTAGTGGTAGTTCTTTCTAAAAGCATCGGAGTGTCTGTTGCCTCAAAGTTGCCACTTTTTAAAATTTGTGCTTTGTGCTCATATTTAAGGATAGAGCAGGCTCAAAAGATGATTGAAAACCTTGAGTGCCTCGTAGGTCACCTTGACTGCTGGCTGCACTTAGATGACCAGACCGCACAGTTTCATTGCTTTATATTAAGATGTTCCCTTTTGTGCTAGTCTGGTTTTCCAGAGAAGACTATTTAATTTTTCTGTCTGGAGAGGCATGGCCTGGCTGCTTGTGTCCTAGTATTCTAGAGAAGAAAACTGGTGGCCATGTAATTATGTACCCTCTTGTTTCCAGGAAATAATCTATTCTTAGATGTCACTGTGTCCCAGACATAAAATCTATTTTTTACTCTCTTTAGAGAATCTCAACTCTTCTGTTGGAGTAAAACAGAGAATACTGCCATCTAATAATTTCATTGTTTTGTAAATAACCTCTTTTTAAGAAAATTTCCTTTCTCATAGTATTTCAGAGGTACCCAGGGCCAACAATCCTAGAGAGCTTTTGGTTTAACATCAAGAGCTCCTTGACATTCCTTCATGCTTGCTTGTTCTCTCAGCTCTTTCCTAAGTTGCCATTTATTTAGTTCTTTTCACTTTCCCTAACTTTTATTTTATTTATCTTTCCTTTACTCTCAGTATTTTTCAAGAATATAATATATTGTTATTAACTATGGTCACTACATTGTGCACTGGGCCTCTTAAACTTATTCTTTCTAACTGAAATTTTGTATCATTTGATCAACACATTTCTTTACCCCAACCACCTCACCCCAGTAACTGCTGTTCTTCTTTCTGGTTTTATGAGTTCAACTCTTTTGAATTCCTTATATAAGTGAGGTCACTCAGAATTTGTCTTTTGGTGCCTGGTTTATCCAACAGAAATAAAATCATTATATTGAAGACATATCTGCACTCCTATGTTTATTACAGCATTATTCCCAATAGCTTATATATGGAATCAGTCTAAGTACCCACTAATGGATGAACAGAAAAAGAAAATATGATGTATATGCCCGTACTATGTAGCCTTACACGGATATATTTTCATAACTTTATAAATATATGCACACATGTGTGTGTACACCCCCACACACAGGAAACTATCAGTGCAAGTAGGACAATGAATATGCTTATCATTCCCTAAGTTTCCTCTTGCTCCTTTATGCTCTCTTTCTGACCATTTGTACCTCGCCTCACTGCCATCTCCAGCAAATTCTTATCTCCTCTCTGTCACTATGTATATAGCTGCATTTTCTAGAAGTTCTTGTGCGTGAACTCAGATGGCATGTGCTCTTTTCCTGTAAGTCTTGCTACATTAAGTATAATGAGGAGAAATAACTAGATTTGGGGAAAGGTTTTAAATTTTCTATTTTATTAATTTTCACTCTTCTTTCATTTCTTTTACTTGCTTTGGTTTAATCTGCCTTGTTTTTCTATTTTCCTAAGTTTCAAACTGAAATCTTTGACCTGAGACCTTTTTGGTTATTTAATGTAGGCATTTGGTTCTACAAACGCCTCTTGAAATAAATAGCCTCTCACGTTTTCAACTCTGTTTCACTATTGCTTTCATTCACTCAAAATACTTTTTGATTTCCCTTTTGATTTCCTTTTTGACTCATGGGTTATTTAAAATGTACTATTTTGTTACAAATATTTAGTGATCGTTCCAAAGATATTTCTGTTTTCAATTTAATTACACTATGAATGACATGATTTCTCCTAAATCTGTTAATGTGTTTTATTGTACACAATATGGTTGATCTTGGCCAAATTCATGTGCACATAAAAACTATCTGCCTTTGTTGCTTTTGAGTAAATGTTCTATAAATATAATTTAGGTCAAATCAGTTGATAACATTGTTCAGGGCTTCCACAGTTTTGCTGATTTCTGTCTTCTCATCCTGTCAGCTTTTTACATCCCTTTGCTTTCAACCTCTTTGTTACCTTAATTTATTGTGCATTTCCTTTAGGAAGCAGATAGTTAAATCCTTTCTAACTATACAACCAAATCATCTTTGTCTTTTAATTGTAATAATAAGATCATTTGCACATAATGTAGTTATTAATTTGGTAAGCTTTGTATTTATCATCTTTTTTTTGTATTTATCATGATAGTCATTTTCTGTTGGTCTATTTTTGTTGCCCTTTTCTTCTTTTTCTGCCTCCTTCTGAATTACTGAAATTAAATATTGTTTGTGATTCCATTTTATTTTTGTTGGCCTATTCACTATAACTTTGTTTAGTTATTTTAATGGCTAATATAGTGTTTACAGTATATGTCTTTTATTTACCATAGTTTATCTGGAAGTGATATTATACTTTTTATGAATAGTATAAAAACTGTATAGTGGTGTTCTTTTAATTCTCCTCTTCCAGTGTTTGTGCCATTTTTATTAGTTTTATTTTTATATGTTATAAACTCCATAGTACATTGCTTTTATTTTGGCCTAGCCAATTATCTTTCAGAGAAATTTAAATAAGGAAAAATCTTATACAATTTTCTATAAATCACCATGTCTGGTACTCATCACTTCTTTGTCATACATATTTTTATTTTATAAAGAATTTCCTTTAACTTTTCTTATAGTATTGTTACCCTGGTGGTAAATTCTTTCGTAATTTTTATTGTGAAGAGTTTCAACTTTCTTTATTCTTGTTGACTACAGAAATCTAGGTTTACATGTTTATTTTTAGTACCTTAATCATGCTGTTTCATGGTCTTAGATGATAGAAAACTTCTGTCACTCATATCTTGGTTTCTCTGTATAATATGTGCTTCTTATCTGGCTGATTTTATTATTTTAAAATCTACTAATGTTTCTCACTGGCTTTGAAAAACTCCGTAATATACTATGGTGCTTAGGGCTTGGAGTTAATTAAGCTTCTTGTATCTATGGATTACTTTTGATCAGACTTGAAAATTTTAGGCTATTCTTCCAACATTTTTTCGATCCTTCCCCCGTCTTTCCTAATCTGAGTAAAGTACATATTTTAGACCACATGAAGTTGTTCCACAGCTAACTGATCCTCTGTCCATTGTTACTATTCTTGTTTTATTTTGCATTATTTCTTTTGTCTTTCATTTTAGTCATCTTCCCCACAGTATGTAAACTGCTCGTATTTGCATCCAGCATATTTTGTATCATTTATGTCTAGAAGTTCAGTTTTTAGTCTTGTTTGTATTTTACTTGTCTTTACATATTTTTCAAATATATGTAATATAGTTATTATCACTGCTTTAGTGCCCTTTTCTTCTAATTGTAACATTTGTGTCAGTTTTCTTGATGGTTATTTCTCCTCATTATTGATTGTATTTTCTCATATCTTTTACTGGATATTAGACATAAATTTCCTATTTTTGTAGTCTTATACAAATATTTGTTTACAGGATACGATTTAGTCATTTGGAAAGAGTTTGATTTTAGGCGTCATGTTTTTAAGATTTTTCAATACTAGAGCAACACTAGATCGAGGACTAATTATTCTTATAATTGACATGCGATCCTTCTCTGCTCAATGTTCTGTGAATCATAAGATTTCTAGTATAGCTGGTCAGAATTGACACTATTCTGGCCCATATGAGAACTAGACTGTGATCTCTAATCATTTCAGGTGCTTCTTTTTCTGGCCTTCAGTATTTTCCTCATATGAGTGTGAAGTTCATCTGGAGGTCTCTCTCTGAAGCTTATTCTTCCCGTCTTGAGAATTTGGCCTCTTTGGGTTCCCTGTACTATCAGACCTGCTTCCTCAGCACAGGGAGTCTGCCAGCCTTTGCTAGGGCTGGCTTTCTTCAGATCACTGCTTGGAAACTCTCACAAGACAGTGAGCTAAGATGCTCATCGGGCTCACTTTTTTTCTTGAGTATTTACTATCTCTCTGGGATCACTCTTTTGATTAATTTCCAGTCTCGAAAGTTGGTTTTTCAAATATTTTTGTTTGTTTTTGGTTGTTTCAGTTATGGGGGTAAATCTAGTCTCCGTTACTCTATGTTGTTATTTGGCTACACTAGCAATCAATTTTCATTCTATATAATTTTTTTAATGCCACGTTAGTAAGATTTAAATATGTTAGTAATTATTATAAAGTGATTTTAAAATGTATTAGTTATAATTTCAATAAAAGAGAAACATGATACAGAATGCACCAAATAGGAATATCTGAGCTATAATTTATTATTTATATTTATGAAAATAATAAGAATACAGAAATATCTGGTTCTTAAAACAAATATCCCATTGATTAGCTTGTGCCCTTTTATGTTTTCTGGTTATTGTTAATTTTATATATTATTTGCAGAGTAATAAAAATTAATATTTTATGCAACTATAAGATCTCTTTAAAAGTTTAAATTTTTAAAATATATATTGCAAATATTTTTGCAGTATATGATCCATGTATATTTCCTCTATCACTTTTATGTGTCACAGGAAAAGCCTCTAATATAAAAACATTAAAGAGTTCTAATAGAGTATAAAATCACCATGTCACTAATATTAAGAAATATTTGTATATTTAATTAAGTTGAAATTATATAGCTTTATGTTCTTATTCTTACATCTGCCTATTTTTCATAATTTTGTCTACATTATTTAATAAGAATTAGATAAAAGATAAAATAGCTTGAAATAACAGAGAAAGAATAGTCATATCTAAATGACAGATATTTTTATGATATTGATTCCAAATTGTAGGACTTATTACTTTTAAAAGCATTACTTCAAACACAATGCTAAATGTGTTTTAAATGTAAGTGTGGAATTACTGAGAGGAATCTTTCCCATTTATGTGAAAGATGAAAGATGATTTGTGACAATGGGTAGGCTGTTTTCCTGTCATCATAGTTGAACTTATTCACTAAACTTAACTTACAACAGAGAGATGCTACGGAGCCTGCTCACTGATATCTTATTACACATGTAACTAGTGATAAAAATTTTAGATTGCAGTTTATGTTGTTAAAGTACTTTAAAATGCCATGTGCATTTATGTTTTCATGTGAATATATTACTGTGAGATCATAGAATACATTTACTCTAATTCAGAAAACTGAGAACAAAATTTTGACTTGGTAAGACTGACTCAGCACTGTTTTTGCTTATGTTAATTCTAGCCTTAAAGATCTATCAGATCCGGTTTAAGAAATCTGTCTGTGAGTAGAACGAATCTGATTTGTGATGTTGATTCCAGTAGTAGGGTTGCCAGATCAAATAAGATTCAAAATACTTAGCTACAATTGAATTTCAGATAAACAATAAATAATATTTTTGTATAGGTATGTTCCATGCAATATTTCAGTCATACTTAAAAAGTATTCATTTTTTTAAAATCTGAAATTCAAATGTATCTAGGCATCCTTCATTTTTATTCATTAAATCTGGCAACTCTCTTATCAGTCAGCAGTTAAGTGTCAGTCCACATTTTTTTTTTCTTTTTGAATTACAGGCATACACCACCACACCTGGCTAGTCTACTTTCTTCATTGACCTTTTTAGCCAGTGGACTTATTCTTACCAAAACCCATTTGGTTTTGGTAATTGCAATACCTTTACAGATAATATTTTAATACTTTGTTCTCTAACTTCCATGTTATCTTTCTTCTCGTGATTTTAGACTCAATTACATTAGTTCCACTTCTTATATGATTATATTCTAGAATTTAACATTCTAAACCTATGTACTTCCTCTATCATGTTTAATTTCAAGCATACCACCCTCCATCTAACACTACCTATGTTACTCTTTTACTTCTTTGAAAATATTAACTCTAGCATTTGTTCATTTTTATTTCACTGGATCTACAGTTCTTGAAGTTTCATTACTTTCTCACTTTATGTTATATTCTTAATCCTCTCCTTTTTCAGTGGATATTGCATTTCTTCATTGCAGTAAAGAATATTGTTATATGCAACAAGACTGTCAGGTTTTTTTTTTTTTTTTTTTTTTTTTTTTTTTTTTTTTTTTTTTTTTTTTTTTTTTTTTTTTTTTTTTTTTTTTTTTTTTTTTTTTTTTTTTTTTTTTTTTTTTTTTTTTTTTTTTTTTTTTTTTTTGTGGTGCCGGGGGTTGAACTCAGGCCCTTGTGCTTACAAGGCAAGCACTCTAATCACTGAGCTAAATCCCTAGCCCAAGACTGTGAGGTTTTAAAAGAGTCTTTTTCTGCATTTATTGTTTACCTTCAGTAAACTCCTGGTATGTATTCTCAGTTTATTATACAATGGTAATAATAATAGACTTACCACATAAGATTTTTGTGATAGCCAGACATGGTGGTGCACTCCTATAATCCCAGCACTTCAAAGGCTGAGGCAAGAGGATTGCTGCGAGTTCAAGGCCTGCCTGAGCTGCATAGTGAGGTCAAGGCCAGCCTGAACTACACAGCAAGACTTTGTCTCAAAAAAAAGAAGAAGATTATTGTGCTAAATAATTGGTGTAAAGTGATTAGAATTGTTCCTTCCTGGTATATAATATACAGTATAGGGTTAGCTTTTGTTATCATCACAGTCATTATCAACATCATCATCACTATCAGTAAAGCCCAGGTGCTGTTGTTCATACTCTCAAATTCATTTGTCCATCAAACCTACTTAAATCCACCTGTATTTGGTGCACAAACATAGAGAATAGAGGAGGTTCACTATCATCTATCAACTATGAACCTCAAACTGGCCCTTCCTGCTGAAATTTAATCACATATCTAAGTTTCATTCTGTCGCCTTTTAAAATCTTTTTTCTCACTAACCTCAGACTGTCTTCGTACTGGCAACTGACAAGTGCCTGAAGTCAACAGGCAAACTGCTAAAGGTGAATGATGCTCACCATCTGGCCACTGACCAGGAACTGGTGATTCACTTTATTACCTAACCACTACACCTTTAAATATGTTTCCCAAATAGTTGTTGCTCAAAAAATTGAGGCGAAAACAAGAACTAATGTTGTTTACAGTTTACTGAGGAAGCACTCTGAAAAAAATAAACTTCCATTCTGATAAGTATAAGAAATAAATAGTTTAGTTGCATCTACTCTTTTGTCTATAACACTGTGAAAGAATATTCTGAATAATTTAAATCTTTTTGGGGGGCGGTGCTGAGGATCAAACTCACAGCCTTGGGCTTACTAGGCAAGCACTCTACAACTGAGTTAGATCCCCAACCCGATAATTTAAATCCCCAACCTGATAATTTAAACAACAAATTTTCTGCTGTTAATTTTGAATAATATGTTGTTATTATTTCTTAAGAATAAATATCTCATGTTGTCAAGTATATTTCATACAGATACCTTAAAATGTTAATGAGGAAGGGGTAACCTATGATTAGCTTGCCTAGTGCCCACCAGACTTGCTCTGGCCAGGATGGAGAATACATACGTGTGAACTTCAGGATACTTAATGAATTCCACTCCTATCTTCTTTGGAGTGATTCTTTTTCATGTTAAATATACGTAGGCCTAAATTCACAACTTCAGAGTCAAACTTTAAATCTTTCACATTGGAAGACTTAGATTCTAATCCCTCCATAAAGTTAGATGTTATGATTCTGTAGAGTTATCTTTTTACTTTTGAAAAAATAACTGCAATGCATGACAGCTGCTCCAGGAACTGAATCCTGGTGGCTTTGTAGCTCGCATTCAGGAAAGGCCACAGAGGGCCCCCAGAAGTGTCTTTCTTCATAGCATTACTATTCTCGACAGCGTATTCTACCTCATTTATCAAAGAGTTGAATAGTGTTTGGTTATTTTATGACTTCAAGTAGAGTGAGTATGCATAAGAAGGCGCTCCTGGACTCTTCCATGTGTGTTAATCCACTGATAATCTTCCACAGTGTTTCTTAGGAGGAGAATCTCAAATATTGACATTCTGTTAAATACCTAGATGTGTGTTCCCGTGCAGGTTTCTTTCCTTTGCTTCCTATTATTTGCAAATAAAGCTATATTGTTTTAATATATTTTATTTGAGACTTATACATGGTTTATGTGTAAGGTATTTTGATGGATGTGGCTAGAAACTTTAGATTTGATTATAGCTTTCTTCATGATATTTGCAAAATGAGATACCCTTCATTTTAGTGAAATCCGTGTTTACTGTGCTTAAGTTTAACAATTCATGTTTTAGCATACCATTTTCTTGCAAGCATTTGCCATTTGATATTTTAAGGACTTTTTTCGCCTCATAAGCTAATTCCCATTTGTTATAACCTTCACTTACACTGGATATGGTTTTTCAAAAACTTTGGCCCTCGGTTTGTAGAGTGCAAGGCATCTATTATTAATGAAACATTGGTGGAGGGTTTTTTCTTTTTTCTGAATTGTCTTGAGAGAATAATGTTCTCTTAGAAAAAAAGTCCTTTAGAGGAGAGTATTCTTACAGAAAATCATTATATCCACATATGTTCATAAGATACACTATTAAATTTAGCAGTCCCATCACATATAAGCTTCAGATATTGTTGCTTTAATGCATTCCCTCACTACTTTGATAAAAGCCTTAAGATGTTGCCACTGGTTCTTTGATGATTTCCTCTGATGTTACAGTACCTCTCTTTTTTTCTCCAAAAAATCTGTTTTGCATAAACATGAGAAGTCAAGGCAGTTTGAATTAACAAGTAAAGAAATTCAAGTTTTAGCAACAAAAGTACATATATTTGTGATCAATTCTCTAACACATTATAGCCACCTCTCTCTCAACGTAGGGAAAGTTTATTTGAAATTTCTAGAAAATATGAACTGTTAGCTTTAAAAGAAGTCCAGATATGCTATTCAATTTTATAATTCTGAGGTTTATTCATCAGTGTCCCAGTGGAATTAATGAGATTTATTAATGGACTTTAGAAGGAGAAGAGTCATACTGACCTAGATATTGACTGATTCTGATTCATTTTCCTCATCATCCCTGTCTGACTCATGAATGAGTCCTGCCTTCTATTAGATGAGTGCTTTTCTTTTAAAATGTTTGGTTCTAGCTTCCAAATACTTTTGTGGTAATGATATATAATAAAAATTATTGGAGATTATTTATTTTTTCCATAGTTAGATTTAATATTCCTATGGAATGAAATGTTGGCAAATCAATTATGAACTGAAATTTGTGCATTTTTACTATGAAACTCTGCCTTCAATTAAACACTCCTTATTTGGAATTAAATGATAGTCGCCAAATGACCTTAATTTACTGGCTATATGAGATGCTGCCTTTATTACCTTAGTTCTCTTTGTATCAACGTTTGGTTAAAGTCATCTACACTGTGCTTTCCTGAGCCCAGATAACCCATTTAGTTATTTCCTCTTCATATACAATGCAGTCCTTCTAACATTCATGCTGTATTATATATTCTTTAATGCCAAGAATATGCTTCCATAGCTCTATTCTAGAAAAGAGTGCCATTCTGCCAACTCTCGGTGATACCTGTGGGATTGCATTTATCTCATTGTGCTCAAATGTCATTTGCACTTTGCTACCTATACTCTGTGAATTGTTAATACAGACATCTAAAATCTGTGTCTGATATTCTCACCTGTGTTTTTCTTTAAAATTAAGGTTAGTAGGCGTCACTTCCACTATTATTCCTTCCCTGTCACGCCTGTTATGTTTCTGTCCAATACTGGATGTAGGTCTGTGTCAGATGCACAAGGTGAACAGTTGTAGGTCTGTACATTGTGTAAAAGAGAGATGAGTCTTATCCCCATTGTTTTGGGAACCGGCTGTTCTTGCAGCACTTAAAGGGGTTAGAATCACACACAGCCAGACTGTTTGCATGTGTACATGCGTCTGTGTGTGTGGGTATGTGTGTGTGTGTCTGTGTCTGTGTGTGTTCTCCTTGTTTTAGAGCTGCCATCCTCTATAGAGAGGCATCACAAGGAATATAAAACCTGAGGGATCTTTGGGTTTTTCCAAAGCTCTGCATGCTTTGAGATGAAACCAGACAATGAAGTACAGTTTTCTATGTGATTACCAAGGTCTACACATAGAAGATGAGAATCATTTTTGAACACATTATTACTTGTCGTGGATGTTCAGAGACACCATTTTGCCCATTGCTATTAATCAGCTCTCATTTTCTCTTAAAATGGAAGATTTTCAAGAGGTTGAATTTTTTTTCATTATTCTAACGTTATAATTTCTGGTTTATTACCTCATGTATGCTTTGTTTTCTAAGTCACTGCCTTTGGCAACATGTGGAAGTGAAAGGCCCTGGTACTTAATACAAATTCCAAAATTATTTGAAACTGAGCTGATATTTGAATAGAGTTGTATTTATATTCTGTACCAGTTGACTTTCTTCCTCTCACAGTGTTGTAGGAGATATAGTCTTACTTTCATTTCTCTTTTCATTTTATGTCTTTTTGCCTTTGCTTTATTAGATGACATCTAATGCAGGACAAAAAAGGATGGCAGTGATGAAGGAAAGCACCGTATTAGAAATGTAATACATAAAGTGTTTTATTAAAGAAAAAGGCAACTCATAGCTCCCACCCAGTGCAATCGGTATGTTTATTAATACTAGTCTAGACATGTCCATTTGTTTACATTTTGGGAAATATTTCAGTTATCAAACTCAACAGACCCTTTTAATCTCAGTGTCAGGACAGGAACTAGATACTGGAGATAATATTAGCTAAGTGTCTTGAGGAATTACGTATTAACATTTCCTTGATGGAAACCTCCATATAATAAGAACATACTCCATTTTACGTCTCCTAAGACATGAAAGTATATTTAGTTCATTTTTCTCTTTGAACTCTGTTAGAATAAAAATGAGTACTCCAATGGTAACTTTTTTATCATTTGGTGTTAAGAGTCATGATACTCCCAAATGCTGAGGCCATGTGTGGAGTATGGAAGTTCAAGGGTAAACCATATTAAATGAGTCAATGGTGATGGAGGTGGGGCTGGGCAAGTGATTTGCAAAGAGTAGCACGGTTTTCAATAGTGATGATGTTAGACGCTAGACATTGCTAATGTGCCATTACAGATCTGCACTGGCTGATTTCTGTGCCCTTGACTTAGACTCTCAAAGCTCAGCATCACAGCATTGCGTAATTGAGGCATCATCATAGATCATTCATGTGGGAAGAGAAGATAAATAAAAATGCAGCACACGAAATGTAATTTTAAAGCAAAAGTAGTATTGAAATATCAAGTTTATATTATTTCTATTTTATGTATCCCCGTAAATATTTAAAGGATCTGGGTACTTATTTTAGCTTCCCTTTTCAGAGTTCAAAGATTATTTTGTGAGTTAACTTGTTAATAGGAAATATTAATCTCTACTACTCTTTATATGATTATATGCTCATTTATGAAATTAGGAAATAAGGACAAATCACATCGACTGCTTCTTAAGATACTATGAAGAAAAGAAAAAATGAAACTGTTAAATGCACTAATTTTCCTGGGATTTGTTGACAACCTAAGTTGATGTCAGTGAGGTGTTGTTTTATTCTCACACAATGAGTAGCTACTAACCAAAAAATTTCTAGACACCATTAGTATATCTTATCATTAGGAATATGAATTATCCCTAAGAAAATATTTTACATTTTTTCTCATTCGGTTCTTTGCCCAGGTCACATGCAGATATCTTAGATTTTACAAATTAAACCTGTCTTACATGAGCAACAAAGAAATTTTATCCCAGTCTTTTTCTAATTTTATTCATCATATTATAGTTTTATTGTATTTAAAAATATCAATCAAAAGCTTGAAAGCAAAATGAGAATTGTGTATTGACTCTTTCAAATGCAAGGACATTTTTAACCTCTGAGGAAATTTCAAGAACTTCATAAAGTAGAAACATGAAAAATACTTCTACATGTTTCTTCTTTGTATCTCTCTGATTTATTCTTTTTTCCAGATTTTCCTCCCTTACAAATAATTGTACAGTTTCCTTGTAGAAAAATTCTTATTTTGAAACGTCTGTCTCATATTTTTAGTCTACTCTGCAAGATGACAATTTCCCCTTTCAGATAGTTTCTGGAAGGCATTTTGGCATAGATCCTAAGAACAAAAATCTTATTGCTGACTAATATACATATACCCAGAATTTTTCAAATTCTAGTTTTATCTGAAATTCATGATTATCAAAAGTTTCATTTGCAATGGTCTGTCTACCGCTCCCTCCCTTGTTTTTTATAAATCCTTTCTAAGCTCTTTCTTTTGCCTCTTTTTCTATTTACAGTGAAATGGTTAAGAAGAAGGTTCATAGTTGATTTGATAGATTGAATTTAATACATGATGTTATACAAAAGCCAGTATTTACTAAAGATGATTCATGTTAGTGAAAAGCATGCTAAAAACTATTAACAAAGTGTCAGTCATTGGGCCTAGTGACGAATAATGCAAGATTTTAGTTCATGGTAAGATTACATGTTTATTTTCTTTGAAGTAAACACAGCCATTGATTATTTTGACTAATGATTATGAACGGAAGTGATAAATGTCACTTCCTGCAGAAACTTGTGCATCTATCTATAGTTCCAGCACTTGAGAGACCGAGCCAAGAGGATCACTGCAATTTTGAGGCCACCCTGGGTTACATAGTGAGCTCAACTACATAGCAAGCCCTGAACTACACGGCAAGATGCTGTTTTATAAGAACCTTTTTATCATTCTCCACATCCTGTTTCCAACCTAAGTGGCACTGAAAGCATATTTGAAGATGAATCCTCATCATCCTGAACTTTTGTGTAACTATTTGTAACAGTGCTCTCTCTGCACCCAGCCACACAGGAGGTACAGAGTATGAAACAACGTTTTCTTTTATAACAGTTGGTGTTTTCGGAGTTGTTTTGTTATGACGGCATATCCCATCCTACCCTGTCTGACAGAGAACAACTGTGCAGTTTCAGCAGACTGTAGAAGACTTGTCAGTTTCTAATCTCTAGGGGACTGCAGTGTCAATTATGGGAGATCCCGTTATATTTGAAACATCCTAACATTACAAAGGAAGAAGCTTTACTTTTATTTACTTTAAGGATAATATGTTGTCAAATATGTATTGTATTCAGATTAGATGCCAGACTCTATGAAATATTTTTGACTTCTGGAATTTTGTATATAATCTTCCCTCCCAAATTGTAATTACATCTTCTCTTTTTTACATTAAGTTTCCATTACCTTCCAAATATAAATGCCTTTAGGAGGGAGGATATTTTAAGTCTTATCAGTCATTTAAGACTTAGTGAATGAGGCACACAGTATAATGAATTAATTAGAGTGTTTTCTAAAAATAGTTTTAGATAGTGGCAAAAATGGAGAGATAAGGGAGCATGGCTCCTGTCTGGCAAAAAGGATGAGGACACAGAGATTACATGTTCAAGGGAAATTTTGCCTACTTCAAATTTTTTAGCTGGATTGAGTCTTTGTTTACTTCTCTAGTGCAAGTCAAGATTAATTATAAACTCTAGAGAAATGTTAAAGTCCTTGGTATCATAGAAGAATTAAATTATATTGATGCTGTAAAGATTTCTAGAGACTCCTGGTTCTTCGAAACTGAGTTGCTGGGGGACAGAAAACTTGCAAACACCATTTGATGATTTTAATCGGTTTCACCTGTTTCTCATCGAGCGATGAAAAGTGTGTGTACTTTTGCTAAAACAGGTGAGAGATTGCTAAATTGATGTTTCTGAAGTTCACTGATGTGAAAGAAACATATTTCTCATTTCAGTATCCAGTACCTCCCTAAAAGCCAGTTGTAACAAAAATAATCCTTTTATCCTGATGTTAATTTCTGTTGTCTATTTCACATGTATCTCATTAAATTACTGTTTCTTTATCATGAACTAATTTAAACTGTGAGGGTAAGGAGTGTTTGTCTTTATACACCCACTGCCTGATACTTGGCAGACTTTTAATGGACTATTCTTAAAAAATTGATAAGTCAATATGGTATTGGTTTTGATGGGAGGTTAATAGAGTGACCATTAAGGCTTAGGATTTAATATATATTGTCTACAATGTGAAAAGACTGATTCTAAGTAATTCCAGCATATGCTATTGGTGTTTGATCCATATTTCCATGTTCCCCTATGTAGTTAGCGTTCTCTCAACAAATACCTGAGATAACCAGCTTATAAAGATAAAATGGTTCATTTTGGCTCCCAATTTAATTGGCTGGCCCTCTTGGCAGAGCAAAGCTGTTCACCTCATGGCCAAAAATGAAAGAATATGGAAGGGACCAGGTTCCCACACTCCTCTTCAAAGGTGTCTCCAGTGCTCCACTGACCTCCCCCATGCCCCACCTCTTCAAGTGTCACCACCCTGAATAGTACCAAGCTGGAGACCAAGGCTTTAATATATGGGGTTTGGGGACATTCCAGATCCAAAGTATAGCAACCTCTACCATTTCAAGGAAGAACAGCTTGTCCTCCAACAGTCAGAACTTTGAGTTTGTCAGAAGGCTGCTCTCAGATGATACAAATGAGGTCGGCCCTATGTAACTTGGGCAAAGCATGTTTGGGAATTAAGGTTCTCCTGCAAGCAGCTTGAACTCAGCATAAATACTCCAATTGCCTTGCTTTTTGCAAGGGTTATACCTGAAGCTTGTATTTTCCATGATTTGCAGTGTGACAAAACTAAAGTAGAACTACTAATATGAAGAGGAAAATGTTACTGTTCAATCCAGCAATAAAGCACTTTTTCAGATAAGAAAACAAGGAAAAAAGTGTATAATACAGCATAACAACTGTCTATATAAATTCATTTTAAAGCTATTGAATTTAACTTTGGCTAGTTTTGTTTTGTTAAATTTAAAAACAGAATTTTTTAGAAAAGTTTAATATTTACATAGCCAAAATTTTTCTTTAGTAGTATTGTCTCCACTCTATGGGTTACAAAATAGTCACTCGAATATTTTCTTCAGTAACGATGTAAATGCTTAAATTCAAATATTTAAGATTTCTGAAATTGAATTTTTGATACAGTAGAGGTATGGAATTCTTTATGTTTTGCACATATCAAATTGTTAGGCATTTATCCTAAAACCATTTATTAAGGGATATATCAATATTTTGTACACTTCATCATATATCAAATTTCTAAAAATGTAAAAGGTTTGAGTTTCCTGCTATGTACCACTAGTGAGCTATTTTAGTGTAGTTTTATATTCTCTGTGACATCTGATTGCTCAAATCTTCAATCACTATTATTTTCAAAACAACTTGGTTTATGACTTTTCCTCTATTCTCATTAAATATTAGTAAACATACTCAATAACGTGTAACTAAAATTTTGATGATATATCAGTGAATTAATAAAATTTGGGGGATTAAAATATATTTATATTAGTATTTGTGATAAAATATGTACAATGTGCCATCATTGTACACACACATACACACACAGAGGAGCATTTGACTCTGTATATGTCAAGGAGAGTTCCAGACACATGGTCAAATGTGATGTAAACAGAAGGGGACAGTCCTATCACAAGGCATTCTGTAAAGAAAGGAGGGAGGATGTGTTATGAAGAAACTTGAAATCCAGATGCAGATTTAGTTGGGAAGACTTCTACAAGCTATTCCAGAGAATTTGGAATTGAAGGTTAGACAGTAAGAAGTTTATAATGGTTATAAATAAAATAATGAAATGTGTGAGTTAGAAAGATGAATTGGAAGCAAGATTTGAGCAGGAACAGACTTAGTAGGAGATAGGTCAACAAGATCAGTTAGGTGGCTACCCTAGTTCACGCCTGCATTCATTTTTTCAGTACAAATGCATTGAGAGGCAATTGTATGTTACCACGAGTGCTTTGTATGTGCTAATGAGCAAACAGGGAATCTAACTCATGTGAAGCCCACTTTTCAGGGGATCATAAAAAGTAAATAGTAAACTAAATAGGCAATGGAGTCTATGAAAAAAGTATTAAGCAGACTAGGGTAAGAAGGATAAAGAGTGCCAAAGGAGGGAAGTTGTGGGAAAAGAAAGAGGTAAAATGTTAGGGTCACTTAAGGATAAATTCCAGTGAGAAGTTGAATTTGTATTTGTCCAAGATTTAAGCAAGTTGTATAGGGTTAGGATTTTAGAAGCCATTTTAAGAAAGTGGGATTAGTTTTTACTCTGAGTATAGAGAGCTACAAAACTAGATTTGGGTTTTAAAAGTCATTCCAATTGCCTTTGAGAATAGACTGTGTATACTGGTGGGTGGAGGAGTAGCAACAGAAAAGCTAGAAGAACAGATAAATTCTGGATAGTTTTGATGCTAAGGCTTACAGAAGTTACTTGGGGATCAGTTAAGGTACATAAGAGAAGACGATGAGTTAAGAATATCTTCAACATTTTAAACCCAAGCCACTGGAGAGATGAAGATACCAGTAAAGGACTTAGGGGAGGCTGCAAACAGTGCATAGTTGGAAGGAAAGATAGATTTGAGTTGTCCGCTATACAGGAAAATGCAGATATAAAGTAGGTGGTTGGATGTATGTTTATGGAATACAAGAGAGATGTCAGGTGTGGAGATATGACCATGGAGTGAGCAGCATACAGATAATCTCAAGTCATGAGAGTAAGCGAGGTTGCCAAGGTAATGAACACAACTAGAGAAAAGGAACAAGCTGAGATTTTGAGCCCTTCAGTATTAACAGATTAGGGAAAAGACAAGGAAACAGAGCAGACAGAGAAGGAAAACCAAGTGAAGTAGGAGAATATCTGATGGTTTATGGTATCTTGGAAAGGGAACTAATGGAGATAGTAATTGTGAAGAAAAGGAACTAATGGAGGCGAGAATTATGAAAAATAGGCTGTTGATAGAAAAAATTGAGACTGAAAAGTAACCACTTGACTGACAAGCTAGAGGATCTTGATAATATTGACAAGGTCAGCTTTGGTGCCCTGGCAGGAAAGCAAGATTGGAATGGGTTTAAGAGGATAAATCAAAAAGAATTGAAGACAGTGAGTGCCGATAATGCTTGGGTTTTTCTAAAGGAATGAAGAAATAGAATAATATCCAGCAGAAGCAGGGCCAAATGAAAGTTTTTTGCCTTTTAGATGAGATCAAGAATACTCCTTTGTATTGTAATAGAAATGATCTATAGAGAGGGTTTGACAGTGTAAGTTCTAGATGAGAGGAGGAAATTGCTCGGTGATGTTTTGGAGTAGGCAAGGAGGATGGGATCTAGTACAAATGTAGAGACCTCTTCTCTGGATAAGATGACAAAGCACTACCTGTGATAACAAATCAGAAGCTAGATTATTTGGGTACAAAAACTGGCAGTGGGTAGAGGTGGCGGAGGGTGGAAAGTGACAGGGACGATATGAAGAGATTGACAGAGACAAGTAAAGATGAAAAGCTCACATTGCATTTACTTATTGCCTGGCCCTGTTCAATTGACTTCTAATAATCATTCAATCTGTCTGATAACCCTGCTGTACAGATTGTTTTAGATCCCATTTTACAGGTGAGGAGACTGAGGCAAAAAGATGTTAAGTATTTTAACAAATGTGCCATGGATAAGAAGAGGCAGAGCTGAGGTTTGAACCAAAGCAGTCAAATGAAAGTTAGCCATTCTTTGTGAGAAGCATTTCACATATAGAATTGCGAGGACTCAAGGCCCATGTAAATAGGACACATGAGAATTCTCCCCCTGCTGTAAACAGAGATTTTTTTCAATGAATCACAAGAAGATCCTTTGCCTTTTTCTTCTTCACATGATTAGTTAACTGAAACATTTTGTTCGAGGAGTCCCTAAACATCAACCAGGTGATAACAAAAAACAGGACTTAAATGAGGCTGCATTATCTTCAAGATCTCATTCTCATCATAAGAAAGTAGATAATTTGTGATAAAATTATTTTATGACAACCTGTATGCTACAGTATTTCTAGAAGTTGTGATATATGTATATTATTTTTAAAATTAAGATCAAATTTTATAACAAATACATATTTGTTATAACATTTCTATAATATTTCTATAACAAATATCACATATATTTATTATAGAAAATATGGAAGCAATAAATAACAAAAATTTAGAAGTCATATCTATCCCGTTGGGCCATCATTAAAGATAACTGCTATTAACACATAGATTCTGGGTCCTTTAGGTGTATGGAAGTATGTTCATATTTCCAACTTTTGAATACCAAATACTCACCCTATAGTAGTATAGCTTTAAAACTTTTGAATCTCACAAATGTATTTTAAACAAACATATTAAACATGTTAAACACATTATATCATACAAATATATTAATTTCAGTTTAGTTTCTAATGTAAATTAAAATCTCAAATCTTTTCTTTCCTGACAATGTTTCTGACATGAATCTTCTTTCCTTAATGTTACTCTAAATCAGTTGATTTTACACTAAATGTACTATTTACTACTTCCAAACACCTCAGCAGATTTAGAGGTATGATAAAATAACCGGAAAATATGAGGCAGCTTAAACATTCTAATGGCAGTGCTAGAATCTTTTAAAAATAGTTTTGAAGTTCTTAAAGCAAGATACAAAGTGCTCGGATACAGTATTTTCATGTAATTTTCAGTCCTTTGAAAACAATAACATCAACTTAATTGCTCAATTTTTACAAACCCAAGGGCAAGAAACATTTGAACGAAACATTTACATGAAACGTTAGTAATTTACTTAAACATCTTGCTTTCTGTATTTTTAAAATATAGGTAAAATTAGCAAATATTGTAACATTAAAAAGAATGCGGAGTTTTACAGCAAAAATTATGGGGTGGGAATAAAGTTGTATCTTTTGGTTTTTAAATTTCTACAGGAAACTCGTACATGAAATAAGAATGTAGCCGTTTCACTGATAAAGGCAGTAGGTAACCAGTGCTATGATTCTTAAAAATACAGACCAAACTAGGATATAAATAATAATGATAATAATAACAGTAATGATAGAAATAGAAATCTGTGCAAGGTAATAATTATCCTGAGTCACTTCAAGTGCAAAATGATATGTAAGAAATTTTATTTATGTGAAATATAAGAATTTTAATAGTCTTATACAAAAACTCTGTGAATATTTCAAATAGAAGTGCAGTTCTTAAGAACCAAAACATGTCACAGGTCAGTTTGAGAACTGTTACTTGTGAAGCATAGTATGTTGCAACAAATGTGGGATCTTAGTCTATTCTGATAGCAACCATACGCTGCTTCTGTATGTTCAGAGGAAAAAAGTTAATGATGGGGCAATAATGGGATCAACGAGAGTTTTTACTGCAGCCACACCAGTGTGGAGTAATTTTGTGGAGAGCTGTTTCTCAAATTGGTAGCATATTTCAGATAAAGAAAGGAAGTCGCCTTAACTTGAAACTGCTGTGTCATTTCTTCTTCCTTAACTGAAATTCCAAGCAGAGTTCAGGAAATGCCCTAATGAGCAACTTCTCTTTTCTTTTTCCTCAACTAAGTGGATTCCAACTGGCCCAACTATTACTCACGATCAGATCATTTACTTTGCTTGTCTCATTGGGCACTGTGCTTATGTTATGGGAAGAGGGATTGTAATTTGGTGCTGTTTGTAGAGGTGATTACACTGATAGAATCCTGTCCTTGCTGGTAGGTAACTAAACTGGCAGGTTAATTCTCTATACTTTAAACAAAGTATGAAGGCAAATCTAATCAATACCTGTTTAACTTTGATACATGTAGCTTGCTTGTAATTATAATTTCGTCTTGTATGGTAACTCAGTATCAGGATGTTAGAGTAGTCAAACTGTGATTTGCTATAATTTGGGTAAAATATAACTGAATCTCTACAAATGTCTTATTTTAATCAAGATAGAAATCACTGTTTTAGTTCATGATAACCAAAGGAATTTCTTCTTCCCTTTTAATATTCTCAGATATTTACTAAATTGGAACATGATTTAACATTTTATTGCCTCATGTTATTTTATGAGTAAATGTTAATTTCTCTTTACATTCTAGCAATATCTATCTTATTAGCTTTTAGAGGTAAGAAAATATAAGTTCTGTTCTTAGCAGATATAACTCCAGAGAGTATATTACCATATATTTTTATGGTAATATACTCTTAGCAGATATAACTTCTTAGCAGATATAACTCCAGAGAGTATATTACCATATGTTTTTTTTTTCCAGGGTTAGAAAATTAGCCTTGTTTTTTATGCAGATGTAAATCTAAACAGTTTGTTTAGGAGATTTCAATTATTGTAAAGTAATTAACATTTAAAAATAATAACTTTAATTGTAATAATTTTAAAAGATAAACTAGGGCTTTAAAGATTATTTGTGTAATTCTGTGTATATGCACATTTACATATATTTATATGAATTATTACTCCATATTTTCAATATTGTCTCAGAATGTTTCATTAGGAATAGACATGTTGAGAAAAATAATAAACCTGACATAATCTTTAATTAATCGACTAGTTTACTTGTTAGTAATTTATTTACTGGAAACTTTGTTTAATATTGAGACTTTAAAATAACCTTGATGATTCTTCCCTGTTCTGAGACTGTGTCAATACAGCAAAGTGAAATAGACCGTGGGCTTCAGTATTCACATTATTCAGATAATTCTGCTTCACTTGTAGAGTCTGAGTGTAGCTATATTCTTTTAAGTAGCTTTGAATTAATACTGTCTTAATTTGTTGGTGAAGGCTACCTAAAATTGGCCAAACTTTATAGTTTCTGTTTTGGAAATTAGAAAAGAAACTCGTTGTTCTAAAACAAATGCAATATATGTCATTTTTATATATGAAACTTGTTGTTCTAAAACAAATGCAATATATGATATCTATTACATGGATTTTGTTATTACTATTATTTTACTTTTCAGTTTCATTGCAAAGGAACAGAAGAGTGCAGTGGGAGTACATTTTGTTGAAGTGAAACTTGGAGTTGATGTAAAAAAAAAGAAACATATTTCTCAAAATCAGCTTAATTTTAATGACTGATGTGCAAGTGTTTTAGTTGTAGATACCCTAAATAATTACAAAATGTTTAAATAAAAAGCAGTTTTTTAGGATAAGTAACCTTTTCATAAATCATACTAGTTAGCATGGTGGAAGTAGAAAATAATTTTCTTTTTTGGTGGTGCCGGGGATCGAACTCAGGCCCTTGTGCTTACAAGGCAAGCACTCTAATCACTGAGCTAAATCCCCAGCCCCTAGAAAATAATTTTCAAAACTGGTTTGGATAATAAGAAAGGAGAAATAAGGAAAGAAGAAACTGAAAGAAATGCAATGTTCTTACACAATAGTTTCAAATAAACTACCAAAATATGGTTCAAATAGAATCATGGTGGATATTGATAATAAACATCATATACATGTAGAAATGCAATCGATCTTTTACACATTGTACGAATAAAACTATACAGAATCTTCATGGAAATACGTCTTGTTGTATAAAGAAATGAATTTCTTTTTAACATAAAAAACAAAGTGATAGCAGATCCTGAAAGGCAGTATTTACAAACAGCAGATTGGTATTTTGGACTAGTTGGCAGCAAACCAAACCAAACATAGAGTGTACCTATGATTCCTTCAGGTTTTACTGGGGATGTTTTCTAAGATCAGGGAGAAGAACCTGGAGGTGTCAAGTCACAGGAGTGACAAACATCTGCAAAGACATCACCTTGGAAGACAGAGGTCAACTGTAGTTTTAGATGGAAGGAAAAAAGAGAAGCAAAAAGCGAATCAGCAAAACTAATGCTTACTTTATAGAGCTGTGAATTACCAGCCAATCAAAGAATCTGTAGAGTTAGGTTGTGGCTGTATGGAGATGGACCAAAATCTGGCAGCCTTTTACTTTATAAGTGTAGTTTATAATAGATAAGTTTGTGTTTCCATTAAATTGGATTTATTGGGACATAGAAAGCCTTGGCTACTTCCCAACAAAAATGAGGCAGTTCATGTTAAACATTAAGAAAACTGGGGAATACACATAAGTGAAAGAGTGAGGTGGTATAATAGATGGTGGGGATCTCTTCGGATGGCCTGTGTTGAGAGTAGATTGGTCAAGGGGACAAAGCCCTTGTTTCTATTTTCATATGCTCTCAGGAAAGAGGAAAGTTGAGCCTAATCTTCAAATTCCACTGGGTTGCATTTTTCTTTTATATTTTCAGGCTTGAAAGAATAAGTGAGAATTTGATCTGAAAATGTCGTATTGGATCTATCTTTGAAAGCACAAATGAGGCAATAGTAGGAAATGGGTTTGGGAATAGAGGTAGACTTTTAGCAAGTTTTCTTTCTGCTCCTTTATGTTTAGTTCTAAGAGTTCCCATGGAAGAATATTTCCAAATCTCCCCTCTGTCTGTCTCTCTCTGTCTCTCTCTTTCTCTATCTCTCTGTCCCTCTCTCGCTTGATATTGTTCTTCAGCTTGCCTGTTGAAACAGATGGTATTCATTTTCTATCTTCTTGCACTGGGCCAGAGAGTTCCCCTATCCTCTTCTTCATTTCTTTCTCCAATTCTTCCTTATACAAACATGTTCCAAATGCAGAAGATTGTGTGTTCATGAATAAATTAAATTCACATAGACATTTGGCTTCTTTAGACACATTTCTACCAAAATAATAATGTACGCCAGGACTTTTTGTTTAACTAGATATTTGGCTTTATCCCCCACCCCTACCACTGACACACTTTGCTGATACTCATTCTATCCAAGTATTTCACCATTCTTCAAAAAAATTAGGCTGGGAATATTTTCCTTTCAAATGCTCCCTACTCGGCGAGTAGCTAGCTATCATCTCTCTATCCCCCCGCCTTTTTTGCCATTTTTAAATAAATTGTCTTCCCTTACTTAAAAGAGAGAGAGAGAGAGAGAGAGAGAGAGAGAGAGAGAGAGAGAGAGAGAGAGAGAGAGAGAAATTTGGGCCGGTACTGACCACATTGGCATTCTGTCTTTGGGAAGGTAAGAGCTCTATGTACTGGTGTCTATAGGGAATTTCTAAGCAGCTAAGATGTTTACCCTCTCTGGCCCCTTTGAACCTGTGTAAATTAAAAAATATTTGAACTACCAAACCATTTGAGGTTTGCAACAAAAGTTTTGTCATCAGAATTTTCATAATGACACTAAAGTTTGGTAAAAGTCTAGGTTTCTCCTTACTCTTAAGCGAAAAGGCAGCTGATCCTTCAATCATACCCTCAAATATTCTCCCCAATTAGCCAATGACTTTTATTTTGCAGTAGCTATGATTCATTTGCATTTGCAAGACAATTTTCACAGAAAGGATGATTTGTTCTTTCAATTAAAATTGCATCTACCATTAAAATGTTTTTTCCTGTAAACATGCTCAGTATTTTAAAAACTTTTCTCAGTGTTCTCAAAATGTAAACTACTTATTTTGGTAGGATCTTTCTGGCTTTAGCTATTTGGAAGGCAGATCAGAGAGTGAAAGACTGGAGTCAGTAATTTTAGATTTTTGTTTACAGAGTGCTCCTATATCTGCAAAGATGTAGATAGAGCAAAGATGAGTGTGTGTGTTTGGTGCCTCTGTATAATATTTTGCAAGTAAATGCACTTTTGAAAAGAACAGAGGAAAAGTGCTTTCCTGAAAATATGATAGAATCTATTTCATGAGAGAACTGCAGGTAATATGCAACAACATTTTTCACTATAGAAATAATCATTTAGCTGAATGTGTTGAGATGTTTCTGTATCCTCTACTGTTCCATTGATCCATGTATCTATTTTTGCTCCAGTACCATGTCATTTTATCACTATTGCTTTATAGCAAATAGCTTGAAGTCAGGTCTATCAAGGCCTCTTATTGCCCAAAATTGCTTTTGCTGCTCTGGGTCTTTTCTGTTTCCATACAAATTTTAGAATTGTTTTCCCTCATTTTGTAAATTATGCTGTTGGTATTTTGATTGTAACTACATTGAATTCGTGTAATAGTTTTGGGAGTATGGTCATTTTTGCAATATTGGTTTTGCCTATCCTGGAGCAGGGGACATCTTTCCATTTTCTGATGTCCTATTTTTCAGAGTACTGTAGTTTTCTTTGTTGAGGTCCTTTGCATCCTTGCCAAGGTTAGTTCCTACATATTTCTTTTTCTTGAAACTACTGTGAATGGTATTGTTTTCATAATTTCCTTCTCATCAAGTTCATTATTGGTGTACACAAATGCTACTGATTTTTGTGTGTTGATCTTGTATCCTGCTATGTTGCTTAGGTTGATTATTAATTCAAAGAGTTTTTTGGTGGAGTTCTTTGGGTCTTCTGTGTAGAGTATCATGCCATCAATAAATACTAATTTGAGTTCTTTTTTCCTATGTGTATTCCTTTTATTTATTTCTCTTGCCTGATTGCTCTGGCTAATGTTTCAAGTATTATGTTGCATGGAAGTAATAGCAGATATCCTTGTCTTGTTCTTGATTTTAGGAGGAGTTATTTTAGTTTTTCCCCATTTAGTACAATGTTGGCTGTTAGTTTGTCATAAATAGCTTTTATCATGTTCATGTATGGTCCTTCTATATCTTTTTTTTTCAGGGTTTTTATCATGAAGGAGTATTGGATTTTGTCTAAAGTCTTTTTTGCATCTATTGATATGATCATGTGGTTTTTGACCTTGCTTCTGTTTATGTGATGTATTACATTCATTGCCTTATGTATGTAGAGCCATCCTTGCATCTCTGGATGAAACCTACTTGATCATGAAGTATGATATTTTTGATTATGTGCTACATTCTATTTGCTAACATCTTGATGAAGATTTTTGCGTCTATGTTCATTAAGGAGATTGGCCTGTAGTTTTCTTTTTTAGTTGCTTTCTCTCGTTTTGGGATCAGGGTGATACTGGGTTTCATAAATTAATTTGGGAGCACTCTCTCCTTTCAATTTTCTTGAAGAGCTTGAGGAGTACTGGTGATATTATACCCTTAAACATTTTGTAGAATTCAGCAGGAACTCATCAAGTCCTGGGTTTTTTTTTTTTTAAGTTGGTAGATTCTTTATTACTATGTGAATTTATTGCTTGTTATTGGGTTGTTAATCATATTTATGATTTTTTGGGTTAGTTTTGGTAATTTGTATCCATTTAGTACTCTGTCTGTTTGTCAAAGTTTGTTAATTTGGGGGGGGGGGGAACAACAACAGGGGAAAAAAAAATGTCTGCTTCCAGGCATGTCTCTGCTATCACTGGTAGATGGAGTAGGCAGGCCCAGGTCCATGTTGATTAGGCCCAACAGTAGATTTATGGCAGGGTAGTGGGCGTTCCCAACTAGGTTCAATAGCACAGCTTCACTACTTCCACTAAAGTTCAGCCTTGTCTCTGGCTGTGGGGTTGGAACCCGATTTGTTCAGCTAGAGACACACTGTGTTTCTCACAGCAAGTTGGACTCAGTTCCCTGTTGGTTGATTTGAATTTGGCTCCTTGCCCTCCTACTGACTTGAATTTGAACTCTGCTCTGCCTTGTGCCAGCATGGAAAGCCACTGGCAGCTTTTCTGAGTTCTGAGTTCGGCCCCTCTCCAAGATTGCAACCAGCCTACCGCCCTCTGCTGGGGAACGTCTGAACCCAAATAACTCACCAGCCACTGCTGTCTGCTGTGTCCACTGCTCCACTCCACTTGTGTGTCTTTCTGTGGAGGCCTCTGGGGTCACCACTAGTCACTGGGCAGCTGGAGACTCAAGCCATATCACCCATGCTGCGAGCTGGGGCTCTGGGAGAAAGCACCATCCGTCTGCCACCTCCTTCTTCTGCGCTGAGGTCTCTTGTTTTGCTTTCCTTATGCGTTTCAACTCTTGCTTCAGAGCCTTGCTGGGTTCTGGGAACCACTTCCCTCCTTCTTCTCTTCCTTAAATTGCTATATTCCAGTGTCCGAACAACAAATCTCAAAGCGGCTGCTTCTCTGCTGCTTACCACTCTGCCATCTTCCTGGAAGTCTTCAAAATTTGCTAATTTGTTAGAATATAAGTTTCCAAAGTGGTTACTATCTTCTGGATTTTGACAGTGTCTTTTGTGATTTCAAGTTTTTCATTTCTAATTGCACTGATGTCTTTTCTCTCTTTTTCTTGGAAAGTAAGGCTAAGGGCTTATATATTTTATTTATTCTTTCAAAGAGCCAGCTATTTAATTCATTGATTTTTTTTTTGTTTGCTGTTTTTTTAATCTCAATTTCATTTTTTTTCTGCTCTCATCTTTATAATTTCCCTCCTTCGTTTTTGTTTGGGGCTGGTTTGTTGTTGTTTCTCAAGTATCTTAATATTTCTCATAAAGTTATTTATTCGAGCTTGATCTGCTTTCCTAATGTGAGCATTGATTGTGATGAATTTTCCTCTTAGTATTGCTTTTTTAGTGTCTCAGAGCTTTTGTTGAGTTGTCCAGTCATTGTCATTAACTTCCAAAAGTTTTAAGTTTCTTCTTTGATTTCTTCAGTGACCTATTAGTTGTTTAGGAGTATGTTGTTAGTTTTTCAGGAACTTTTGCCTCTTCTGAAATTTCTTCTGTTGTTGATTTCTGTTTTCATTTCACAGTCCTCTGGTGGTATGCATGGGTCATTTTTAGTTTTTTCATATTTATTAAGCAGGCTTTGTGGACTAGTATGTGATCAATTTTGGAAAAATTACCATGTGGGGAATTAGAGGAGGAGGAAGAGTGGAGAGGGAAAAGGAAGGGGATTAAAAGAAAAGAAACAAACTGTAGTGTATACATGTACTCTGTCCCAAAGATGATTGTAAACTACAAGTACTGAAAACATGTACTAATAAAATTTTAAAAAGTTAAAAAGAAGAAATAATCCTTTAACTGACCATGGATTAGCTCTCAAACAAGTCGAACAAGCAAATACGTGCAAATGATTCAGTAATTTCTTTGTGGTTGCTTAGTTGGGAACTAATGGTACACACTGTAAAACAGGAAGTCAGAAGTTCAGCATTTTTAGCTCACTCCTAACTTTCCATGTGACTTTGAATAAGTCTATGTATCTGTGTGGTTCTTGAGAATTTTAAATTAGATTAACATGTGAAAGGAGAGTGAAGGTCTGGAGTCAGGCCAGAGGGTAAAGGAGGAGGAACCTGGTGGTGCTTAGAGTCTACTCCTATACCTGAAGAGTAGCTCTGAATTTGTTCCTTGGCCATCAAACTTGTACTGGACACAGGAGCTCACAGCACAGGAGGTCTTCTCTCAGCCTCTCTAGGATGGCCTCAGTCCCACATAGCGTGAAACATAGCAATGAACTACTTCTCCTAAATCTGGGCTTTTACCCCGCAATACAATTTCCTATCAAAACAGCCTTGGAGGACTCTGTTTTTTGAGAAAAGTGAAGCAACTCTTTGCATAATTTGGTAAGCAACTGCTAATCTATCTTTTTTTCCACCAAATAATTCTACTTTTCCATATTTTCTCAAAATGTATTGTCATTTCATTTCCATTGATTTGCATTTAAAACCCTGGTTATATTAATTTATCTTCTAAATTCACTTGGTTTTTATCCTATTCTTTGCATCCACCATGGGTTGTATGACAAAGCTTCTGAGGAGTCATTTAGGATGTATTTGTGTAAATATGAAGCAAATAACAACAATAAACATAGGAAGCAAAGTTATTATAGAATGTGCTAAGAGAAAGAAACATTTTATAAAATAAGTGATCTAAAATATTAAGTCTTTTACTGAGGGATGAAGGGAGACTGAATGCTAATTACTCATGACTGAGAATAGTTGTCTTTCAAGAGTTTGAGTGAGCATCACAATCAGCTATATTTCATTAATTATTCCTTTTGCTTCCCCTTCCCTCTCCTTCCCTCTTTTCCTCTCCATTTCCCTTCCCACCCCTCTCCTCCCTTCATGTCTCTTCTCTTTTCTTCTCTAGTTGTTACTAGGGATCATTGATTAGGTTCTCTTCATGTAAAAAAGACATTGCTTGAGGCAAGTGCTGCAGTCTCTATTGTTTGGAAAAGCAAAGGGAGGGTTTTTTAAAGGATAGGTAACTTTCCCAAGGTGACCAGTAAGTAAATAATGGGACAGAGACTTGGACCTTGGTTTTCGCGGTACTTATATCTGGAGAAATTATACTATCTTCTCTGGAACACTTAAATTTAAACTTCGTAGTTTGCATTCACTCACTTTGACTAAGATTCCATTGTTATAGCTCAGAGGGGAAGCATTTCAAGTGGGAAGGGTTGGGGAACATCGGAAACCATGGTTATGCCGAAAAAGTTTCCCAAACTTACACATGGATAACAAGGCCTTTGACTGTATTCGATCTTCAAAAATAGCAGATGCAGAGGCAGCAAGGGACCAGAAGAGATGGCTTATTTCATAAAAGAATGGGGTAAAATGAAGAGACTCATTAATGTCGGAGCAGTAGATGGATAACCAGTGACAAATATCAAGTAGATTTGCTTCAGTATGGGCAGGGAAAGGTCATTGATTATTTTTGGTTAAACTGGTTCACAGAGGCCAGGTCTCCACTAAAAAAGGGAATTAATTGCTTCCATTTCCAACTAATTGCCTCAACATTTCCCTTTGCTTTGTCATTGGAGATTTGGTCAGGGAGGGGAAAAGTCAAAAGTCAGAGTTTGATGGAATCTACATAAAAAGGGAATCTGAGGAGACCAAATTATGGCATTTGGTGTAATAATGATAATGATATTTAGCATTTTTCCCTGGGAGTACTGTGGATTTTTAGAGCCCTTTTCAATCTTTAATCAGACCATAGGGCACATTTAAAAGAGTTCACTGTTTTTATTTCCATCTAGAGGATAAAGCATCACAGAGAGATGAACCGACCCAGGGCAAGACTCTTGAGATGTTAATCCTGTATGTTAGATTGCACCCTCCGATGTTAAGTTTTAGCTGGAAGGCTGGGCTCTTCCCAGCGGTACCATTTGTTCACACTCCTTCAGACTCTAGGTTTTTTTGCACGTTACTGTCTGAGATTACTACCTGTATCAGTGGCTGAAAAATCACCCAAGAACACAGTATGAGATCATTTTGATGTTGCAGAAATTTCTTAGTTTTCTGGCTACTAATTTATGCTTCAGCTGCTTTCATGTAACAAGACATTATCACCAGTGTTGCTCAATTAACCAATCTTTGAAATCCTCTTTAGCTCCCAGTTCTTGGGAATATGTGAGTTTTGTCATTCAGGGACTTACAGTTTTGTTATTTTGAAAGCAAAAAAGTATTTAGAAAGCAGAAATAACACTGAATTCAGGACATGCTAGATTAGTGTTGAATCATTCTGGTTGCTATGATTTACTTCAGGGGCTCTGTAGACAATTCTTTCTTTTCGTGAAGTTCCAAACCTTCAATATCAACCTTTCTTTTTGTTAGGATAACCAGGAATATGTGTTATTGATAATTAGGTGTTTGCTACATTAAGAGTTTTTCAAACATGATGTATTAGAATGAGCATAGGTTTTAAAGGCGGATGTTTAGATTTCAGAACAGCTGTGACATAATCAGTTGTTTAATCTCAGACAATTTATGTAATTTGATTGTAATTTCATTTCTTCATCTGTGAACCTGATCTACCTCATAGGAATTTTATGGTTATTAAATGTGAAAGGGAGTAAAGAAACTAGCTTAATTTCTATACAGAATGGAGATCTCGTGCCTTTAGTCACTGTTTCTTAGTGCTGTTATTAGATATTACAAAAATATTGAATGATTGAATTGAAGCAAAATTTAAAATAAACATAGGATGCTGGTACAAAAAATCCTAACACTTGGTAAAGTTTTTTATTTGAACAAGATGCTCTCAGTTAGGTTGCATTCTCTTTTCATTCTCTGAGTCTATAGCAAGTCTTCCTTACCCACCATTTTGGAAAGTCTTTACCCACATTAAGTCATTCAGTACTTAGAGCAACCTTGGGAATTGAACAGTGTTATCGCATCCACTGTACAGGTTGGAGTACTTGCATATTGGCAGGGAAATATCTGACTCAAAGGGAACCAGGTTTGAGGTCAGGTAGGTTGATTCCAAGATCTATAATCTTAACTGCAGCTCTAACAGTGTTTGTGGAAGATCAGACTGCATTTCGGCATTGGCATTTGTGCAAGCTGAGAAATTAAATCTTCGTCATCCCCATTTTTAAATTTATAAGGAGGTTTTTCAAGCTTATTTTTTTTTCTGACAAAGTGGTCGTTTCTACTAAGAAGAAAGAACTACTGTGAATAGTTGCAACAATGTTACCAAAGCATTCATTTTTATCCTAGGTGTTTTTATTTATCCTCGGGAAGTACGATGAGCCCATTCCTTCCTCGGGACATGTTTTAGTCCCCTAAACAGGAAATGCTAGCAGCTGGGCACACTGATGCTTCTGCCTGCTTTTCTCTTGGCCACCCCCACCTTCTTGTCCCTCCCATACCTATCAGGCAGGGCCATGAGCCTTTTCTCCCAAGTGCTGAAGCCGAGGGGAGACCTAATTGTCAAACTCATTACAACTTTTTTGACTTGTTTCTCTTAAACAGTGTAACTTAATATAACTCTCTTCGAATATGTAAACAGGACACACCTACTAAAACAGCAAGCCTTGAGATTGTATGTACATGGGAAACTTGGTGAGACTGTTTTGATTAACTTGACTGCTCAAGTCAGTCAAAAAGAAATCACTGTGCAGCCAACCATTTTGACAGATTTTAGGCTACTTACTGCTTATTTGACTGGTTTGTCTGTCAAGTTGAAGTGGTCAGATTGATTGGAGATTGTCTAACAGAAAAATTTAACTTGGGCGGATGTGAGTGTCTGTATACCAGAATCTACTTTAAATAGCTTTATTTGAAATCTATACCTATTTTCTTGGGCTCAGGAAGAGAAGTTTGAAATGACACATTGCAGCATTTGACTTTCTAGAGTGGGCTGTCTTGTTGCTTGTTAGAGCTGGCAATATATTTATAGGCTACAACACAATCACATTTTCCCTAACGACATATAGAGTTCTATAAGACTGAATCTCTACCCTAACTTGGGTAGTGTCTTAATAAGGCACCATAGTATCTTACTTTTTTGTTAGGTTGCTGATAGATGTATGAAAGTAAATGATTTTTCAGATATTGAGTTACTAATTCAGCCGTAAGTGACTTGTGGTAAGTAAAGCTGACTTTGCCGTTCATAAGAATCCTAAGAAGAATTTAGGAGAGAAACAAAAACAAAATACCAAATAAAACCTTTTATGAGAGGCAAGAGAATTTGGTTAAAATTATTACTTGAGTTACTTTTTAAAGTAAGTCTTTGTATATATCAATTATTGTGTTCCATTAGGAATTTTTTTTTGAAATGAACTTCCAGATACAGGCAGGGAAAAAATAACACTGTAAGGGTGGAAAGAATTATTTATACTCATATTATGGTGTTGGGTTTTGTGAGGTGAACATAACGAGGTTATTGTTTGTGGTGAGCACATTTTCATAAAGTCTGGTTTGTGTTAGTCCTAAATGTATTTACATTATTGGTTTTACTGTATTGATGTTGAGAATTTGAAACATCCTGTTATTGTTTGAAAGATTTACTTGTGTGCTGCTGCTCCTCAGCTCACCTGGAATTCTGACTTTTCCTGTGAAAATGTTTTGTAAATGTTGAGGACTTATACTTCCTTACGTACTTCTCAAAAATAAATTCAGAGCTAACATTACATAGAAGTTAAGTGTAGAATGTCAGTAATAACTTTTAAATAATGACACAGTTGTCAAATTAGCTGAAGTCATATTTTCTCTATGTTAGAGTCAGTTTATATATCATTTTTTTAAAATTTCATGATTAATAGAGGGAAAAGGAGCTTACTTTAGGTTTGCTTTCTGAGTTTATGTTTTCTAGTCAGTTAATGAGTAAATGCTTTCAACAAGAGAGCCCTTTGGCCTGGGTAAAAAAGAAAATTAAACCAAATCCTTATTGCGCATAATGCTATAAGTAGGCCATTGGGAGTATATATTTAAATTTTATATGTCCTTTACATTATAGAATCTTTATTCATAATGTTTCAAAGGTAATCCTGATGCTTCAGGTCTTTTACACATTTTGGGACTATTTCCTTACGTTATGCAAATATATTGTACAGATTTACCTCTTGGCAGCAATTAAAGGGTATACTTTCTGTATTGTTTCCTTCTCAGCACTTGATATTCTTATTAGAATATGTGTTAATTTGAAAAGCAAAACTTTGTTTTAATGGTTGCTGTGATTGGAGCAAAGATTCAGCAGTGAACCCAGTTTGGGTCTGAATTCCTTCTTTACTTCAGAGCTGCTTATCTACCCTCTAGCTTCACTTCCTCTTGTGTTGTGCTGGGCATAGAGAATAAGCTTGTTGACCTCATGGCTTGCTGAGATGGTCACAAGAGAAAAGGTGTGCACAGCGCCGAACATTGAGCCTGATTCAAACAAACTTTCTGTACTTTTCCTGTAAGTAGTATTTTAACTCTAATTTTGTTAAGATTATTAATATTCTTTTTAACTTTGAAGAGAGCATTAGGAGAGTGGTAAGCAGGCCTGGTTTGATTTTTAAGTCTGTGTCCTTGCTAAATCTCCCTGAACCTTAACTAGTTCATTGGAAAATGGATGAAGTAAGGGATCATAACCATGAAGAATCAAGTAAACCATCATAAAAGGGATTAAATAAGCCAATGGATAAGAAAGTGCTCTGTAAATAGCAAAATACTATATAGGTGTAGTGTTGTTCTTTCTACTAATTGTTATCTTTGAATTCAATACCATTTGTCTGATTTTCCTATGAGCTCATGCTGCATTTTTAAAAACTCAGTTTTGGTGACAGAAAAAAAGTTTACATACACTGTGCCACTGATGGAAAAAGCTATAAAATTATAGAAACATTCAGAAAGCAAATTATCAGTGTGGTATGTCACTGTTTTTAGTTCAATAGGATGAAAACTAATCATGTTTAAAGTTAAGAAAATGACCACCATTCTGTTATTGAAGATACTCTGTAAGTGGTAAGGAAGAGAGTTAAAAAAATCTTTGACATTGCAACTTTTTGAGATGATCTCCCTATCATCTCAAAAGAAGAAGCGTGGTTGATAAGCGAGCTTACTTTACCCATAAATCTTTTATGGTACAATTTTTGTTACCACCAAAGCAAGTGATCAGTGCTAACAAACATGGGGATTTATTGGGATGTAGAGTATTTTCCTTAAACACAGTCTTAGTAACTTAAGAGGAAGATGAAATTGTCAAAGTCAATGAGGGCAGATTGAGGATTCTCAGGTTCTGGAGCCTTCAGAGGATGATACAATGCTTTAGGTGGGACTGCCACCCTCGGCCTTCAAACTCTCTTACTCTCTCCTTTTCTACACATTCTCTGTGATCTGATAGAGTCTTCTAATCCATTGGCTACTCTACTTTCTTACATTTTGGCAATGTCTTTACTGTAGTCTTCTGCATCTAGTCTTTCTCTTTTGTCTTGAAGATCAGTTCTCACAGTGGGAGTTACATGTCCTGCCTCGTTGTTCTTCTGTTGTTTCATCTGATCATTCTTGGCCAGTGCAGCCTCACACCTTGGCCTCTGGGCTGCTGTCGTAAAGACAGTCCTATAACAACATACAGAGTAGTGCTTTTACAAATCCTGGCTCTTCAATCTCAGCTGGGCCCTCTGTCCCAGCCACCATCATTTTAACCCATTCTCTTCCATTCTATTTGGTAGCTATACATTTTACATCTCTCATTCTTATCACCTCTGTCCACATTAATAAACGTATGTGTATATATACTGTATATATACATCTACATGAACACATATACTATACATGTATGGTATATATACACACACGTGTAGTATATATGTACTATATATATACACACACACACAAAGGTATAGTATATATACTCTATATGTATATATACTACCTATGAATCAAATTTCCCTACAAGGTCAACATTGAACCTAACTATTGAATTTGATTTGGTTCTCATCCAATTTGGTTTGTGACTAGAATCATGGAAATAATATACACTGTATATACTGATGAATAGATAGATGGATAGATAGATAGATAAAGCTGGGAGTCCTAGAAAAAATGAGAAAATCCCGGAGTAGAAATATAGCTCTGAGACTTAGAGGAATAGATGGTGTTACTGATACAGAAAGGAAATAGAAGAGAGGTACTGGTGCTGAGTGCTGTGGCACCTCCAATTAACTGCCATAATTGTTGCATTCTACCTTCTACCTCACACACAGATCCAGAATAGAAATGTAAATTTGGGACTCATTAATGTTAACATGCAGGTGGTATTTCAAACATGAAAACAGATAAGTGCCTCCATCTGGAGTGTGGAGAGACTGGAACCCCAAGGTGTCCTCAAAATTTACAGCCCCTCCATTCCCACAGGCTGACTTCTATTCTGGATGTGTCCCCTGAAATTGTTCTTGTGGGGATCACCAGTGACCCAGTTATTCCCAGTCAGCTGGCATATCTTCTGCTCTTTCTCTTCATTCATCTCTGTGGTATTTGACCTTGTTAACCACTTTTTTTTTTCTTGAAACTCTCTCCTACATTGGCTTTGTGATAGTGCACTGTCCTCATTTCCCTGTGCCTTTTTGAAATTCTTTCAGTTTCTCCCACTTCTTATACATTGGTTTTCTTCAGAGGTCTTGACTAAACATTCTGTCCTTCTAGTGTTTCATCCTGTATCTTTCTAATTTTTCATCCTGTGTGACTTCATCTAAAGCCCTGACTCAATGACTTCTAAACTAGCCACCAAGTCAATGTCTCTAACATTTAGCTGTGCACTAGGCTTTCCTCTTGGATATTCCACCGGCACTCTGACTTCAATAAGTCAATACTGAACTTATCATCTTTCCTTTAAAATTTTTACTTATGTTTTATTCCTTATTTAGTAAATTCATCTTCTCCACTATTTCCCACTTCATACCATAGTATCATGTATGAATCTTCCTTTCCTTTCTCTACTTGTGTAAATCAATCAGAGGTTGACCCTTTCCCAATATAATACATTTTGGTCCTTATTTACACTTCCAGTTAACAATATATTTTTGAATATGTTTTTGCTTTATTTTAGTTTTAAAGAAAAAAGTTTTTCTTTCCTTGTTTAAAAAGTTTGCTTGCCTATTCAAATCATTATGGAAAAAGAATCCTGAATTCTCCTTTCTGACATTATAGTAAAATATTTTCCATGTATTCCAAAACTACAGTGTCACCTAGCATTTTCATTTTTTTTATTTCTCAAAAGCAATTAACATAAAAGAAAGATCTTATGAAGAACTTTTCTGTCATTTTAATCCTTACCAACTTCTTGTATACATTTGCTCATTTCTTAAATTTAATCCTCAGAGAAATAACTTTAAATATACTAAATAGAATAGTTATTTGGTTGGTATAAACCGAGCTGAAAATAAAATTATTTCATACCTTCTGCTCCCTCCCTCTAATCCCACCCTTGATCTCTTTTGAAGAGCAGGGTAAGAGATTTTCAGCCATGAAACATAAAGATGACAACAAAGATGCTATAAGGAAGCTAAAAGTTCTCCTTGGGAAGAGGGCTGGAACTCCAAATCATGTGTTTTTATTACTTAGATCTAGAGACTAAAATCGAACCTTAAAAAATGAAATACTCAAAAAAAATAAAAAAAAATGAAATACTCCTTTAGAGTAGATTAGAGTGGTAGATTTCAATTACAGCATTGTCTCCTATTATATAGTGAACCCAGATCTTGCAGCATATGGTGGCTATGGGTTAGACTTAGTGAAACACAAAATAAAACTGAAACAAAATTGTGAGTGAATCCAGTCAAGTTCCACTAGTGTCAGGGAAGCACTCCAGTAGATTTTCCGTCAAAATTGAGTAGGTTGATTCATATTTATACATCTCTATAGTACACACATTTTTTCCCTAATAATAGAAACTGGTTGGTGTTAATTTTATTATCTTTGTGAACTAAAATCAAATAGCTTGCAGTTGAAAGAATGCCCTACTTAAAATCAAAAAATAAGAAATCAATTTCATTTGTTGCTTGTGTGATGGTAAGCACATCTGGGAACCTGGTTAAACTTAAATTTCTTCATCTATGAAATGAGGTAACCATCTTTAATTAAGTTATGATCCAGACATGGAGGGAGAGGAGAAGGTGGAGGGGAAGGGGAAGAAAAAAAAATTATGACCATGACTACTATTATTTTGCATTCTGAGGTTTTCGTCTAGTCCATGATACTTATGAATCTTCCCTGTAAATTAATATTTCTTGTTTATGCACTTTTTATATTCATAAACATTTGAAAGCAGAAGATTTTTATTATAAAGGAACATTATTCTCCATTTGCAAGGGGAAAGTGAAATTATTACAACTTTGTAACTTAAGATCTTTCTTAAGGAGAAGCACAAACCTTGAGGAATTTGAGTAATGTAGATATTCTAACAATAAATGGATTTAAAATAAGGAAAACTAAAACCAATCATATTTACTAGTTAAGTAAAAGAAAGTCAAGATAAATTTTACCCTTTTCTCAGAACTACCAGCAATATCTGGAAAAATCGTGTAATAGAAATGTACTTACGAATAAGGCAATTTTCTGGCATTTGTCAATCAGAATGAATAATCACAAAGTCTCATTTTCAATTAGATTATTTTAATATTTAACTACCTAAAATGCCCCAATCATATCCTTTACAAAATTGTTAGACTAGAATACGACCATTCTATGATGACATTTTATTATGATAGAAATGACTTCATTAATTGATGATCATATATCAACCCATAAAGTAAGTAGATAAAGGATATAAAGAGTTTTCCAACCAGAGATAGTATAAAAACATTTGAGTTGTTTAGGACTTTTTCCCCAGATTAAACCTTTACAATTCTTTTCTCCTTAAAAATATATGTAAATTTTCATTATATATTAAACAATATTAAGTTGCTTGCAAATTTCCTTTACTAGATCTGAATAGGATATTATATGGTATCATCTCAAATACAACCACTAAAATAATAATGAAATTGATAAATACTATGTATTCATGACAGAATGATATGAGAGATGCAAACATAATAAGGTTTGATTTTTATCACAGAAGTTCCCATTTATGACTGTAGATTTATTTTAGAACATACAGTATTTTTAATGCATTGATGGTTTTCCATATTTGAAATATGACATTTTAAGGAAGCCAGTTTTGTTTCTCTTTTCTTCTCTGCATTCTTGAAAGAACATTCACAACTTCATAATGAAAATGATATCAAAAGGTCACTATTCTTAGAATGAAAAATAATACACTTAAGCGTTACATGAGAACTTTGTTTTAACTTGAAAGTAACTGAACCGTAAAGCATCATCTCAACACAATTGTTGATTTCTGATGCAGAATGTATTTTTGCTTTAGAAAAGTCTTAATAAATATCGGTGTTTAAGCTCTAATGAAATCAGATAATTTTTGAAAAACTGAAGACATTTTACTAAATTTAGTTTAAGTAAACATTTGTATATTTCCATATTTATTGGGAACTATTGAATTGCAAAGGACCTTAAGCTTCTAAAAACCTTAACTCAATATTAACTTATTTAAATGTAGCTATTCATTTAAAATAATAGTACATTTAATAGTGCCAAAATATACCATTGTTGTATTTGGACAATGCATTTTTTTTTTTTTTGGTTTTTTTGAGACAGGTCTTGTTATGTGGTCCAGGCTAGCCTTGAACTCATAGAAATCCTCCTGCCTTAGCCTCTGGAGGGCTGGGGTTAAAGACATACACCAGTACGCCCAGTGACAATACATTCTTGTTAAGTGAAACATTCATTTTCATTCATTCAGTTGTGTTGTTGAATTGGAAAGGACAATTTCTAATCTCATGTTTTGGGGTGGAGAGTGCTGGGGATCGAACTCAGGGCCTTGCGCTTGCTAGGCAAGTATTCTACCACTGAGCTAATTCCCCAGTCCTTACCTCATTACTTTAAGAAGTAAATATATGCGTACTCAGTGTGAATTTTACTTATTGATACCTTATAATTTCTAAATACAATAAGCAATTAACTAATGTATTAAAGTTTTAATTAATTAATTAATTAATTAATCTATTTTTAAGAGACAAGGTCTTGCTATATTACCCAGACTGGCCTTGAACTCTTGGGCTCAAGTGAACCTCCTGCCTCAGACTCCAGAGTACTGGAGCTAGAAGTGTACAACGGCACACCCAACCTGTACTGAAGTTTTAAAAAACAAGTGTGTAAGCCCATTTGAATTATACAATATTGCAAGATTTTATGATACCATGAGATTAAATAAGATACTAAATAGGATTTATATATATATGTATATATATAGTATGTAATATAATAGTATTTTCCCCCATATGATGGTCACTCAATAAACAGTAACAACAAAAAATATGAATATATTATCAAAAACTTAGTGCTAGATGTGTTTCAGAATTCTCAAATGTTTCAGGCCTAGAAAGGTAATATAGTCCATACATTATTTATTATTTGATACCCCCTGAGGATTCCAAGGTGGCCTTCTGTAATCAAACACATCACTGTGTCTGCAGCAAATCATCTGATTTTTAGTTTAAGTAGGATAAAGAAAGATTATCTAAGTAGACTCACTGCATTTCATGTATGATTTTTGTCATTAAATGTGGTTATTCTAATGTGTTAAAAACTCTGATTTTTCAACACTTACTAAATTTTGGAATTGCAGGTAAGGGTTGAGAACTGGAAAAATGAAAGTTGTAGTACAGCTGGACTATGAGTATAAAGCTGCATCTGCTTCCAAGGGGCGGACGCAGAATTCTGGAAACAGAACAAACTAGACCAGCAGGGTGGTTCAAGCCTGTAATCCCAGCACTTGGAAGGCTGAGGCACAATGACCACCACCAGTTGCAGGCCAGGCTGGGCTGCATGGTGAGTTCAAGGCCAGCCTGGACTATATAGCAAGACTCTGTCTCCAAAAAAAAAAAAAAAAAGCCAAATAAAAACACCTAGTAATTATCTATTTAAAAAGGTATGACAAGGTAACACACATGAACTTCAAATAAACATTTTGTAAAATGTGCAAAATAAAAATAAGTGGTGGAACTAGTGGAGAAAGATTTAGTATCAGAATAGATTTTCCTTGGTGTGAGTAGAAGTCGCAAGTCTGTCACCTTCAGTTCTAAGTCCTCTCATCTAAGCCTTCTCTGTTCACATCCTTAGTTATCATGTAAGTCTAAATGTACTATAAATTATATCCTTGATATAATTAAGCCCAGACTATACTGCTGAGTTCTAGACACATATACCTACATCTTCATATCCTCTCCTAAACACCTTCAAGGCATCAAAATGCAATAAATTCAAACCAAATTTATGATTTTTTGTCCTCCAAAACCTGTCTTCTCAAGAAAGGGTATCATTATCCATCTAGTTACTTAAGCCTGGAGCCCTGACTTCAATCCTTAACCTTTTTCTAAACATCTTTTCAATCCAGCTCCCTGTGTCTACCTGACCACCTTACTAGCCTCAGGGTTTATCAAGATGTGTGGATTTCAACTGCACATACTCTTAAAAAAACAAATCAGACTAAGAAAACAGCAGTTATTGTTGGTATTCTGTTTCTTTTGAAAGAATTAAATGTCAATTTTATGGAAAAACTAATATGACCAAAACAAATGAACAGATACATAAACGGAGGTAGGTTGAGCTATAAAGGAAACTAGACTTTGGAGTCTAAATACAAGCTCTTTTTGAGAGCAAATATTTTTACTGCTAAAACACTATTGAATCAGGAAAACTGCTTAATAATATTCATGTCTTTGTAAACTCTTTTAAGTGTAGCTCTCTCCTCAAAGACACACCAGTAGAATTATCCAAATTCAAATG
>PVJO010001002.1:0-194007 GCA_004026905.1 Hystrix cristata
TTTATTTAGCTTTGGAATTAACCAAAGTATAACCTGATCACTAAGCAAAACTTGCATGCTCAGACTCTCCGGTTCCAACACTGAAGCCCACCGAGGGTGCCCCATTTCTAAACGGTCCAGGGGCCACTGGCTGAGGAAGTATGGAGTGAGACTCCACAGAAAGTGCCATTTGTTCTACCTTCTGTTTCTTTGGACTTCACTTTCAGTGTTGCAGGGGCCTCTGGCTCTTTCCTCTCCTTATGTGAAAACATTCTGAAAGAACACTTAAATTCTAAAATGAAAATTTACATTATCTCAGGTACATTTTGGGCATACAATGAAAGCATTATAAGACTGTAGCAATTCTGCCTACCTCTGGAATATCAGTGATCTGTGGTGTTTCTTTCAAGGCAGCGCATATGTCAGGATGCTAAAGTGAAAGAGCACCTGCTGCCCTTTGGACGACCCCAGATGTTCTTCCTGGATTTCTCAAAGTTCTCTGATCTATTTAGATTCAGCTCCTCTCTCAACCTTAGGACCCGGTTGTTGATTTCCTGGACCTATAAAGACTGTAGACACACATGTTAAGGAAAAGGGCTATACCAAGGCCATTTCATAGGAACATGGAATAAAGCAGTGGTTGATGTTTACCTTAAACCTGTTTCCAGAGAAAAAGCATGATTGATAAATAATTGTATAGGTTGAAGCCGGCAAAAATTTTATAAAAGAACAACAAGGGGTTCCTTAACATTGGTCCTCTGGGACAGTTTCTAGAGAACTCCTGACTCAAAACTTTGAGTCCTGAAACTAGGGGTAAAATCTTTGGCCTGACCTGTTTGTTCCCTTATGTATCATTCAAATCCAGCCTGACTTCTGCAGGATATCCACATGGCATGGGGAGGTGACTTCCAACACCAAGGGGCCAGACGCAGAGCTTTATGATGTTCAACATCTGTTCTTCTACTAAGGGTAGAAGCAAGGGCCACTATGAAGTTTAAAATGCTAGATACCCACTACCCCCAAAGAAAGTAAGGGGAAAAAAGAGTTTAAAGACTATCTGGAATCTGTAATAGTATGTCAACGCTCCAATCCATTCTTTTCAATTCATACAGGAAGTATCAAATTTTAAAATAATTTTTATAGCTTCTCCCATTTCTACCTTTATTGTTTGCAAGAAGAAAAGCCTTATTTCCCTTTCTTCTCATTTTGAGAGTGTGAAGAGAAAAGTAGACTATAAATTCATGGGTTGGGTTTACCATCTTGAGCAGTGGAATGATATTTTTTTAATTTTCAAAATCATGATTATGATAGAGGTAGATTGGACCACTTTAAGAAATACTGCTTTAATGTGTGTGAATTCTTTCTATCTTTCTACGACCCACTCCCACCCAGTACATAGGATTAATTCGGATGGAGTCAGACTACCAACTATCCTGGGTATTACTTGAGAGCGATTCAATACTGTTCAAAATAAGTTACATGTATTATTTGACTTCAAATTCCCAAGTAAAGTAGATAATGCCAACAATTTTCTTCATTTATAGATGAAATTAAGGTCTGATGTACTGAGCAAGATGAAGTAATAAACTCAGTCATTACACTATAAGCAAGGTCAAATGATAACTCTTAGTCATTTCACCATATTACAATCAATATCTCCTAGCAGGTTATCATGCTACACAACCATCCTACCCCAATATTATGAAATTCAAAATAAAGGTAGTACACAGTGCTCAATAAGTAAGCATTAGGGTGGTTTTTTTTTTTTCATTTTAAGTTTAAAACATATGAAACTCTGTACAAAGCCTCAGTCACTGATTACTTCTCTCTTCTGAAAACCTGGCTAAATGCTACATCTGTGTCATATCATTCTTTTTATAAAGGCTCTTTTAATTACTCTGGTTTTTCTATTTATAAATTTCCATTTAATCATATTTCATAAAATAATTTACATTCATATACATTTAGTGGAATCGTTTTTTGAAAATGTGTTTTAAAAACATCCTTTGAGAGTAGAAGTCATGAATTGAATTTGTTTTTTTCTAAGAAGACATGGAAAATAATTAGCCAGTGATTAAGCATTCAAATATTTGTTGGTGGAATATTTGATGTAGCATTCAGGAGACTGCCAGCTTTACTGCTGCAGGTGGTCTAGCAACAGATGGATATGTCTCATACATATATGTTTTTCATGTGTCCTAATGTGAACTGTAAACTGAGAAAAGTGCATATATTGGGAATATGTACATGTATACATATATTCATATATTTGTATATAAATATAGATAAACATGTATATAAGTATATACTATAAACTATATGTATATATAAGAGTATAGGTGCTGCTCAGCTTGTAATGAGGTTAAATTCTTCATAAGCTGAAAAATATCATAAATCAAAAATGCCTTTAATACTCCTAACATATAGAATGTCTTAGTTTAGCAACAGTTTTACCATAGAGGATTAGTTATTTCCTTTTCTTTTTTTTAAGTATTTGTTGAACTTCTCTTTTTTTAACTTTATTTTAATGGTACATTTTAGATGTACATAGTGATAACATTCATCATAGGGAATTTGTACCTGTACATAATATATCTTGTTGCTTTTTTTCTCATTCCCCTGCCCTCTCATGTAGAATATCCTAGTTTAGCAACACAGTTACACTATAGAGGATTAGTTAATTATTTCCTTTCCTGAATGCCTAGTTACCGTGGTACACAATATCATGAGAAACTACAGTATTGTGCCGCTCATATCAATACCCCAGGAAAAGGCCTAAATTCAAAACTCAAAGTAAGGCTTCTGGACAGGAAATGTGGCTCAGTAGCAGAGCACTTGCCTAGCATGTGTGAAGTCTTAGGTTTGATCCCATTTAAGTACAGTTTCCACTAAATGCCTGTAATTATTGTCCCATTGTAAATTTAAAAAGTCAAGCCATCTTAAATCAGGACCACATGTATATTATGAAGATAAATATATATCTACAAACAGATATATACCTATATACATATTTTATATGTATTTTATTACTGATGTTCTGAGGGAAGATAAATAATAAGCTCACGCCCCATTGTTTTAAATACAACTGATTAAATCTTAAGTAGTAAACACTAAGTACCACTGATTAATGACATAACAGCAAAACAGTTAATCATTTATTATATGACTAGTTAAAAGCAGAAAACTTGTGTTTAAGTACTAAGAATTGCATTTTACAGTTACCATTGTCTATTTCCACTCTTCATCCTGTATTTTCTTACTCCATTAATATTTTCCAAATCCTATCTGTGGCAGGATCATGGAAGAGAAAGAGAAAAACAAAGAGACTGAGGGTATACTTGCTATTAATGAAATACTTGGTTTATTTTTTATCCCCAGGGACAATTTTGACAATTGATTTTACTTTCCTATGCCCACCAAAGAAAAAAAATTTAATACGTAAGTAATTTTACACAGTTTAAATCTTTACTGAGAACAGCATAAAAGAAACTTTAGTAAAGGACAATACTAAACACTTGAAACTAAATTTCACCAAAAAGAACAATAATGTTGATTAATGGATTCCCTTGAATATCTGGTTTTCATGTAAAGATCAAAGTCAGTTTCCCTTATTCAGCAGAACCAGTTCATCTAAATTCTCACCTTAATTAATGGGTTTCCTTAAAAGAAGCCAAAAAGGAAAAGATTGAATGGTAATTAAATGCTAATTTTGCACAGTTAAAATCATTGCAAATTACATGCAAATTGGAAAACATCATCAGTAAAAGATTTTTCTTTTTTTTAAATTTTAAACCAAGAACATGTATTGGTACATTCTACATACAATGGTCACATTCATTACATTTATTCTGTGCCTATACATGATACATCTTGGTTCTCCCCCCTCTCCCCCGCCCCTCCCCTCTGCTCCCTCCCTCCCTATTTACAGCAGGTTTATTCATCAAATCAGTAAAAGATCTTTCTCTGTGAAATTCCTAGTGCCACTATCTGAATTTATTTCGTGCTGTATTCAGGAAGCTTAGTTGGGCTCTGGGCAGAGAGCAGCCTGGTATTTCAGGGACCTGAAGTTCACTGCTGTAAAGGTCAGTGAGAGTCTTGGTTGAGAAAGGCTTGAACAAAAACAGCAGTATTGGAAAGGAGGAGAGAAAGAGATATAAAGATGTTTTGAGGTAGAGCATTAATTCTGTTTGTTAAACAAAAACAAAATGTTCTCTAAAAAGAAATCATAAAGATTGGATTTAGTAGATAGAAATGTCACCTACATTGGAAAAATTGTAAAAGTAGTAGTTACTACTAAAGAGAATACTAAAGGCGACATGAAGTTTGTGTCTAAGAAGCTTTACGCAAGAGTTCCGCAACGTACACGTTCATGTAGGTAACTTTAGTAATTCCAAAGCTCTCTTAAAGAGTCTTCATTTTACCAATTTCTTACTGTTTCCTGTTTGCCTTGAGAAGATGAGATATCACGTCCCGTCTTTGAGTGAGAACGGGGTGTTGGTTATTCTCCATTTGTCCTTTCAAGTCTGCATTCTGTCCTTCTCCCTCTCTCCTGGACGCCAGGACAGGAGGCTCTGTGGACCGCATCGCCTGCACTCTCTGGCCTTCTGTTTGATTAGTGGCACACCAACAGGGGACTGAGGGATGTACGGACAAATCAATCAGGACATGTGTTTTCCTTAGCCCCTGAGCCGTATGCTTCGGCAGTGGCCGTGTTTCCATACGCGGAGTTAGAGCTCTTATTGTAACAGACCCTTTCTCACCATTGTAAACTTCAGTACCAAGAAAGTTCAGTACCAAGAAAGTTCAGTACCAAGGACAGCTATACTCTTTGCCGCTTCACGTAAGAAGTGAGAACAGCTCCAGGCTGTGGAAGATCTTAGAGCTTCTTCTCCAACAGTGCCTTTTTAATTCACCTACATCTCCTTGAATAGTCTCTTTATTAAATTGTCTCAGTTGTCACTTCCCTGTGACATGCAGAGACCTGACAGGTAATACTATTCATAGTCTCAAAGCATTAAATCACTAACTCTGCCTTGGGGGAAGAAAAAATAATGGGTTCTGTTTTTTTTTTTAATTTACTTTTTAGCCCTTTTTTTGAGTTCAGTCTATTTTCTGTCCCCTAAATATCCTTTCTGTCCTCTCCACTACCTCTAAAAAGGGTTTCCTGAAGAAGTATAAATAGTTTTCTCCTCCAGTACCTCCTATATGCTCTACCCTGACACTTAGCCCATTGTATTATAACATTCGTGTGACTCTTCTCAAAAGTTCTCCTGCCTTATTTAATATTGTATTCCATAACTCTGAACGATGCCTCAGAAAACTGGTGCTCAATAAATGCTTAGAGAGTGAGTTAATCACATCAAATGTGTCTCCTAAAAGTAAACATATCTCTGAGACTTTCAAAACGTTTCATTGTAACTGCATCTTTTTTTGATAAAATAGTGATTGTGAACTTGATCTCTTTGTCTAGATTATCTACTTTTTGGCTCTATCATTTACCAGAGTAAGTAACCTTGAAGATACTTAACACAGTGCCATGATGTGTATCTATAAGATATTGATAACAATAGTATTTATTCGATAGAGCTAATTTAATGTTGTGTGTTTAAATGAGTTAAAATAGGTGAATTGCCCAGGACTGTGTCTAGCATATAAAAAGCTATATTATATGAATGTTTCTATTGTGTTTATTCTTATTTTGGCCCTTATACATGCCAGTGAGGAAGAAAGATAAAATAATATATTATGGCAAGGAAAGAGAATATTTCACAGCCAACTGCAAGCTGGCCATAAATAAATCATACATGGGGCTGGGGATTTAGTTCAGTGGCAGAGTGCTTGCCTCGCGAGCACAAGGCCCTGAGTTCGATCCCTAGCACCAAAAACAAAACAAAACAAAATTGTACATATGATAATACCTCCATTAAGAGTTTTAAAAAACAAACAAAATTGATACTGGGGAATTGTTGGTCCAAAGCTTAGCCTATTGTTAGGCTTACAGAACTCAGCAAATACCTTATCATTTGCTGCAGCAGTGATCACAGGCCACAAGACAACAGTCTTAAAATGACTTCTGGAGACATTCAAACTCAGAATTGTGTTGTTTATTAAAGAAGTGTTTATAGGATAGCCTTATTTCCTTTCTCTGGGAATTTTGAAGACATCTCATTTTAGTTTCCTAAATATAGACAGTGGTCCCTAATCTGCCAAGGATTTCCAAAGAAATTATAGCAGAGATGTGGAAACTGATTACTTAATTTTCGCTTAGTTCTTTTAACTGTAAAATAGTTAAAACTAAGACTAACAGTGGTGCCTTCTTTACAGAGTTGTTATATGGATGAAGTAAGGTAACCACGAAAATTTAGAAAAGGACCTAGTGGGCTGGGGATTTAGCTCAGTGGTAGAGCACTTGCCTAGCAAGCGCAAGGACCTGTTTGATCCCCAGCAACCCCCCCCAAAAAAAAAGAAAAACGAAAGAGACCTGGCAAGTGGGATATACTGGTGCATACCTGTAATCCTAGCATTCAAGAGGCTGAGGCAGGAGGATTGTGGTGAGTTTGGGGCTAGCCTGAGCTACATAGTTAGTTCGAGACCAGCCTCTACTACTACATAAGGAGACCCTGTCTCAAAAATAGGTGGCAGTGGGGGAGGTTCTGCCACAAGTCAAATGCTCAAGTGCTTAAATATCATTGAAACTTATTTAAAAAATACTCTAAATAGTCTTATAATTGTTGAATAGCCTTACAATAGTTGTTGAATTGAAAATTAGGAGCAACATATCAATGAAACACATTAATTATCTTATGGTTGTTATTTAGATATAATGTGTTTTAGGCAAGGATAACAGGCTACTTATCTTCTCTTTCTTTTCCAGAATGATTTTAAATGTGATTTAATTCTATCCAATAGAAACAAATTCTCTCTAACAATACCTGAGGGAGTTATTTTATCTCTGTTTATCAAAATTACAGAAGAAATAATAGTCATTTCAAGTTATTCATACTCAGCTATTTGATTGAATGAAATATAAACTTATAATTTACTTAATTGATATACATGCTTGCATGTGTGTGAAATGTTTGTTATTTCACCCATTTACACATGAGGAATAAATGTATTAAAATGATTTTCATATCTATAGTCTATTTTTAATAGAACCATCTATGGAACAAGACACTGTGGTTTTAATTCAATAGATGAAGAAAATGAGCCTCAACTGAAATTAAATGTCCCTTGGTTTAAGGTAGAGAGCTTAAATGTGATAATTTAACTGGAACTTTGAACTGTGCTTGGCTGCTAAATTGTGTGATAATGGACTAAAAATAAACTTCTGTAGCTCTTACTTCTTTCAGTTCAATGTTTCCACAACTGGGTTTTATAGATATCTGGATATTGTTAGATATACCTGTGGAAATTTTCAAGTTATCTAGCTCAACTTAAAAAAAAAACTTAGTTTTAAACCTAATAAAAGGATACTTCAAATGCTGAAACCTATAGTTCATAATAAATACCTAATAGCTATTAGTATCTGTGTGCCAAATAATATAGCAACCATTTTTGGAAAAGAGGAGTTAAAAAGATTCCAAGATGTAGGGGGAAAACTTTTCAAGAAGACTTTAACATATTGTTCCAGTAAAAGATAGACCAAGCAGACCAAGAATAAAAATGTGGATTATAATAACCTAATCAATAAAACAGAATTTGTTCGTGTACAATGAAATTTATACTCTGACAACAAAAGGTAAGTCTTCATTTCAACTGGAAAAGAAAAAGTCACACAAATTAATCTCAGATTACAAAGAATTGATAATTTATGTTAAGTAGAATTACTACAAATACCACTTGCTAAATACAATGTAATGAAATTAAAAAGTGAAGAAAATGTCTTTCATTTGGAATTTTTAAAATTATTATTATTTAAGTTATATAATTTCTTTTAAATTATGGTATGAAAATATCACATATCAATATTATAGACTATACCAAAATAAATGGGAGAGAAAATTCAGAGCCATAAAGCTCTGTATCAAGGAAAATAAAGTAATAAGAACAAATGAATAGAAATATGAGTAATAATGAATTCCATACAGGTTTAGGGTATTAAATAAAATAATGCATTAAAAATACTGAACACGTGCCTGACATACTGTTATTTGTCTAATTGGTGCTGAGCAACCTTCCTAATATAATCATGACGATGATTGCTGAAAAACATTCTCACACTCCTCTGGGCTTCCTCATGCTTCTTGAGCATAACTGAAGACGAAAGCCACCCTTGTCCTGTCCCTTTCTCCTCTCTCCACCTTCAAATTGTGTTCAACACATCTTCCTTTTTGTGCCTAGAGTTCTTTGTCCATTTCTCTACACTGCTGCAGAACAGGCAAGACTTCATTTATTTCCTTAACCTCAAATCTTCCTGCCTCATGTTGAACTTTACAAGACTGCTTCTGTTTTGTTGCCTTAATATCTCTTTCTCTATTGGCCTCTTCATCTCAGTCCACAATACACATTATCAAAAATAAAACAAAATGTTTTATCTTAAATTAGCTAGCTTTGCTTCTACTCCTCCCCTACCCCTCCCCTTCTCTGTATTCCTGATCTTCTTCTCCTTCCTGTTCCACTTCCTGCTCTCCTCTCCTCTTCCTCCCTCTCTTTCTTCTCCTCCTCCTTCTTCTTTCTCCCTCTGCCTCTACTTCTTGCCCTGTCTTTCCCTCTCTTTGTCTCCCCATAGAAACACCTAGTAGTCTTTCTTGCTACTCATTCTTCATAACTTAAGTCAAATGCTACCTTCTCCTTGAAAATAACATCATAATTTACCCACTTTGGGTTTCTTGATGTTACTACTTATGCCATCTTTACATTTTAATGTGTTTCTATGGGACTGAAAGATCACTGGTACAGAGAAATATATTTCTATTTCTATATCATTGAGGTCCTGGTACAGTGCCCATCATTATTCAAAAACACTGGTTGAAAAACTGACTGTTGAGTATGAGAAGCGTAAGAGAAAAATACCTCTCCTTCCACCCTCCTAGTGTACTGACTGGGTTGAAGTGTGATGTTGACAAAAGTTATATTAATAGGAGAAAACCATAATACAAGTTTTACATGGCCTAGGATCCCTCACAGGTAAAGACCAAAGATCCAAATAGAATCCATTAGTTATGTATCACTTGCTGATGGAGATACGTGTTATCAGGTGATTTTGTCACTTGAGGATCATACAGTATGCTGACACACATGTAGACGGTGTACCCTACGTACACCCAGACTCTATGGCAGTGATAGAGAACCTTTCAGAGATCGAGTGCGCAAATCGCAACCCAAAACTCACTTATTTATTGCAGAGTGCCAACACTGCAATTAAACCTGAATACTGAGGTTTTCATTCAGAAAAAACAACCGTTGTCTGATGCTCAGCTGTTGGGGTGACTTGGCTCACGTACCATAAGCTCATCCCCACTGCTCTATAGTATAACTTTATTACAGTGTATTAATGTACTGATATTTAAGGCCATTATAATACAATGGTAAATATTTATGTATTAAAGATAGAAAAGTTACAGCATAAATATGTCATAAAAGATTCAAAAAATACTCCATCTGTTTAGAGGACTTAGCAGGAAGGGAGCCTGCAGAGCTGGAAGTTGCTCTGAGTCAGTGAATGAGTGGAGAGTGAACATGAAGGCCTAGGTCAGCACCGTGAACTACTGTAGACTTTATAAACAGTTCAGAGTACACTACATTACAAAAATGTTTTTATTCTCCTATAATAAAGTAACCTCAGCTTATTCTCATTTTTAATTTTTTAAACTTTCTTGACTATAGTAATAACGCTTAGTTTAAAACACAAACACTATTGTATATCTACACAAAAATATTTTCTCTCTAACCTTACCCTACAATCTTTTTCTATTTTATATACATATATGTAAAAATTTTGTTAAGAACAAACACACATTACCCTAGGCATATGTAAGTGAGGATCTTCACATTACCATCATCTACCTCCTCATCCTGGCCCACTGGCAGGTCTTCAGGGAGGACAATAGTGACACGGAGCTGTCATCTCTCATGATCAGACAAGATAATGTATGATCTGGATCCCTCCTGCAGGTCTCACCTATGTCTCTTCCTGAGGAAGAATTTCTCATTCAGAAATACATACATGCTGATGTACTTGGTTTGTTCCTTTTTCATCATAAATACTTTCTTCTCTATTAATGAAAACTTTTCAGTGTTGGGGTCTAGGTTTTCCAACTTTTAAAGGAGCTTGTTATACTCCATAAAAACTTCTATTAAACCCCTCATGTGACTTTTTTTAATGGTTGTGCCTCTTTTTCATTTTTTTCTTGCAGTTTCCTCTTTTCTTGCCTATACTTCAGCTACGCACTACTTTTAAAGTTCACCAACTCCTCATTAGTCAGTCCCTCAGGAACCACCTCTGAAAGTTCCTCCATGTTGTCTTCATTCACACTCAGGCAAGAGTTGCTTGTCACCTCAATCATGGCCTTGTTGATTTTTGTAGCTTCCTTATCCTTTACAAAAGTCTTTGAAATGATGGATAGACCTCTTAAAGTGTCTTCTTCCAGACATCATTCATACACTTCTTGGTAACATCTCTCCAAGCCCAAGAAAGGTCCTGGATGCCGACATTTTTCAGCAACACTAATAACCTTTTTATTCTGGCCATGGTTGTTGTGGTGATGAGAAGGATATCCTCCGAATCTGGTCTTCAAGTTAGACCACTAGAAGTGTCTCCATGTCAGATAAAAGCTTTCTTCATATTTTTGTTTCCTTGCTTCCAACAAAGCACATCCTACAGCATCCATCACTGTTACTGTTGTTCAGGATCACAGCTGCGGTGGAACGTGACACGTCTAACTGCTGAACAATAACTATCATTGATTTTCCCAATTTAGAATCCCGAATTGCTTTTAATTTCTCTTCAGGGTCACTCAGTATGACCTCTTCCTGCCAATATTAGCAGTGAGTCTGCTATGCTTAGAAGCTATGATAACCAAAACATCATAAAATTAAATTAAATATAAGAGAAAATAATGCAAACAAGACTTGCAAACATGAGGTACATGAGGCTATGGCTGGCCACAACTTATATGCAGTCTTTGCTTGGTGTTTAGGGTTGAGTTTCAATTTGATTGACTTTGGGATCCAGGAATTGGTGGAGTGCATGTCTGGGTGTATCAGGGTGGGTCATGATGGTGTGTGCATGGGGTCGATGCCCGCTCCCTCACTCCCTCTTCTCTGGAGTTCTTGCCCTGCTTGGCTTCCCATGAACAAAGCAACTTTGCTCTGCCTTCCCTCCCTCCCACAATGTTTCTGCTTTACAGCCAGCTGATCATCGACTGAAACAAGGAGTGAATTAAACTTGTCCTCCTTTAAATTGTGGGTGTGGAGTATTGGGTCTCTGGGTTCAATCCCAGTACAATACAAAAAAAAAGAAAGGAAAGGAAGAGTCACATGTCTCTCACTTTTGCCAAAAGCTAGCACTTACTAAATGTAGTGCAGAAGGCACTTTGAAAATGAAGATAGCCTGAAAGCTAGGCCTCTGTGAAAAATAATCAAGGTGAAAATGCAAAGAAACATATATTGAAGGAAATTAAAAGTACTACTCAGTGAACACAGGAATGATTAGAAAGAGAAATGGCATCATTGCTAATGTGGAAATTTTTAAATATTCTATTTAGATCAAACCAGCTACACTTCCTTAAGCCAAAGCCTAATTCAGAGCTAGGCCTTAATTCTTGAATTCTATGAAGACTGAGAAAGGTAAAGAAGCGGCAGAAAAAAAAGGTCTGAAGCTAGCAGAGGTTAATTCAAGAAATTTAAAGAAAGGAGTCATCTCTTTAACATGAAATTACAAGGTGAAGGGGCAATTACTGATGTAGAAGCTGTAGCAACTTATCCAGAAGATCTAGCAATCAACAACAGATTTTCTTTGTAGACTAAACAGCCTTCTATTGGAAGAAGACAGCATCTACAACTCTCATAGTTAAAGAGGAGAAGCCAACACTTAGTTTCAAAGTTTCAAAGGATAGAAATAGACTCTTATGGAGCTTGGATTTAGCTCAGTGGTTAGAGTGTTTGCCTTGCAAGCACAAGGCCTAAAGTTTGATCCCCAGCACAAAAAAAAAAAAAAAAAAAAAAAAAAAAAAGACTCTTGTGATTGGCTAAAGCAGCGAGTAAACTTAAATTGAAGTTAGTGATGGTTTAGCACTCTGAAAGTCCTGGGAGTCCACAGGATTTGTACTACTGGGTGGGCCTGTGTTCTATAAATGCAACTAAGCCTAAATGACAGCATATCTGTTCATAACATGGTTTGTTGAGTATTTTAAGTCCAGTGTTGAGATTTACAGCTCAGAAAAAGAATTCCTTTCAAAGTATTACTGCTTGTTCACAGTGCATCTGGTCATCCAGTCTTGTATAAGATTCATGCCATTTTCCTGCCTGGTAGCACAACATCTAGTCTGCAGCCCATGGATACAGGAGTAATTCTGGCTTCCAATATCTGTTTTTTAAGAAATACCTTTTGTAAGACTATCTCTGCAATAGATAGTGATTCATTTGATGGATCTTGGCAAGGTAAATTAAAAACCTTTTTGAAAGGATTAATCATTCAGTATGTCACTATGCCATAATGAACACTGTGATTCATCAGAGGAGGTCAGAACATCAACATTAACAGGAATTTGAAAGAAGATTCTGACTTTCATGGATGACTTTGAGAAGCTCAAGAAATCAGTCAAGGAAGTATCTGCAGACATGGTAAAAACAGCAGGAGAATGAGAAATAGAAGTGGAGTTTAAATAAGCCTAAAGTGCTACAGTCTCATGGCAAAATAGGGCTGCAATCTCTCAACATTGATGGGTAAGAAGTTGTTTCTTATGAAAAAGCAAGGAAAGTAGCTTCTTGAGAAAAACTTCTTCTGGTAAAGATGTTGTAAACATTGAAAAGACAATAAAAGATTTACAATACAATTGAGAAAAGGGACGAAACTCTTCAAATGAGAAGTGGAACAAGGGAGTGGGGAGGGGGAAAGGAATGGAGGGACAAGAAAAAAGAATAGAAGGAAAAAATGGAAAAAAGCTTTTGTAAATAAGGAAGGAGGAGAGGTCGAAGGGAGGGGAAGGGAATGGGAAAAAAAGAAGCAGCAAGATATACCATGTACAAGTAAAAATTCTCTATTATGAATGTTACCATTATATATATCTAAAATGAACCACTAAAATAAAATTTAAAAAAAACCACATAAACTTAGGTAGTAAAGCAGAAGAAGTATTTGAAAAGACAGACTCCAATTTTGGAAGATGTTCCACAATAGGTAAAATATCTTCCCCCAGAATCACGGACTATAGACAAATCTTTTTTTTAATAGATTTTTATTAAAATTCATCCAAAATTACACAGACTTACAGGCTATTACACACACTTACAGGCCGCAATACATTGTGCCTTTTGCTATGACAAAGAGCAATGTAAACAACCACATAGATACAGCATTAAGTCACAACTACATAAAGTTACTGTAGTACCTAGTATACGTGTCACTGTTTTAAGTTTGGGTTATTAGGTTTTTATTTTTAAGACATCATTATTCCTCTGGATTCCCATTCCCCTCTCACTTTGCCCTCTTTTTGTTCCCTTAGACCCTTTACCTATTAGTGTATATCTAACACTTTGCTTTTTTGTATCCAGTGTTTACCCTTTCCTTTTTTAATATATTTTGCCTCACTCAAATGAGGGATACCACACAGTATTCCAGCTTGCAAGTCTGGTTTGTTTCACTCAACATTATATTTTCCAGGTCCATCCATTTTCCTGTAAATGACTCTAGTTTGTCATTCTTTATGGCTGCATAGTATTCCACTACATATAGATACCTGCACAGCAATGTTTATAGTAGTACAATTTGTAATAGCTAAATTCTGGAAGCAACCTGTATGCCCATCAATAGATAGCTGGATAAACAAAATGTATCTAGACCAATTTTTTATGAAGAGTCGATCAGTGTGGCAAACTCCATCATAGTCTTATTTTAAGAAATTGCTGCAGCTGCCCCAACCTTCAGCAAACACCGACTGAGTAATCAGAGTAATCTGCAGCCATCAATCACAGCAAGACCCTCCATCAGCAAAAGGATTATGACTCGCTGAAGGCTCATTTGACTATTAGCACATTTAGCAATATTTTCCAGTTAAAGTAAATATATTGTGTTTTAAACACAATGTTATTTCATGCTTAATATTCTACACTCTAGTAAATATAACATTTATAGCATGCTGGAACACCAAAAAATTCATGTGGGTTGCTTTATTGCAATATGAAATTACAGTATTGAACCAAACCTTCAATATTTCCAAAGTATGTCTGTACGGGATTGGACAAAGGATAGTAGTGAAAAAGCAAATTATGTGGGGAGGCTTTAAAAATAAACATAAAAGAACAGAATTTGTACATTATTCTCAGTGTTTTAACTTGTTATCCCTGAAGACAAAGATATTGCCTTTATTTCTGGTATAGGGAAAGTATTTTTTCCCATAGGAATTTTTAATCTTCTGCTTTTAAGGAACAGCACTAAGGTCTTATTATACTTTTTTTTTTTCAAGTGTCCTTAACCTAAATAGTCAATATGCCAAAACAGCATAGTTTAGTCCCTCTGGAAATAAAGGCACACATGGATGGCTAAGGAGTGTGCGGATCTGTGAGTGGTGAGACCATGGATCAGGTTTAGGGGTACAGTTTTGGAAATGAAGAGTGGCCCCTTTATGTCTTAGATTCACTGCCTCTTCATTTCACAAAGCTTTGAACTCCTGAATGCTGTCTCATCCCACCCTAAGGTGGACCAAACCAAACCAAACTTGAAGCTAAAGATAAGCAAAGCAAGCAAAGCAAAACAACCTGAGGCCAGGCTTCACTCTGCTCATACTTCACTCATTTTGCCATTTCGGTTCCTGTTAATTGCTCCCTAATCAGCCATGATATAAGCTACTGAAATTTCTGGAATTTTTCCCCAAGCATAAAAGTGACTTTTTATTTATTCTTTGGTTACTCACTAGCGCCTTGAAAATGGTAGAATACAAAATAAATGATGAATAAATTATTGAATCATGAACAAATGAATAGACATAAAGACATATCCAAAAGAATGACTGTTACAGAGGATTACCAAGAAAGATTTATGTAAAATAGCAAAATGATTAACAGAACATTCATTGTTAGATTTCAGGGGTTTAGCAAATGACCAAAGTGGGATGACAGCAGAACTAAATGACCTCTTAAAGTCCCTTCTACGGTTCTCTACTAATGAAAGTTGCATTGTGGATCCTATTCCCTTACATTCTCTTAGAATGTATTTTAGTTGTTGGATTTCTCTTTTAGAAAACAGAGCAAAATATCCACGGCTGCATGGGAGACAAGGCAAGGAGTAATGGGGTGAAATAAGATCTGACACCTTGGAAGGAAGAGCTGAGCTCACTCTTGATAACCCTGCCTAGAAGACAAAGTGCCTTAAAAGAGGGCAGCGAAGGATGATTGGCAAGCGTTCCACTTAAAGAGGGACCATATCTTATGTTCTGCAAACACCATCACACACTGAGAATGATGCTGACAGAGTCTTTATCAAGATCAAACTGGGGAGATGGAGTAAACGCAATCATAACTGAGAGATACCATGTGTTCCTTCCTTTTGGATTGTTAAATTATTCTATACTAAGGGAAAAAGTGTCCTAGATCCTACAGGACAGTGAAGGATGGATGATAAATAAAGTCCTGTTCATTCCGCAGTTCAGCACTTTACTACTGTGCATCCTTCTAGTTGCACAAGAGAATATTATCTGCCTAAAACACATCTTTTGCATGCTCTTAGAGTTAACTATTATGACCCTTTACATTTGTTTAATAACCTATTTATCAACAATTCTTTTGATAACTAGAGTTTTGCTTACATATCCCTAGAAAGTAGAAATTTATTCTTCTCTTTTTCTTGTCAGTTATCAAATATTTACTACGCATCAGGAAAATTTAATCGAGAACTCTAAATAGACATATGCTTCACAGTCACTGCCAAAGCATTGTGATTGCTGAGCAGGGCTAACATTTCTTGCAAAAGAACAGGGCAGAACAATTAAAACCACCTGGATCTGCATCAAAGAAACTCAAAGCAATCACTAATCATTTCCTTCTGCTTTACTTCTATCTTGTCCCTAGTGCTTCCACTTACAGCTCTGCAGATTGCTTGGAACTAAAATCTAAGTCATGACCCGTTTGCCAAGCTACCTGTCCTAATATAGGACTGCATTTACTCAGGATACCATTTTCTTTGAATTCTCACAAAGCCACTCTGTGGGCACAGAGCAGCTTTGCCTGTCTCTTTCGGGGCTCAGCAGCATTGACCTAAAGCTAGGGAGCACTCTATCTCACATAAGAAAGACCCCTGTGGAAAATTGCTAATGATGACCAAAACTGCCTTTGTCCTTCCCAAGAAAAGTTGATGGTCTTCACAATGGTACTGTACCCAGTTAAAAACAGTCCACTCCTCAGACTCCTCTCAGTACAGCTAGGAGTATGCATGCTACACAATTTTGGCCAAGAGATATAAGCAGAGGTCTTCTACAGGGGCAGGAGGATCACTGCAAGTTCAAGGCCAGCCTGGACTGCACAGCAAGACCCTGACCAAAAAAAAGAAAGAAAAAAAAAAGGCAGAGTCTTCTAAGAAATCTTTGCCCTTTTTTGATATGGGTGTCTGTTCTTCCTATTTTTTTTTTTCCTTTTCCTTTTTGCTTGCCAAGCAGATAGTGTGCTACAAATGCCTAATGAACTTGTGATTAGATGTCCATGTAAGGAAAACATACCCCCACTAAGGAAGGCCTACCAGGAAGATCAAAGGATCCAGGACGTTGACAGCAGCAGGAAGTGAACACTTCACAAATAAGAACTCTTTACTTCCAAACTACTTGTTATGTGCAAAGAACAAATATTTCTGCTACGGCACTAAGTACTGGTTATTGACCTGTGAATCTTGTCCAAACCTTGGAAAAGATGTACGGGAAAGCTTTTCTTAGATTTTTTATGTTCAAAATACTTCAGGTGTATTATATTTACCCAGTTTTAAAGTTTCATCATTAATTGATTACCAAAAATAATCTAGCTCATTGGTTCTACCTCACAAATAATTTAGGTAGGTCTTACTTAAACTGTGTGGATATATTACCAAAGACAAATTATGATTTTTCCCAACATCTTGGTAACTTTCCCAGGAAAAGAGAACAGCAGTTAACATTTAGCTGAGTACTGCTGTTTCCTCTGTTTAATATGCTCAAAATATAGAAAGTTTTTAACGGATCCTGGCACATGGTCAGTAAATATTGAATAATGATTACAGTGATAGCATCATATCAACAGTTTTAAACAATTTCCAAAAGAACAATTTATGCTGTAGATAAAAATAGACTGGGTAAATGATAGATCCTGATGTACCATCTCCTCAGATAGGACATCCTCCTAATTTTAGAGGTCGAAGTTTCTTGCTCATTGAAAACTGGAAAGTTTCCCTTGAGTTTATGTATAGTAAGGTTTACTATAAATCTACGAACACTACTTATTTTCATGAAATAAGATTTTTTTGAGTACATCATTTAAAAGATTTATAGACAGGAAAGACAGATGAAAAATGTGTGTACCCCGAAGACAGTTGCTCAATACAAGAAGAAAATTAATCACCTAGCAAACATGCTTTGTGCCTGCATCCTCCTGAGTATAAACTCCAAGGGGGCAGCATTTTTCATCCTACATAGTGCTATCTGCTAAAATATTGCATTTCCCAAGCATTTAAACTTTTCTCCCTTTTTTTGGTTTTTTGAGACAGGGTCTCGTTATGCAGTTCAGACTGGTCTTGAGCTTACTATGTATCTCAAGCTGGCCTTGAACTCTTGGCAATCCTCCTTCTTCAACCTCTCGAGTGCTGGGCTTACAGGCGTACACCATCATGCCCAGTTTAAACTTTTCTTATCTATTGTTTTCCCAACACAAGGCCAGGTAAGGCCCAGTGTCTTTTTTGGCATTGTGTATGGTATTGTGGCAATAAAATAGCTATTTTTATTACTAAAATGAGGAAAATTTTGTAATTAAGGTGGACACAATTACTTTGTAATCAAAATATACAGATAAAAAGCTGCTGGAAATAAAAACAGAACAGGATAACAATGTAGGGACAGGGGTCCCCATAGGTAGGGGAAAGGTAGGGTAAGGGCCTCATTAGATGTTATTAAAAATTAATAGGCAATTTTGACCTCTTCAACCAGACTCTGAAGGGCAGAGACAGCTATAATCTGATAGTTAAGGGAAGGTCTGAGGTAGTGTGATTAACGTAAGAATCACAAACTTCCTCTTTATTCCTTAAATCTAAGTAACCTGTCCTTGAGGCCCCCACCCACAACCTTATCGTCCACCAAAGAACAAGGACAGGTTGCACAGCCAGAAGAAATCCAAGGCCGAGTTGAAAGACAAGCCAGACAGCCAGTCAGATTCCAGGAGCCTACGTGGGACAAGGATCTCAATATAAGGAGCCGCAGATAAGAAATCCCGAGTATTTCACTTTTGAATGCTCCCTACTCTTTGAGTATCTGTCTATCATCTCCCTTCCCCCTTTTCACCACCTTTAAATAAATTGTCTTCTAAATAAATTGTCTTCTCTTAAACTCAGTTTCTTTAATTCTTTACTGTAGCTGGGTTTATGATCACCAGGATGGAAGGTTTTTTTTTTTTTTTTTTTGGTGTTGGGATCGAACTCAGGGCCTTATGCTTGCTAGACAAGCACTCTAACCAGTGGGCTAAATCCCCAGCCCCCAGGAAGTGTATTTTCTAGCGGGGTGGCAGCTCACAGTCCATCTCTGGATGTTTTAATCTTTGACAAAACAAGCAGGTAAGAATAACATGATAAATAACAGAAATCAGAGTAATGCATTGTTTAAATAGCTCCATAGAGAGAAAAGTTTATACTGCACAAAGAATATAGTTTTAAAATTTGCTGATAAATTGTTTTTTAAACACTGACCCTGCTTTAAGGGACAAAGAAAATGTCAAGGAATTTTCCAAAGCAGAATTTAAAACTGCATTCTCTGATGATGGTGCAATTAATTTGCAAATAAAAAAGATAGAAACAACCAATGTGCAGCCACTGAGAAATGTAAAGAAGAATGTCTTTCTAACTCTAACATTGTACCTGTAGACCAACTTCTCCCCAGCTTCCCTCTCTTCTAATTTCCTCAGCCCCTTGTAAGGACACAGGTCCCCATAGGTAGGGAAAAGGTAGGGTAAAGGCCTCACTGCACATTATTAAAAATTAATAGACAATTTTGACGTCTACAGCCAAACTCTGATAGGCAAAGACAGCTGCAATTCAATAGTTAGAAACATAAAGGCAGCTAGATTCCAACAATTAAAGAGACAAAGGCAAAAGAATGGATTCAGGGAAGGCCCCAGGTAGTCTGACTAACACAAAAATCACAAACTTCCCCTTTATTTGATCCTTATATCTACATCACCTGGCCCTAAGGCACCCACCCACAATCTTACTCTCTACCAAAAGACAAAGAAAGGTCTCAGGACTAAGAGAAATGGAGGCAAAGATGACAGACAAGTCCAGGAGCCAATCAAATTCCAAGGGCCAACCCAAGGACAAACCCAAGGACAAACCCAATAAAAAGGGACAACAAAGGAGGGTCCATGGAATAATTCCATTTGGAATGCTCCCTACTGGTCGAGTAGCTATCGATCAGCTCTCTTTTCCTCCTTTTTCACCACTTTTAAGTACACTGTCTTCTCTTAGTTTAAACTCGGTTTCTGTAATTCTTTACAGTAACTGGGTTTATTATCTCCAGGACCTGCATTTTCTAGCAGGGCAGCAGCACACAGTCCTGTTCCGGACCTAACACTTTACTTTCAATATTATTTAGCATTCTTTTCTGGAGAAACTACTCAAAGCAATTGAATTTCGTGTCTCATACCCAATGATCACTTCACTAGACATTTATATCACCAGAAACGGAACCACTTTCAAAATTTCAATCTGTAATATTGATATTGGATGGGGTTCCAGGTTCTTCTTCATCACGAGCAAGGAATTGGACTGATGAATTGAGGGCGGTGAGAAAAATCTATTTAAGTAGCAAAAAGAAAAAGAAATTGGCTTTGCCACATGAATGAAATACTGCCGCTGGGCAGTTTGGGAGCTGGAGGAGAGGGGTCTAGGGAGCGAGCTTAAGGACAGAGTGGGAAAAGACAGAGCATGGGGTTAGGGACCAAGAGAAGTGGAGAGCTCGGGGTATCATATTTACCCAGTCCCAGTTCTCGCGAGAGTTTCCGGATCTTGTGAGAAGAGGGCGTTTGGATTTCCCACCCCAGGCTGACGTCAGGTCTAGGCCACTCCCTCAAATCACGACCATCTTCCCAGCCAGCTCAAGCCACGCCCTACTCCTGCCACAATATCACATTCCCTGAACAAGGCCTTTGAGTTTTCCTGTTCTCCTACTCAAGTGTATTCCTTGCAACTAAAAAAAGAATACTCAAGTTTTTGGTAAAATAATAGACTGGGCTAATAGACTTAGAATTATTATATTTTTCTGAATTGTAGTTTTGCTAGTCCTATTTTCATCATTGCTTTTTCCATCAATGAACCACTTTTGATCCACTGATTTATTGGTATACATCAGAAATTATGAAGCCTACAAATTTAATAAATGTGAAAATTAATATGTATATGCTATAAAACAATTTTATTAAGCATTACACCTTCTTAATTTAATTTAGACTGAGACAAGTGACCAGCATAGTCCTTGCACAAACCTTGAGAACATTAATTTCTATTAAGAACATAATACAGTCTCTGAAAATCATAACCAATCTTAGAATTCAAACCTGTAATATGTGCGCTAATAAATTAATATCGTATATTTTCCTTGCGCAAATACCAACCTGACCACAGAACCATGACAGTTTCAAAGAATAACCTCTGTGTAATGTTGCTATCGTTTTATTCCATGGAAATATATTGCACAATATATCGTATTTTTAAGGTATATAAATAAATTACATAGAAATATTTATACAAACAGAAAGGGAGAGTTTTTTTTTAAATGTTTGCTATATAGTATAAGTAAGTTTTTCTGAGTGATTAGATTTTAACCATTTTATTCTTTTTCCCCCATATTGCAACCATGAAGAGGTCATATCATAGCACTAATAGATAACCAGAAGATACTCCATATTCTTGTAAATTAAAATTTATGTATATGAAGGAATCTGGAATATATTCTCTGTGCAAATATTTTTCTCACAGTCCTCACATTTCTCTGCCAAGATTCATCTTTTAATTAGAACCTAATTCCTCTTACATATAGACAAACTAGTACATTAAACTCAATTTATGATAGTTCAAATTAGTCTGTAGAACTTTCAAGTAATATTTTGCAATTTTTAATCAAAAGGACAGTGGGAGAGAGTGATGTAAGCCTTTAAGGTCATGCTGAGATGGCCCAAGGATGAAGGTGAAAAATCACACTGTACAAGCCTGTACTGGGAAGAGAGGGGTGAAAGTGGGTGTTATATGTGTTAGGAGAAAAATGAGCCCGAATTAATTTATTTTGGTGGTGACTCTAACTCTATATTGAGCTCAGAGATTTCTAATATTTTCCATCATGGTTTTCACATATATTTAGAAGATCATCTGCTTTCTGCCACCCAACATGTTTTATTCATTTATTTAACTAGTATCTTTTTAAACATTTGCTCTGGTCAGTGCACTAAACTTGACAGTAATGATACATTGGTAAACCATATAGACAACTGGAATGCCTAGAGTATATAATGAAACATCCAAACCTTTGGTTTTAAGTAACTTAAATTAAGATGTTGATACTATTCTTGCAATGGCTAAAGAAGACCGAATAAAGTACTAATGCATAGCATGATAATAAAGTTCAATAACATGATCAAGAGCACATCCAGTCATGTCTCTTCAAGGCTTGGTGTCACAGTTGGACTCCTGGGGCAACACTGCTCCTGGGCACTTAACTAAATCAGATTTTAGCATAAAGTTAGCCCTCACTGGTTCATCCCTGGGGCCAGACATTCCTGCATTTTCATGGCTACCATCTGGGTCTATGGAACCACCATTCTTCATCTAGCCCCAAAGCCTCTGAGCCTCCTCTAAAGCATCCTCTGTACTCCTCTAATTCTGCATCACCCTTCCTAGCCCTTGTCCCTGACCCTTTCTTCCCTAAACTCTTACAAATCAAAGCTGGATTCAGCTTCCTTTTTAAAAACAATAAAGATCATTTAAAAATGCTGTTAGAAGCAATCTCCAGACACTACCAAGAAAACTTCCCTTTCATTCAGTGCTGGAATTTTCTTTCAATGAATAGGGAAAATATAATACATGTTGAATAATTTCATTTTTATGCTCTACTTGAGAAATTCTTTGACAATGTCTAGTTTTTACAAAACACGAAGTTAAATGATTCTAAAAGAATAAGGTCACCATATAAAACTCAGAAGGAAAGTGCCATAATAAAATAATCAAAACAACTTTATTCCTTGTGAAGTAAATACAGTTACTTTCTCACTTTTTGCACAATCATGACCAGTCTACAGAAGAGGTAACTGGAGAATAATTTAGACAACACAGTCAATAAATTTAACCTATTCTCACTAAAATCCTCCTAATATGTATAAGAAATAAAACATTTGGATCTTTTGACTATGCTGGCAAAATTAAGTGAAGCAATGGAGTTAGCACAAAGTGCTTTCAAAAGAGCAAATCTGAACTTAAAGATGAACTATAAAGATATATGAAATAATTTTGTCTGTATATGTGCAGACAGGGAGAAAAAAGGGAAGAAATAGATCCAGGCACTTCTATACAGAATTATTTAGCATAAATCTTTACCACTACAGACAGTGAATCCCTATGACAGCATATAACAGCAAAAGCTTACTTATTTATGTGTTTTTAATTAAATTCAATGTACTTCCAAGGGATTACTAGAGTCACAGACCAAAATCTAATCAAAAGAGACCCTTACACTGCCGAAATAATTGAATTACAGTATGTTATAAAATACAACCTGAGTCATTAAGAAAAATGGTTGGAAATGAAAGCAATAGCTAACACTCCAATAGATTCCGATTTTTAAGCACCATTGAGGATTTCTTCTTCCCCAAAGTTACTTGGAGAAAATTACTTTATCTGTGAAGAAACCCACAGAAAGCTATGAAATTCTACAACTGCTCAAGTTTTATTCCCTGTGCACTGGCTACAGGAAGAGAGAGGAAATAAAGAACACAGAGCCCGGCAAAAGACAAACTGAGATTGAAAGATTTATTGCTTTGGGCAAATTCAAAAGTATGTAATGCGTTTTGACATTTCTGGCTCGCTAGCATTACAAAAGTACCCAGTTTATAGAATTTGACCCAGTTTCCCTTTTATTTCTCTTTACTATGACTGTTGTAAGAAGTGAGTTTTATTTACCTTTAAAAATACATTATATGGTATTAAGAGTATATCTCAAAAATTTTGAAGTCAGAGTGACATTAAAAAAGAGAAACATTTATAATTATTGCTTTATTTGTTCAGCTGCTAATATCTTTCCTTTGCAATTATGTGTATTTTTAAAGTCCAATCACCAGTTTTACTTTTAAAAAGAGAGACAGTAAGATTTTAAAACATACATACACCTTGATTTTCAGTGATCTCTAGGCATTAGGATAAAATGAACTAAACACACCTTTAAAAAAAATACACAACTATAAAAATAACAGCACACATGTACATATCGAGAAAAATTTATTACTCAGGAATCTCAAACCGTAGGTGAGTATGTAACCAAATTATTAAAAACCATTGATAATAGACTGAGTCAAGGTTTACAATGTGTAAAAAATATTATCTTAAAAAAGAAACTTTTAATTGATTAATTAAAAGAAGATGAAATTGAGATGAATAAATACTTCTCAACTTGGGGTAGAGATTTACCTCAGTGCTCTAGCATGATTTTTCAGGATGCTCCTAACATAAGCCCTATCCTAAAAATAAGCCCCAGCAAAGATAATCAGCAAGATGGATGTATGTAATCTGTTGTAACACATGATGGATATATTGATTTAAAAAATAATAATATATAATTTCATGTAAATAAATAATTTTATTTATGTCCAAGCAGACACCTTTGAACAACAAGTAAACGCCTATATAAACAGATGGACTTCAGACTTACTGTTGAATGACCAGTCGGAGTACAGACACAACACATGAATGATGTGCACAGTTGATAATGAATGGATGCAGTTGTGTCTAATATGATCCTTAATAATTCAATACGTCTTGTGTCGTACCAGATGTACGTAATGCAATCCTGTGAAATAAAGACATGTTTTCTGAATTTTGGTTCCTGCAATTTTTTGTCATTTTTGTGTGGACCATCATTCTTAACTGTTTCCTAAATCTTCAGTTAACAGTTGATTTAATAGAAACTTTGTGACGACTACACTGCAAGAGGCTGTGACTTGGGTGAAGAAGTCTTGGCATACAGTTGAGGTAGGAATAGGGTGTCCTTTGGGCTGGTTGGGAAGATGGACCTGGAGGAGCAGCCTACACCTGACATTAGCCTGGAGCGCGAAATCAAAATGCCCACCTTCTTCTCAGGAGAACAGAGACAGAATAAATAGAAAGGACACCAGGAGCTGCTCTCTTGCCCCTGCCTTCCCCCCTGCTCTATCTTTAGCTTGCTCCCTAGCCTCCCTCTCCTTTTTTAGATCCCTAACTGCAGCAGTGGCCAGCTGGCTAATTCATTCACATGGAAAAACTGGTTTCTTATTCTTTTTGTTACTTAAATAAACATTCCTATGGCCCTCAATTCGCCCTCGCAATTCTTTGCCTGAGGGAATAAGAACCTGGAAATAATCCCCTCCGATATCATTAGAGATCCCCTCCTATGACACAATCACTGATAGTTGTGTTGCCAACACTCTACAAGCAGGCTACACAGGCAAGAAGTGCTCATTTAGACAGCTCTGTTGCCAGACATGAGAAATGGGGGCCAAAGGTTCTACAGGAAAGGGAGTTGCAAGAAATTCAGGCCAGATTTCAGGGTTTGGAGGGCTATGACCATACTCTAGAAGAAGATAACATGACTATATTTGAATAAATGTAGTTTTTTTGTACATGAATAAATTAGGTTTTTTTACACAAATAAATGTGGATTGCTGTACATGAAAAAAAATAAGATATCCCCTGAAAATAAGCCCTATGGCATCTTTTGGAACAAAAATTAATTAAGACCCACTCAGTCTCATTTTGGGGAAATATGGTAATAATACCTGAAAAGGACTGAACATATGTTACGGAATGAACCACGTGGTCTTATCACTGACTAGTGTGGACCTTTGCTTTGAGATAGTGGAAATAACAATTGAAGCAAAAATATGAACTTCAGCCAAAAGCTTTAATTGAAGAGTAAGAAAATGTTGTGAGAGACTTCAGCTTGAGGAGCTGACAAAGACCAAGCCACTCCCTAACAGGGAAGTAGGAGAAGATAGGGGACTCCAGCTCGAGCAGCTGCAGCAGCACACTGTGATGAAGATCAGATTAGCCATTCACAAAAGAATAGAAACAGTTTTATAGGGTGCTGTGGTGGGCTAGGATCTGGTCCTTTATTGCTTCAGTCCTTGTTGTGTAGTGCCGGAGGAATCTTCAGGACTTGAGGGGCAATTTGGTTCCCATGTGTTGATTGTCTGTGTTTGAGGCAGTTTCTGTCACATCCGTGTGGCTCTGCTGGAATCCCAGGTTACCCTAGGTCTGGAGTCTTTTGTGTGTCCCCCAGGTATGAGGTCTGGAAGGGGAAGCTGTAAACACTAGCAACCAGGTGTCCCGGTAAACCCTGGAAATTAGTTACTCTAACCTTATTGTCCTCAGTCTTGAAGGGGAAAGAGATAAGCTATGTAAATTTAGGGCTAATAAACATTGTTTCCCAACTTTCCTTAAATGATTAATATACCTGTGTCCAGAGTTTTAAGGTAAAAAGAATCCAAAATGAAGGTCAAGTCTTGTTTTGTTTTATCTATTGGGCATCTGTGGGCCCAAAAGAAAAGTTACAGGTTTTAGCAAAAAACCACTTGTAAGTCGCTGATTGCCTCAGAAGAAAACACAAACCATGTTTTTTTAATGGGTAACAGGTAAAGAAAGGGCCCAGAAGTTTGTTTGACTTCTGTCCCTATGGTAGTCTCTGTTTTAGTCTTAAAGATAGCAATATCGAATAATACAAAAGCAAGTAAAAATAGTTATGATTCTAATGTAAATGATCAACCACTCCATTTTCAAAGAGCTAGTGAAACTCAGCTAGGAATCCTCAAAGGAATCTCTTTGTCCTAGGCCTGGTCCAGATTTGCTTCTGCTATTTTTACCCCCTTCTTTTTCCTAAACCACCCACTAACCTTGTTCCGTTCCCAAATTGGTTTGTATCCGGCTAATTACTTCTTTTTATAAGAAATTCTCTACAAATCTCATAGAATTGGTCTGAAGGCAGAAACTTTCTTAACTATTCCTAGAGCACTATCACAGCTTTGTGAGTTGTTAAATTTTCCATAGGCACAATTCCTTTCAGGTTCCACTTACTCCAATATTCCTGAGCAGCCACCCGAGACTAGCCAGAGACAGTTTATTCCTTACCATTGAAAATTCTTCTGGTGTTTGGGGAAAGAAAATCACTTCTAGGATAAATAAAATTCTTCTCTTCTCCCACTAGTAGAAAGAAGAAAAAAAGTCTATAGCATTTAGATGTCCAAATGACCCATGCTTACTAATGTCTCAATTACTTTTATATATTAGCCACACACACATGGACATTTCCAATAACCAAATAGTATAAAAGCCCTACTTAAAATGAACCGTACATATCATGTCCAGGTACAAATTAACTATGATGAATGTGATCGTTATGTATATCTACGATGTACCAATACGTGTTCTTGGTAAATAAAAAAAAAGTGTTAAAAATGAACCATACAATTTCTATCTATTCTAATATTGAATATAAAGTTTATTCAATATTTTGTTGTATTTTAATGTAAGATTGAGGAAATCATAGGCATCAGCTACAACATGGGCCAACTAAAATCATGCTGCAGTCTTCTGCAATGTTTCCTAAATCACAAAGACCTAATTTTTTTGCCTAGACAGTGGTTGTAGCACTTAAAATAGTAGTTCCTATCCACTTCCATTACATCTATTTGTTTCGATATTCAAAAGTTATTCCTTTTATGTACTTAAATGAAGAGTTACAATAAAGTATATTCATGTTCTAAAAAACAAAAAAAGTGTTGGGGATTTAGCTCAGTGGTTAAAGTGCTTGCCTAGCAAGCACAAGGCCCTGAGTTTGATCCCTGAACCAATAAATAAATAAATAAATAAATAGATAAATAAATAAACTAAAAACAAAAAGAAATAGAAAAGTATATGCATAAGAATATTTCAAAACAAGCAGTGGAACAATAGTATATGGGCAACTAAAGGATGAGAAATTTAAAATTTTACAGGTAGAGAATTTTTTAAAGGTAAACAATTAGAATAGGAAATAAAAATATTTACGAATATAGAAAAAAAGCTACTTGCCAGGTTTATTTTCTTTTCAAATGAACCCAAAATCTGCATCCTTTAAAAATAAATCTGATAGAGTTATTAAGCAAAACCATATTTATGCATAAAGAATATTGAGGAAATATAACACCCATAAAAATAAAAGTCAAATTTTCTTATTAAATTGTATTTAGAACTTTTTCTATTACGAATATAATGGTTGCTTCTTATAGAAAATTTGAAAGTTACAAAAAGTGCTAGATCAAAATGCTCATTCTATATCTTGGGGAGATTTACATTTTTATGCTTTAAATTTTACCTCTGCATAATCTATAATATCTGAGATAATATTCAGAACAAAAAAAAGGGGGTTGGTTTTTCACCACTTGATGTTATTCAATATTTCTGGTTCCTTGATTTATTTGCAAGGAATTGAAACCCAATTAAAAGTGGCTTAAACGAGTAAAGGTAAATTTCAGCCTATATAAATAAAAAGGTTACTCAAAGGCTAAGAACAAGCTTGTTTGGACTCATGAGATGAAGTGAGTTAATTAAAAATGCATCTTCATCCACCTCTCTGCAGTGCTTCTCTCTGCTTCACTCTCGGTCAGTTCTTCCTACAACATGGCAAAATATCCCTAGGAATTTATTTAGAAACACCCATGGGCATGTTCTGCCTCTCCGGAGAGACTCTCAAGGAAGACTAGCACTGGGGTACTTCACTCTACTCAGAGGGCGCACATTGATTACACAGGCCTGAACTGCCTGGGGTGGTCAGGAGTCATCAGGATAGAGCTTAATCTAAAGTCCACTGAAGTGAATGAGATTTTTCACCTAAGAAACACGTGTTGATACAAAGAAAAAAGTACACAAAATGAGCTTCGTGACATACTACCAGGCTTGCAAATATGTATTGGTATAAAACAGTCATCATGGGGTTTCTTTCACACAAATCTCAGTCTCAGTAAATTAGCAGAACGGTCACTGACTAAAAATTCCATGTATTTTAGCATATGTAGAGGTTAGGCTCAAGGTAACATTTTCAGGAGGAAGTATTTCAGTGGGTTAATATATCACTAGAAAAATCAATATCACAGAATCCAATTAAAACAGTGCTACATGTGTTAAATAAAAGCCTATATTCAATTTTAAAGAAATAATTCATTGCTCTGCTCCTAATGACTGTGAAATCCTTTCTGGTCCAACAAGGGAAGTAGACATCTTGCTCATCTTCAAAACCAGGTTCAATAATACATGAGAAGCCATGATACAAGACAAACTGCCATCCAATGTTACCATATAGGCTTGTACCTGAGGTAAAGCTACCACTCCTGAGAACATTCAAAGTCTTCTGAAAAATTTATCAACAAGATCAAACTGTACAAGACCGGAATTTTAAATAATTTGTGCCCTAGAACACTTTGCAAAGAGCTTACTATGGCAGAAAATAAAATATGAATAGCTTCACTACTATACTCAGCTCATGACATAATAAATAATTTCTAGTGTTTCCTTTGGAATTTTTAAATAATGCAAAGCAACCTACATTAGAAGTTTTACACAATAGTTTACCTAAACACACTTACGATTTGCTTGATGCATAATCTATAAAATTCTTGGAGGAATTCTTAAATTATACAGAAGAACTGGTATTTCAGTTTTTATTAGATTTCTCTATTAAATAATGATTACACGAGTTTACGAAGTCTTTGCCTATAGGATTATATATTGCCAATTTGTAGTGCATGGTCAAAATTTTATAGCTAGAAAACATGTCTTGAGGAATTAAAAACAAATTTGCTGATAATAATTTTATCCCTCCAACAAGGTACTTGAAGATTGTCTTCGTATTTATTTTAGATAATTTTCTCAAGACTTAAAAAAATAATTTCATAATTATTTAAAAATAATTTATAGTCTTAATGAAGTGCTAGAAAAATATATCAACTGTGTCAAATTGTAATATATATAAGGATCATTGTTTTCTTAATAAAAAAATGCAGATTATTTTAGCCTCATTTAAAAGAAGTAAAACAAGTCTGGTGAGGATCAGTGGCATCTACATTTTTAATAAGCAAACCCAGGTGATACTGCTGGAGATGGTGTGGAGGCCATAATTCAAAGAAAACTGATGATGGAAACTAATCACACAGCACCAGATAGGAAGGGGATTTTAATTTTCCTAGCAAAAGAAAAATCTAGGAAGAATAGAAGGATCAATTTAAAATAATTAATTACTATTTTAAAATATTAATATTTTAATTAATATTTTAAAACTAAAGTATGTCAGGAAATACTGATCAAAATTGAAAAGCAAATAATAAATTAGGAAAACTATTTTTAAATTAAAAGCCAAGCTTAATTCCAATACATTGGAATGTTTTTAAGTAAATTAAAATGCATCATAATAGAAAATCAGACCAAATGCCTAAAAAGCAATTTATTTACACACTTTGCAAATCTAGCATACAAGTTTATTTGATTTACTAAGCCAACTGGGACTTTTTGCTCCTCCCCAAAGTGAAAATGACCATGATATGTAAATGTTTTGAATTGATTCTGAACATCAAGACAGCCACACAGCTCGACTAAAGACTTTCACGAAAGATGACTTTCAGAACTGCTTCAGAAAGTGACAAAAACGATGGGATAAATGTGTTCTATTGAAGGAGACTATTTTGAGGGAGAGTAAAAGCAATGTGTCTTTTACTGTAATAATTTTAATGTAACTATCCACCATATATATCAACCATACCTCATACGACCACACCAAATCCAACATTTTTCATAGCTGTAAAAGAGGCCTTCAGCATTGAAATGGAGCTCACAGTTAAGGCAGCAGCTTCTTACGTGTAAGTATTCTTCGTAATTCACAGAGATTTGCCAGCAGGTCAGCAGGACACAGGAAATGCATTCTCTAAGAGGTGTATTGATTGATGCAGGCGCTTCAGCTCTCTTTCAGGCGTCACAAGTTTCCACCAGCATTCAGTTTGCAAACTCACGGACATAGGTAGTTTCTACAAGAGAAAGAAATAGTTGGAGAAAGCATACTATTCAGAAGATAGAAACACTTCCAGAAAACTGGGAATGAGGTTGTTCACAGGGTAGTGAGGCTCAGGAATAGATCGTTTTCAGAAAAGGGAAAATGTCTTAAAACAGAACGGGATTTAAAATGGTGTTAGGGCTGGAGGTAGCTCAGTGATAGGGCACTTGCTCAGAGTGTACAAGACCCTGGATTCAATCCCCAGCACTACTCATACAAAGTTTTAAAATTGACATTAACATTTACCTGGTGGGTGTGTAGCATAGTGGTAGGACATGTGTTAGACCATGGGTTCCACCCCAGCACCACAAACACACAAAATAAAATAAGATGAAATACAATAAATTTTATAAATGGTAATAAATGCAAAATGGAATAAACAAAATTTTAAAAAATGTCCCATAATTAAAAAAAAAAAAAAAACTTTTCTCAAACTGGCTAAGGCAACTTTCCTTAAAATCACAATGCTCATGGATTGATATTGTGAACTGCAATACAGATTCAATTCCAGTCAAGAAATTATTACCATGTTAGGTAAAACAGAGCTGAACAATAAAGTAATAAAACAGATTTTGCTCAAGAGCTATTATAATAAGGGAAAAGAAATCTCAGTATGAAGCTGTGCTTATTCCTAATACAAGAAAAGGTGGAGATTGATACCCAAGAATCAAGGTGCTAGTTAGTGGATAGAAAATTACTAAAAGAAAACATCAAGGTAAGAATGAATTTTTGGAAAACTAATCTCAGTGGATACCTGGCTGAAGGCAGACCAGTGAGTCCAGATGTCACCTAAGAATTGCTGGAGGATGAGAAATTTGATCCAGATATCAGATGCTTACAGAGGGTGGAGGGCTGACTAAAATGACTTAGCAGGATTATTGCTAAAACTGGGCAAAGGTTAGAGATTAGTAGAAAACGTGGCTCAGAGAGCCTGACTAAAGTTTGGTTAAAGAGAGAGTCATCGTCAATACATTTGGGATACAATGTAATAAAAGGTTGAAATAAAAAAGAAGAAATACAAGTTACGATCATTGCCTAAAAGAACCTTACACTCAAGCAGAGATACGACATTTAGCCAAATGTTTACATTAGATCTTAACCAAAACAGAGGTAAGTATTTAACATCATGTCTTCATTATTAATTCCAAATTACAAAGTCCTATTGCTCCATGATTTTGAATGGTGAACCTTTCAAGGATTCTTCCCCACCATCCCTGGTGAGTGTCTAATGAAGGTGGTTTATTCCCTGATTCTGTGTCAATTCGCACAACTACATGTTTCTAGCATCTTTTTTAATTGATGACCTCCATCAATTATGAGGGCACAAGATCCTCTTCAGTCTAATATTACTGTCACCAACTACTTAAGTGGGGTACCAAACTCACTTTCATTACTTACTTCAAGCATAGAAGAATTAACACTTACAATCCCTCAGCAGAGCCCAGTCCAACATTTCATGAAATGTTAGAAGGTTTAAAACTAGATGTAGATATTCTCAAGGCCATAAAAGCATTATTCAGGAGACGCTTGCAGGTTTGGACACAGGGCTGACTCCCTGTGATGGGGGACATTGTCACAGTGTCACAGACACATTTGACAGTAATAGCAGCTTTTGCAAATGCGAAAGAGATAATAACTTGGAGAGTGGACCTTCCAGTAGGAAAGATGACTGTGGGAGGATACCCAGTGACAAAAATTCCATAGTTATTAGCAGTACAAAATCTAGAGTCATACTTTTATTATGCAAGGATGAAATATGGGTCTGGGTCAACCAGATTTGCAAGAACTGATAGTTGTGTTGCAATTGCAGTGCAGTGGTCTGTTGTGCTTCTCACTATCTTTTTTTTAATGCCAGGGATCAAACTCAGGGCCTTGTGCTTGCTAGACAAGCACTCTAACCACTGAGCTAAATCCCCAGCCTGTGCATCTCTTTTGTAAGGCACTCTTGCCATTCATGAGGGCTATGTCTTCATCATTTGATGACTTCCTTATATCACACTGAGAGCTGTGATTTCCAAGTATGAATGTTAAGAGGACACAAATATTCAGTCTATGGTGTACGGGTTGCCTTCTGTCTCTAGAGTACTGGTTGTTAAACACCAGAAACCACTTCATTTTTTAACTGGGTAAACCTTGGCAAATCATTTACATATTCCCTTATTTTATTCATCTATTGGTAATAAAATTTCCTATCTCATACGTGAAATGTTTTATGAAACATTTAGCCATCTGTTAGACATGTCATAAACACCCGATAAATGTACATTACTCTTGTCATTACAATTGTGAAAGTGAATTTTGAAGTTGTTATTAAGGCATCCTTCCAGCACTGGGACAAAATACCTGACAAACACAACTTAAATGAGGAAAGGTTTATTTTAACTCACGATTTCAGCGTTCCAGTTCATGATTGGCCAGCTTCAAGGCAGAAATATAGCAGGAGGAAGTGGTGGAGAAAAGCTGCATACCTAATGGAAGCCATACAGTGGAAGATCCAGAGAGGAAAGGGCCAATAATAAGAATAGATCCTCCCAAGCCATGCCCCATGATTTACTTCCTCCAACCAGTCTAGACCTCCTAACAACACATTCGTCTACGAACTTATTAATGGATCAATCCACTGAGAGTTTAGCATCCCATAATCTATTCCAATCACCTTCCCCACTTCTGAGTACATGAGACTTTGGAGAATGAAACCATTATGAGATTGCAGTACAATGCAAATAACTATCATATATAAAAGAACCAGGGCATGCAGATCCTGAACCTTCACGTAGTGCTTTGTCTATATTACTAAGAACGTAGCAAAAAATACATTGAACAAGAAAACGGACAGTTAATACTGTTAGCTTGAATTTTCTGTTTTCCATAGAATTATTCAGATACCATGAAGACCATTCTTTTAGGTTTGGTTCTATAGACCAAATATAAGACAGTATTTCGGGGTAGGGAATTTGGTTTAGTTGAATGGGGTTGTTTTAAATCACTTGAAAAGGATATGGGAGACCTGGGTTCTTAATTATGCCTAACAGTAGCTAACGTGCTGTTTGTTACTTCCCATTAACAGTCCTTATGTTGCTGTGCTTTGATTTTGACACATATGATGTGCAAATGCTAAACTCGGTGTGTATCAGTACATCAGATAGTGCCAGCATGTAGAAGATTGGGCTTTTCCCCATCTCAATCATAGTGTACATCATATAACAGGAATTTGGGTCCATCAAAACCTAAATTCATTTGTTATTCTCAAAACAAGTTATCATGTTGCCTTGGCCTCCTTTCCAAAGATATTTTGGAAACATTCACATTGGATCTATAGGATCCCAGGTATACCATTCTTCTTTTAGTTGTCCAAGTTCTTATCAGCTTCTGAGCTTTGTATCTACTGTTCCCTCTCCCAGGAAATGCTTTACTGCATTTAGCCATCTACTACCATGCATATAGCCATCTGTTTCCAACCTTCAAGTCTGTATTCATCTGCTAGGGTTGTCACAACAAAATACCACACATTTCACCAACAGAAATTCATTTTCTCACAGTTCTGGAGGTTGGTTGTTCAAGATCAAGGTGTCAGCAGAGCTGGTTTGTGGTGGGGCCTCTTTGTAGACTGCTCCTTCTTCCTGTTCACATACATGTTCTTTACACTGTGTGCACACCAGGTGCGGGTATTGTGATGTCTCTTCCTCTTCTTATGAGGACCCCAGTCCTATTGGGTTAGGGTTTGTCCCATCAACCCTTATAACCTCAGTCAAACTTAATTACTTTGTTGAAAGCTCTATCTCCAAATGCACTCACTTTGAGGGTTAAGGCTTCATCATACAATTAGAGGACACACAGTTCAGTAAACAAGGTCCTTGCTTAAAACTCCTGGTCAGCAAGTGCTGTCCTGTCTCTGTCTCTCTAAAATTGATCTCTCCTGCTTCTCCTCTCACAATGTCACGTTCATTTCCTTCTCTGTGTGTGTATGTGTATGTATGTTCGTATGCATACATGCATGTATGTGTTGCTTAAGCCTTTACAGAAGGTAATGGGGAACAGAGATGGAGGGAGTGGGTGTCGTCACCTCAGAGACTGCCATGAGAGTGGAGGGGATACAAAAAGAATTCAGATGTGTTATATACATGTACCAACCCCTCATGATGAATGTCATCATTCAATCGTAATGTCATCATTATGTATTGCAAACATGTATTAATAAAAAAGGGTGAAATGCCTGACTTTAGCACTAGACTAACAATAATAAGGGCAATAACCAAGCCTACATTATTCACTATTGTGTGTCTTAGCAATTAGTGTAGCCTCACACATAGTGGGCAATTAACACATACTGTGATTTCCTCACTCATATAATAGATAAGCACTTTTAAAATCAAAATGCAAAAGGAGAATGATTCCTAGTATTTGTTGAATTCTTCTATGTCCTCATAATGTTAGAGACATTTTTCAATCATTATCTCATTTATTCTTCACAGCAAAATAAGCCGTTACCATTTTATTTTCCACAACAGTGAAATTATTGGGTTGAAAGGCAGGAATATTTTAAGGTTCTTGACACATACGGTTAAATCGATTTCCAGAGAAGTTTTTAATAATTTACATTATTGAAGCTGAGTGTCTATATAACCATGGTCTTATAAGTATTAACATTCATTTTAACTTTTCTAGTGTTATAAGTGAAAATATTACAGCATTGTGACCTCAATAAGTTACATTTAATTTATTTGGTCATGAGTCTGAAGGCAAGGTACTTGACTAACTTCCAGGTCCCTATTTTGTCTCTCATGCCTCCATATGCCCTGATTCTTCACAGAAAGTCATCAACGAGACTCAGAGAATTTGATGGCTTTCCTGCATGTTTCAGGAAGAGCTTAACTATTGACAGTTGATTTCAAATTGCTCAAGGAGCTCTTTTTTTGTTTGTTTTGGTCAACAACTTCTCTGTATGAAAAATCCTCAGTAACTGCGATGGCCTTCAAGATTAAGCCCAAACTTCTTTGTATAGTATGTAAGTCACTATATGTAGTATGCATTTGTAGTATGTAGTTTATGTAGTATGCGTTTGTAATAAGTAACTATATGTAGTAGGCACTTGCTGGCTACCACCACTTGATCAGGGCCATTTCTCCCCCACCCTGCCTCACACTTCACAAACGCGTAATTGCTCATTATTCTCTACATACACACTTCCATGTCTTTTTCCTGGTTGGAAATCTCCTTTCTTTTCTGGCTGTATTACCCAATCCCACTTTCTCCCTTCCTTTTTTCCTCAGCTCCACAAACTCTGGACACTTTCCATTTTCATTCAGCATTTATTCAAAATATTATATGATTTTTTGAGTTAAGATAGTACCTCCTCTGTAAATACTAAATATTGACTGAATGGGATGACTCCTCTGTTTCTTCATAGTTCCCTGCGATTGTTTCTGAATCGTAATTATCTGCCCATTTCTGCCTCCTGAACTCCTCTGAACTCCTCTAAATGCCATAGACCAAGTTTTTTATGCCTTATGTTTTCAGGAGTTAACACAGTGCCAGTGATAATAACATGTTACTACCTATGTAAAAATGTGTTTAAATCAATAAGTGTATGAAAGAATAAGAGAATTTCTTTATCCATTCATCTATTGATGGTCATATAGATTGCTTCAAAGATTTAGCTGATATGAATTGTGCTGCTATAAACATGGGTATGCATGTATCACTGTAATATGATGTCTTTAACTCTTAAGTGAAATAAATCAGACACAGCTAAAATATTACATGGCTTATCTTATATGAGAAACCTAAAATGTAAATAAAGAGCAAAATAAAAGATACTAATAGAAAGTAGGGAAATAAATCTTTCTCAGATGGGGAATAGATGAAAGGGGGAGGAAGGGTAGGGAAAGGGAATGAAAAAGGAATTAAGATGAGTTACATATATGCACCACCTCTACACAAGGAATGTAAACATTACATACTGCAAATATGTACTAATAAAAACAAGAAAACAAAAGAATGGGGTAATTAATTACTAAACTAGAGCAGGAAATATCACAATTCTTCCTACAAAGTAGACTAGAAAGAAGAAAGACTGAGTATGTGCATTAATAAAGGTCCTATTAGGAAAAAAAATAAATTTCTAGGTATTTGACGTGGAAGGGACTTAACACAGTGGTTTAGAGCCCAGGAAAACAAAGGTCAGTGGTCAAGTAATGAAGCATCCAGATGGTCAATTAGAACAAGCCAAACTGGGAATAACAGTCCAGACCTTATTCGTTTACTGAAAAAGCACAAATAAAGGGCAAAAGGAGACACTGGCTCCTTGGTGTTCTATTTTTTTCCCTTCAAGCTCCACACTAGGCAAGGGTCAGGTGGATGCAATGCAGATGACAAAGAGAGTGAGTGGTCCTTGCCCAGACATCCCAAACAAAAGACTCTTGGCTTCCTATAAACCTGTGAACTGGAAGGCGGGACCCCAGGTGCAGAAGTAGGAGTGGAAAGCTCCCGACTCAAAGTAGAGAAAAGTGCCTGGGGCAGAACCTCTAATCCAGTCTGAGGAAGTGCCTGAGAAAGGCTAAGATGATGCTGGACCAGATAGCAGGGGCTCTGATGTGTACAGGAATGTGGCTGGTCTTTAGCCTGATGCCTTGGCTACTGTTTCTTTCAAAAAGCTACAGTGCAGTGCTGGCTTTGCAACACAGTTGGAATGGAGAGGGCAATTTCCTTGACAAGCCCCTCTGCTCTTCCATGATTGGCTGTGGTCTGCAAGTGGAGCCAGACTCCTCACAAGGCAACCTGCAGCATTCAAGAGTTTAGTTTATACAGAAATTGTAGGGAGATGTCAGTGATAATCTCAGTCATCTGCAGCACCGAATGAGAACACAAGTAAAATACCCCAAGGTTGGAAAAGCTTCATACATACCTTCTGCCAAAGTTTGTAAGTTTGGCTACCACTGCTCAGGAGGCGTACTTGTTTCTATTTCTTTTTAGCCTGCTGCAATCTGTATGGAAAATCTATTCGAATATTACCTGGAATTCTAATGGTGGAATTTGGGTTGACAGAATTCTTAGGGTTCTAGCCCTTCTGATACAAAATAACAAAAAAGAGAAAAACATTTCCAAATTGTTAATAAATTAACCAGCACAGGACATAAAATAGAATGCATGCATAGGAGAGAATCTTTTTACCACGTAGATTAAATATAATCTAAAATATAAAAAGCAGAATTAGAAAGGCATGGAATCAGGGGTGAGATGGCTAGGAACAGTCCAAATGATTGCTTTAAAAATATTAACAAGTAATTTTAAAAGTAGTAGATGCTGTGAAGCTTATATAGTATAGTTTAATCATATTAATTATCAAGGAGATAATACATAAACCATTTTTGGTCACTTAAAAACACTGCTGCTTTACTATAAGCTATTCAATATGCCATGTATAGGATAATGTAGTTGTTCTTTCTACTGTTATTGGAATTTATTTTTCTCACTTTTCTCAAATATGATTTGTCAAAGTGCATCAAAACCCTTAAATTGTTATTTTCTTTAGGTTCCTATTTATATCATTAGGAAAAATTCATTTAAATAAAAAGTTATAGTCACTGGTCAGCAATAGTCTAAATGCCTATTAGTAAGAGAAAGTTAAAAGTAAAATGGACTGTGTCTGAAAAGGAGAATAATATGGAGTGATCAAAAATAAGATTATGGAGTCAAATTCTGTGATGCTAAGGGCATTTTATAACACATCCAAGGGCATTTTGTAAAAGAATCTGCACATTATTTCTGTTGCATACATAGAAATAAGATCAGAATTAGAAGTACAAAAATGTTAGTACCTGTTTTTCTCTGTGACAGTATTACTGATGCCTTTTCTCACTCTACTTTGTTTTTGTTTGCTTTGATGACTTATAAGTGTGTTTTATTTTTGTAAAATTTTAATTGCTTGGAGAATCCATTTGCTACTAAAGTTGAAAACAAACTTTTCTCTATTGTTATGTGATTCTCCCTCCAGTTTCCAAGCGACTCCCATCGGGTCAAGTAGGAATAAGGAAACCAGGAATACATGTCAGTCTAAAGTTGCCTGAAGCTTAGCAGAACAAGTAGGCAGATGCGCAAAGAGTTTAGGATCTGAAAATGTGAGACCCCATGATATGCTGGAGAGAAAAAGTTACAAAAGTCAGGAATGGGGAAGGAGCGTTAAAAGACAAGGAACAGATTGAGGGACTGAGAATTGTAATGAGACTTTTCCTTCATGGTGGCAAAATGCTAAGAAACAGCGAAGTTCAGAGTGCGGTACAGTAGTAGGATATAAATGTGGACAATCAAAGGCTGCGGTAGTCATTGCAGAGCTTAAAGGACGGGTGCACCATATGCCACCCACACGGGCATGGTGTTCCTTAGGGGTGGCTCATGCAGTTCAGGAAGAAGCAGAACCTAACAAGGTTCCTAAGTCCTCAGCAGATGCAGAGGGTGCCTTGGGGCAGGGACTGGTGAAAGGCAAGACGTAACAGCGTGACCTGAGCAGCAGACTGAAAGTGACACGAAGACAGAAGAATTGCAACACCGCCTCCCAGCTTGTAGTTCCCACAATGTTCCACTTTTTAACAATAAAAATATTTGATTTTTAACATTTTTCATCATCACCACTCTTTAGAAATATGTGTTTAGATGTAACCCATACTTATGTGGTACCTTTATGGTTACTTAGCTTCTGAAGGCAAAGGGGTTACAGTATCAGTTAATTTACTTCCCAGCTATCATTATAGTGATTAATGACTGGCCATCCAGAGAAGCCTGCTTTTAATTTTTTTTCTCATTAAAATCATACAAGAAATGTTGACAGTACCAACTTCACCTTACCAGGCATTTCAGGTTCAAGAATATTTGAGAATCATTTCATGGATGCTTGCTCTAGTGAATAGATTTCATATTATGTGAAATTGGTTTTACGTCAAAAGTACAAGTTTGTCCTAAAAATGCATTAATTTTATTAAATTATTTAAAGGCTTGGAATTCCCTATGAATAAAGCCAGCTAACCTTTTGGATAAGGACAGAAGACAGCACTGCTTCCCTGTTTAATCTATACTAAGCTATTGCAGATTACTCTCTGAGGTCATAGTAACCCATCTATCCTCATGGCTGTAAAATGAGGCAGAGAGTGAGTGAGGCCTACTTTGCATAGAAGTAGCTGTGACATAGAGAGGTGGTAAAGGAGAGATTGTTTTTCTGTCCAGATTTCCCATCAACAGACTCTCCAGGCAGAAGAAATCTGTTAAAGATAGCTTAAGTCTTCTCTGTTAATGTTCACTGAGGATCTGTACTCTGATGTGGCATTTTATTCCAGAGGGGAACGCTGACTTCTCATGCAGTGGTTCAAAGCTTCCAGCGCCATCGAGCAGAAGCGCTCCACTCCTTAGGTTAGGTTCAGCAGCAGCAAGGTACCACCTCTACTTTACAAGCAGCCAGCGTTCAAGAAAGGGAGTGACACTTATGTACAGACAGGGAAAGCCTTGAGGGCCATGGTTGTCTCAGGATAAAGTCATTGGTGGAGGTGGTTATGAAGGGTCTAAGAAGTTCTTAGCTGATGGAAGAAAAGATTAGAAAAAGTGGGATAAATGAGTAATATAAGAGAACAGGCCTCAATGTTGGCATCAGCCTTCTTTCAGTGAGTATCTAACATACACAATGTCCCAGCCATGGACATTATTATGGGTTAGATCGTGTCCTCCTCCCACTCCAGAATTCACATGTGCAAGTCCTAAAGGCCAGTAACGCAGAATGTGACTGCATTTGGGGATAGGACCTTCAGAGGTAATTAAGGTAAATGAAGGAGACCATATGGCAGACCTAATCCAATCTGATGATGCACTTACAAGAACAGGCAATTAGGATTCAGTCACATAGACTGAGGAGAGAACACGTGAGGACACGGCCAGAAGATGCCATCTATAAGCCAGCGATAAAGGCCACAGGAGAAAATAAGCCCAATGACACCTTGTCCCTGAACTCATAGCCTTGAGAACTATGAGATAATACATTTTTATTGATGAAGCCAATCTAGTCAGTGGCACTTGTTATGATATCCCTAGCAAACTGATGCAGACAGTATTCTCGAGAGACTTAAACTACACTGCAGATACAGCCAAAACTCCATTGAAGATGTGGCCACATAGGCATTTCAATACAGTGTAGTAACACCCACTACATCATATGACAGGCGATGCCATGTGAACACATAGAAAGGCACTGTATTTTGTTAGTCCAGATTTTTGCTTAGTATAACGTTTCATTGCTTGAGACAACCTACATAAATCTGAAACAACACATCCCCACTTAAATGGCTATTTAGATCCTTCCTTCATATCTGTCATACACATACATGTTTTTTCTTCCTCTACCTATGGAAGGAAATAAGAAGTCGAAAGAGTGAAAGAGTCTGAGAAAAAACTACCGGTTCAGGGAAAGATGAGACAGAGGCCTGGTATTGGCAGGATTGGGTCTCTCAGGAGCTGTTCACAACCAAACGGCTGCTGGTTGTGAAGTACGGTGAAACCATACATGATTCAGGGTGTCTGATGAACATTTAAAAATGCTCCGGATGAGTTCATGCTGCTCAAGTTAATGGAAATTGTCTCAAGATTAGTTCAAGCTATGGATGAAGGAAAAGATTAGTAAATAGAATTTCTTATTATTGTGAATAATAATCTATGAAAATGGAATGTTTAAGCAAATACTAATGGCTGTTTAAAGAGTCTATTTTCTCTGAGTTTATAAATGATGAGGGGTGTATTGAAAATAGTTTATACTGAAAGGAAATGAACTTGGAAAATCTTGCTGGAAGTGGATTTCTAATGAGATCAAGGTGGCATTAATGTGCATCATTCATCAGGGAGGACTTATTTATATTTCTGATTTATTGTTTTAATTAAGCAGTGTTTCTTAATCGTAGTCATAACCTGGGGCAGATAAACAGGGCATAGGTTGTATGTATACAAAGCATTACATCAGTCTGTGATTTATTGTACAGACTAGCCTAGTGTTATATCCTAATACATATGAAATAAATGCTTTTGTAATCAGTGTTTATAAAAATAATGCTAGGAATAAAAGTAGCATTACTTATTCTCTATAAATTTTTTGGAACATGCTGCAGCAAACTCATTGGGCAACTGAAGACTATCATAGAAACACTAAATGGCATTTGGGGACCTCTACGAATAACTGCATTCTAAGCAAATCCCAGAATCTGAAAGCACTCTGTAAGTTTCTCTAAGTACAACCTTGCTTGTACTTGTGTATTGGCTGCTCTTGCCCTTGTCTGTTCAATAAATGACCCCCCTGGAGGAAGTTCAGAATGGCTGTTTATCTACAAGGCCCATATCTTTTATTAAATAAGGACAAGTCCTCCAGTTTACACATTTTAAAAGCCAAGATAGATTGCAGGGCCTTTACATGATGATCTCACTGCAGCGAACGACAGTCAGTGATTGAAGCTCCTTGTGGTTTTGCATTTGGTCCTTGGGAGGAATCTTGGACTGCTCCAGCTTTAACTGGGATTCTTTGCCACTCCTTCTGCTCTTGACCAGGGTTCTACCTCCATGAAATATTAAATACTCTCTTCCTTACATGCTGCATTTTTTTTTCTAGCAGGGCTCAGCTCTCTGTATACACAATTAAATTAAATCTCTAAATAGTTTCAGAAGATTTTCTGGGAAGACGGATAAAAACTCATTTTCTCAATCTATTCCCAGCATCTGGAAATTATACTTAAAAAAAAAAATCTCTCCCCCAAATTACAGTCAGTGTCAAGTGCCATTTTTTGTGTTGTTTTGTGTGACAATCCTGCTACAGTGATGCTGTAGATGCTAACTATTCTGCATGTGAATGCTGCATAACATAAAATGGTTACGTATTCTTAAACAATGGAAAAGCTGATCCTCGTTTCATTCCTCTATTCTATGTCACCTAATTTGCACTCCAAAATTTTGCTTATACCAAGACTACTCAATGTTCACTAGTTTACCAATAGCATAGGTATTTGTCCTAGTTAATGTAAGAAGAAATAGGATTTATGAGTGTTAAAAAAGCAGAAAATAAGTCAGAAAATCAATCACACATCATAGAATCACCTTTAGGGTGAGATGCCAAGTTTGGGTAAAGAGGATAATCCAAAAAAGACCAGGTAGAGAAGACAGCACAGGTCTCGCCAGTCAAAGTGTCCAGTCTGGCAAACATAAATCTAACCACGTATGAATAGATACCATGGTGACTCAAATTTGATTTTTTTGATTCCACAAGTATTTCTGACTGCCTCTTTACCCTTGAATCACTTTGTCAGGACTGCAAGTGCTGAACAAAGTGATCAAATTAACTGATCCTAATCCACCTGCCACTAGATCAGAGAGAAGGTAGAACTGCTTGCTTTGGGATTTGTGGAATTCTTTCAATATAAGATGATACTTGGTATCCAAACAAACTTCAACAAAGACCCTTCTTCCAAATTCATAAACTCATGTTAATATTTCTAATGATACTTAAAAAAGGTTTGGCTGGCCTTGACATGAGATTTCCCTATCAGTTGTACCATTATGCCAAAACAGTTGTTTTCCAATAAACATATGTATCAAAGTCATCATCTTTTACCAGTAACTTTACTCTTGATATTATAGAAAAGCAAATAGCCTCTCCTAAAATCTCATCCCAGAGGTTCTATCAGAGCTGGGGCAAGTTTCCATTAATGGAGTAATCACTGTATGTTAGGCCACTGGACAAGGTAAGTTGTATGTAGAAACTTACTTAGCCCTCACACAGGCCTCGCAAACTCTGCCTCATTCACTTCATTTTCCATGTGAAGGAAACAAGATTCAGAAAGTTATGCAGTGGTCTCAAAAGTGCCAAGCTGTTCACATTTTATATGCAGAGTCAGGTTAGGAGCTAGGATTGATTAGTTTCTTCCTTCCTTCCTTCTAGAATATGTCAACGTCTTCATTCATAATATTTTAACTATTCTGCCTGGCTTATCGGGAATGTAAAAGCCCTTGAATCCTGCCTCATAAAACAAATATTCCCCCTTCTTTTTCAAAGATACATTTGGTCACCATCATTGTAGATTCTAGATTCTAGCGACAGCCTAGTCGGTTTTTGAAACTTCAAAAAATACCATTCCAGACTCCTGCTTAGAAATGAAAACTGATTTAGCAACCTATAGGCCTGTGACTGTAGCACAAAAACAGAGTAGAACTTACAGTGCTTTAAGCAAAAGAGGAGCAGGACATCATCAGTGTGATTTGACAGTTGGTTTCTTCACTTGGGGACAGAGCAGAGTGCATCAGCGTCTGTCACCAAATGCTACGAAGGCCACTGCCCTAGTTAAACTGCTGTGAACTGGGGCGCTCAAGTCTGAGTTATTCAGGACTGTTATTTTCAGCACATGTCCCAAATCATTCCTGTCGAAATGAAGGCCATCTCTTGACTCTAAATGTACCACTTATCCTTTGCACATAATATGTAACTTTCATCCAACCAGTACAGACAGGAAAGTGAAAGAATGTTACATTCTCAGATAAAAGAAATTGAAAGCTTTTGAGAAAAATAAAATGGGGAAAACTTTGCTGGGGTCTATTAAAAAAAAAAAGATTTCTAACATAGTCTATTAAACCAAAAAGACTGATTTCTAGTTGTGTGCCCCAAATGTGTTTATATTCATTTTATCATTTGTTCTATAAAATATTTTACAGGCTACAAAAAAAAATACAAAATTTATTTTTAAATCAGTACGAAAATACTTCTACACAAATGTGTATCATGCACACTCTTTCTCAAACAGGTGAAGAGAGCTATATTTTATGAAGTTTTTCTATCCAAATGATAACCAGATTTGAATCTGCATCATTTTTTCCCACTAGAATTTAGCAGTGGGCCTGGGAGTCATACAGGTACCACTTTACTCCTGGCAGACATTTTACATTTGTCTTCTATCTTACTATTGTAGTATTTTTCACTAGAAGGTGAAGGTCATTGTCTAGTATTGGACAAGGTCAATGGGAAAGAACAAATCTGAGTATAATAAACAGAAGATATTTTGCTGTCTAACAACAAGCAGAGTTACATAATGATTATGGGCTCTGGATTCAAGTTTCCCTGATTCAAATTCTAGTCACTGGCTAAGTAACTGTGGGCAAGTGACTAAGTCTCTCTGGAACTCAGAAGCTTCAGTTATAAAATGGAGGCAGTAATACCAAAACTCCATAAAATCATTTTGAGAATCAGACTAGTTAATATACATAAAGCCTTTAGGGCAGCCCATTTTAAGTCCTCAGTAAATATCAAAATCATGAAAATACATGCATTTCTTCATACTAGCATTCAATCATAGAGCTAAGCAATAATTTATGTAACTTACTATTTAAAGAGAATAAATTTTAGGTTTTCTCTGATATTTCAGTATTTGCTTATTTTTACAGATTAATTTAGAATCATATTAACTCCCAAGAAAACTGTATTTTGGATTTTATTTGGAATTATACTAACTATGCACATTTACGCAAGAAAAGATGCTTTTTAAAGTCTAATCTTGTTATCCAAGGACACAGCATATCTGTCTGCATAGCCAACTCTTTTTAAAATATGCCTCCAATATTTCACACATATTTTTATATAGATCATCTATTTTTTTCTTTCCTACACTGATTCTTAGGTATGCCACAATTGTATCATTAAGAGTTATTAAACGGAATGGCAGCTCGTGCTTCTATTCCCAGCACTCAGGAGCCTGGAGTCTCCTGAGTGCAGGAGGATCACCAGGAGTCTGAGGCTAGTCTGGGCTATAAAATGAGCTCAAGGCCAGCCTGAACTACATAGCGAGACTTTGTCTCAAAAAACAAAAAAAGAATTTCTTATTTCTTACTATTATGGAAATATTTAATACAATAATACCTTGGTTCACAAACACTTCTGTTTGTAAACTTTGTATCAGGTGAGGACCAAGGCACCACTGTACTTTCTTCACACAACTTTTATATAGATGTTATAATGTTTCACAGGATATATCAAAATTTTTCTATGATTGTTTGTATACATAATTCAGAGCTATTTTTACCTATAAATTTTTAAATAAAAGTACTTTCCCAAAAAGTAAAATTTTAGGTATATAGCATAATTATGTCTCTAATAAGATAATGTTGTAGAGAAATAAGTGCAATAAATGACTTTCTTACTTTATTTGTTTTACATAAAGGATGTCAGTAGAACTATCTCATTCTAAATGGAAAAATTAAGAACAAAAGAAAATTCCGTGCTTAACAGTCCCACTCATGGTTTATTAAGCTACAAAAATCAAGCATTTACTGCAGTTCTGACTTTTTTTCACATACTCTTAGCATTCTTATACTTTTGTAATTATCCTGTTTATTTACTATGTTTGTTGTCTATTTTTCCCACCCCTAAAGATTCACAGATGTGGTTATCATGCTCACTACAGCGACCGACATCCAATCACTGCCTCGTTCATTTACTGATTTTTTCATTCATCCACTTTGTAAATGAGTATCAATCTCCTATTCTTCATCAAAAAATTGTAGTCTGTAGACAAGAGCTTTGGCTTTGGCCTCACGGTGTTTACCTTGTAGAGAGGAAGAGAGAAAGCAAAGGAGGAAATAAATAAAGTAATTTCAGGTAATGTAATTTCAGGGAGGTTTAGCCAATTTCCCTCTGGCGTAAGGTAATGGGATAGACTGACCAAAGCTGGATAGGTGTACTGTGGCAAAAAGAACACTTTTGCAAAAGGGAAGGGGACCAAGAGATGGGGGGGTGCGGTGGTGGTGAGAGGAGAAAGGGCTTAAAAAAGTATTAAGATGTGTTAATTACATGTACCAATCCCCCACAATGAACGTAACCATTATGTACTGCAAACATGTACTAATAAAATAAAAGAATAACCCGTGAAGTCCTCTCTGAGGAGGTAACATATAAACAGAAACCTGAATAATATGAAAAATCTGAAGAGAGAATGTTGCAGGTAGACTAAGTATAAAGATCCTGAGCTTGATACACTTTACAATTTGAGAAGCAACAGCAGAACAAAGGAGGGAATAGGAGGAGAAAGATAAACGGGCTAGAAAGATAAAACAGGATCATATCACACAGGCAAGTCCTCAGCTAGCATTTTTCAAAAGTTGTTAAGCATGTAGATCATCAGGGATCTTGTTAAAATGCAGCCGCTAATTCAGAAGGGCCTGAGATTCTGAAATCCTAACAGGCTTCTAGGGAATGCTAATGCTGCTGTCCCTGAGACCACTCCGAGAATAGAAAGCTTCTGAGCTATAAAAAGGAGGTGAGGTTTTAATGTAAACATGAATGAATGCCATAAAAGAGGTTTGGGCTCCAGATGACATAATTAGTCTATATTGTCGAAGGATCGCACGTTTCTCTGTATAAAAGAGCTTGCTGGTAAGAAAGCAAGGAAGCAGGAGACCAGTTAGGAAGCTGGCAGCAGACAAGAGAGGCTTGGGGAACGTCAGCTGTGAAGCAGCTCCCGAGACATGGTCATATTTAATAAACATTTTGACTATAGGGTTAAAACACTGACAGACTAGATGCAATGTGAAAATAAGAATACTCAAGACAGACTACTAATTTGTATAGGGAGCAGCTGGGTAATTTGTGGTTGTGCTAACAATGAGGAAATTTTGAAAAACAGGCAGAACAGTGTGGAAGTCGAGGACTTGATTCCAGAGTTAACATTTTTGAGCTCATCATATTAAAAATTATATAGAAGTATTAGTATAAACTGGATATATTAACTGGATATATTTGTCAAGAGCTCAGGTAAGAGTGTTAGATGGACATGGAAATTTTGGAGTTATTCTATTTTAAAGTTGTTGCTATTAAATGATTTCAGATAACAAATGAAAATTATAAGATCTGAAGTTGAAAAGGGGAAGAAAGGCCAGCCAAGGAAACTGAGCAGCAGGCACCAATGAGGGAAAAAGAGAAAGAAAAAGAGAGTGTGACACTCCAGAAATCAAAAGAAGTGTTTCAGCACAGCAGATGGTAGATGTTGGTGAAGAGGGATCCAATCAGTACCTCTGAGAGTTCATACAAAATGAAACTGAGATTTGACCATTGGATTTAGTAGGATGCGTGGTCGCTAATTTAGCAAAAGTGGTCTTGACTAAGAGGATGATGAATTCTTGACCTGACTGTAAGAAGGAGAGTGTAGGAGGCGATGCAGTGGAAGGAGAGACACAGACAACTCTTTCAAGGACTTTTTCCATAAAGAGGAACACAGAAATGGGCCATGTGTGGAGATTTTAATTTTAAGATAAGAGACTCTAAAACATGTTTATGTGCCAATATAAATGATAGGTCAAAAGAAAATAATGGTTATGCAGATGGGGGTCTGGCTGTGGAGAGGAGAAGACAGTAGAAAGAGGGATGGCAGAGTATATTTGTGATGAAGAGGACACAGATTGATAGATATGGTGGTGGAAAGATGAAGCACTTCTAGATACTTGTATTTTTAAATAAAATTAGAATCAACTCACAGTGAAAATTGAGAATGGTTATTAGAGATTTGATGAGTAAAGAACTGGTGTGATGTAATCATCTTAGTATGAAACAAATTTAGTATGAAGAAGCAGTAAAATTCCAAAGGTAGTAGCAAGGAGCCATTTTAGATATGGCAACCTAATTAATATGAAATAAGTGGGATTTCTTCTAGTAACATTCATCTTTCAGAAGAAAATAGCAAGGTTACTGAGGATATATGTAAGGGAGGAATTATAGTAATGGCCCATGGCCTTAAACCAAGTAAAAGGAAAATGAGAGCTCGAAAAATTGGTGAGTCAACACATGATCTAAGTGGAACTAAAAAAAAGTTGTTAAAGTATGTGAATGGAAAGACAGGAGGTTCTTTGACTCTTTGGATAAATAAAACCCCATAAAACACACCTCTGAAAGCTCTCAAGGTGCTGAATATGCAATGGTTTAACCACGTTCGCACAGTTTGGGCAGTTTTAAAAGTTTTTCAAGAGACTTACTGTAGATTTCTTTTTTAAAACTTTCTTTCTTTTTTTTTTTTTTTTTTTTTTTGGTGGTGCCAGGGATCGAACTCAGGCCCTTGTGCTTACAAGGCAAGCACTCTAATCACTGAGCTAAATCCTCAGCCCCTGTAGATTTATTTTAAACAGTACACATAAGCTTTCATTTCCTCTCCCAGAAGTATACCTATTGATAAAAGCAATGTCCATCAGTGTAGCAACTATATCCCCTTTTATTTTAAAAATTTAAAAATGATGTACTGTACCACACTGAAAAGCAAAATATGATTCAGAGCAAACAGACCATTACAGCACCATCTTTAAGTGTTGTTTTGTCTCTCTGCTTATTATTCTCTCAACAGTAATAAAACAGAAATCATACCACCAAATTTGAATGCTAATAAACTTCAGAATAATCTGAACAGCAAACAAATAGAATCTTGTGAAACCATCTCAAAAGTTCTTTAGAAAACTGTTAGGAGAGCAAAGAGTCCATACAGTAAGGCACAAGGGTAGGCAATGAGAAGCTGTTGTCCTTCCATGTCCAAGGCTGAAATGAAGATCTTGGAAGCTGAGAGACTGCACCAGCTGATGACGAGCAGGGCTGTCAGGGTCCCCACAGTGCCCCTACAGGAAACATAAAGGAGTAGATTCACTTACATTAGGAGAAAACCAGATGTCTGAGTCAGCGTTGCCTCAGAAACATCCTTGGTAAACATCTATCACTACTTTCTCCATTTATAAAACGAGGGCAATGAAACTTGAACTGAAAAGGCCTCAAAAGGCCAGTTAGAACATTTCGAGTCATTTCTACCAGAAACATTTGATATTTTAGTACAACTAGAATTAGTAAAAGCATGATATTACCCACAGTCACTCTCATTTGTGATATTCAAATCTCAACTCCTGGGATTTTTTGTACATTTAGAGTTTTCTCTTTTTTAGCCACAGATTTCCTTTCCCCTATTGTCTTCATAAACTGATGGATAGCAGAAAAGAAGTAAATAGAGTTATATGTTCTAGCAGGGAGACTAGTTCTCCCCTCTTCCCTGTTTACACTCCAAATTTTGTCTGAAAAGGCAAAACTCAGGTAGCAAATACATGAAACAGGAAAGCAAAGATCTCCCAATGCATCCCTTAACGACCATTTTATATGCCCATGCGTGCGGTTTTAGAACCTTTTAATCCATCCATTCTGGAAGGGGTTTTTTCCAAATTGGTATCATCAAAAAATTAAATGTGGAAGCAATCTATTCTTTAAGAACAAATAAACAAAGCAGTTAAGTCTAGCAAATTGGAGAATAAAAAGGGAGGCATGGACGGTAAAAATACATTTTTCCTATGTGTAAAATAGAATGCATTATTTATGAAAATAAGATGCAAGAGAATGGGGAGACCTCGGGAGCTATATAATGTCCAGCTTTAAAGCAAGGAAATGACTCAAAAATTATATAGTAATTTGGGCATTAAATAAATATCTCCTAACTCCTGGCATATTGCTTTTTCAACCATCAAACTACAAGCCTCACTTGATCCTAATTTGACTCTAAAATTGAGGATTATGTTTACTATTTATGAGAATGATGGCAATACTTTCAATTATTAAACTCAAACAAAACTATCGAAAAACTCTACCATGTAGCTTATAGTGCCTTGGACTATTAATAAAACTAAAATATTTTAGAACACCTAATAGATACTATATTGTTTTAATTAATAACTATTGGGATTAGGAATAGTTTCTATAGTGATGTAATGTATGTTTCTGTGAGGAAATATGTAAAATTGTATATGATTTATTTTAATGATACAATAATATGCTTAAAAAGACTTAATTTGATGATCTTAGGGTTCACATAGTTTACCCATTTAATTGAATATTTCTAAATCATCTGTTATGGTTTGGATGTTAAATATCCCCCAAAGGTCCATATGCTAAAAGCTTGGTCACCACACTGTGACACTGCTGGGATGTGGAATTTTTAGGAAGCGGGGCCTGCTGGGAGAAAGTTAGGTCACTGGGGGAGGTCCCCTTGACGGAGATATTGAGAACTCAACTTCTTCCTTTCTCGTCTTGCTTCCTGAACACTATGAAGTGAGCACCTTTGCTCTACCACATCCTCCCCACCCCGATGTTCTGCTTTCCCACTGTCCCCAAAACAACGGAACCTGGACTAAAACTATAAGCCAAAATAAATCAATTCTCCTTATACAAGATCAACAACCACAATGAATGCTCACACTTTAAAAAAAAAAGTTACAGTAGAAGACACATTGCCTTTAATCCTCCTCAGAACACTCCTCTTCACATCAAACGCACTTATCCCATCATTCCTGCTGCCATCTGAAGCAGTTGTGAAAGTCGTCTTTTGTGATTGTCTTTAGTTGCACTGGAGTGGCTGCCTCTATGTCCTAAACTGATTGACAATGTTTGTCTTTCATTGTCATTTTAATTTGGGGGAAGTGCCAAAAGTGGCACAGTCCTCTGTCTGGTGAATGAGGACATACTGTGATGTTTTCATTTGACAGAAACTGCTGTACCAGAAGTTTTGTGTGACACGGAGCCCTGTCATGATGCAGGACGAAACCATTTGTCCATTTCTCAGGCCATTTTCTAGGCACAGCATCTCTTAAATGCTATAATAAGAACTCAACATAGTGTCCCTTGGTACCAACTCAGCTGGCACAATTCCATCAGTGTCAAAAGTGCAATTGGCAAGCGTGATGTTGGATCTGGATTGGCTTTTTCTCACGAAGAGAACTGGATAATTTCCACGGGGACCTCTCAAGTTTGGTCTCTGGATCATAACCATAAACCCGGGCTTCATCTTCTGTGGCGGCACTTTGGGAAAAGCTGGAATCTGAACCGGCATGACTGCCCAATTCAATGAAATGAGTTGCTCGTGATCCGTGACTTATGGCACACTTTAAAACGTACTTCCTCTCAATCGAGGTTCACGGCTGACTGCACCAAACAAGCTGAGACGGGTTACCGCTCGGGTTCGAGGCATCACGTCTAGTACCGACAATCCCGGCCTCTCCACTGATCAGCAACTGGCAGCAGCATTCACTGCGTCTTTTTATTATACCCCATAAGTTGATTTCCTCAGATATTTTGTCAAAGTGATGAGACACATTCTCCTTTATAATTTCAAATGAAATTATCATTTGAATGAAAAAGTTCAAACTTCTGGTGATTTCCCAAACCCAAAAAGTTTTAGTTTTTACTTTGCCCTAATGTTCTAAAATCATTTATGAGGTCCCAAATCCCAAATCTATGGAAAATCATTTTAAAATTTAGAACTTTTAAATGGTAGGTCATATTATTCTTTTGCAAATGATCCAACATAATAGAGATTACAGAACCAAACTGTATGCTAACGTATCAAACTTATGTACTGAACAACTTGATGAATCAAACAGCCTGCTGAAGAATATAATACATGAAATGTGGAATTTTTCCACAGATGCAACTCAATAAATACAACTCATTTTATAGCTCATGTTATATTCACAGATTCAAGGATTCCATTTCCTGTCACATTCTTCTTTTCCCATGTGTTTTATTAGTGCATATTTGTTATACAGATTAATGGGTTTTCATTTAGCAAATCTGCATGTACACAAAAGATACTTTAATCATTTCCCCATCCTGCCCTTTGTTCCACCCCCATTTCACATTGGGGATTGTATGTACATAATACAGTATATTTTTGTAATATTTATCCCCCATTACCCACCCTTAAATATCCTCTCCCTTATTCACTCCCTGCTCCCTTATTCACTTCCTCTTGTCCAGTAATAGTCTCCCTTCTAATTTCTTGTCACCTCTTTTAGATTCTTCATATTAGAGAAAACATGCAGTATTTGTCTTTCTGAGCCTGACTCATTTCATTTAATACATGGTCATCTTTATTAAATACTGTGTGTTCATTGTTTAAGAATCGGTTGTAAGTTGTTCTCAAGAGTGTTACTTTAAAAATGAGACCATGTGAAAAGAAAAAGAGGACTTTTGAATCATTTCCAATAATGTTATGAAAAAAATTATTTCTGATCATAATAAACTTATTTTACAAAGTTTAAATATTTATCTTCATATTGATAAATTATTTGTATAATAGTCTATCCAATGTAGCATTAATAACCTAAGAATTATATCATGTAAGAAGAAAATGTAAATCTGGTTTTTTTGGATGAGGAAGAATGAGCATTGAGAACAAATATTTATTTCCAAGTGTGTTTAGAACATGGCAGGTGACAATGAACTATGTAATAATTTGTTCTTTCTAAATAAAGTGGTAGTAATATACATGTGCCCTGGGAAAGTGCCCTGCAGAAACGTCTGTCTATTGTATGCTTACTAAATTTTGAATTGCAAATATCAACAGCCTGTGAAAGAGGGAACATTTTAAAAAATGTGTTGAATGAGCTTGTATGTTATAAAGTTCTGTAGAATTAGTATACTCATCAGGGTTCCTGGGAATTCCATACCGCAAGGAGCCCAGCTAAGACAGATCAGTTGTTTCCAGCCTAGAAGCAGAGTGCCCGGAGCTGAAGCAATCTGTCAATGTTCTGCAGACCATGCACTCTTCCAAAATCAAATCAGGGCATTTTCAGTAGTTGTTACATTACCCTTGACAATAGCTCACATTGAAGAATATTACAACATAAAAGTGCCACTTTTAAATATCAGTTGGCTTAATTTATTTTTTAAATCACGGAAATATGACTAGCACTTGAGCCAAAACTGACCTACTTTTCTGAATCCATGTGCAGCTTTTCACAGACATGGTTTCCCAATTCTTTTGCCAAAATAATGAGGAAGAGCTTAACTTTTGCATGGGTCTGGCAAGCCACAGTGATGACTGTGCATGTGAGGTCAATTAACACACACGGACACTTACTGCAATGAACAGAAGATGGCACAGCTGGACAGGATGACCATGGGGAGCAGGCAGTAACCCAGCACACTGGCCACACAGCCATACGACACTCCCGCAGAGCTCATCAAGTTCAGTAAAGCATGAATCCCAAGGCAGCCAATGGCACTCATGCCGTACACGTAACCAAACTGAACTTTTCCTGCCTAAAACAAGGCAAAGAAAATGGTTTGAAATGTCAAAAAACATGGAGAGGAAATAAGAGTGACAACAAACTAGAGAGCATTTGAGAATCAGTTCGACACTATTTCATAGCTTCTTCGTATCTTTCATAACCATCATTAAAAGACTGGGGATTTGGGTGAAAACACTGCCTGCAATACGAACTCCAACCTCCAAAACAAACATGGCAGGCAAGCATGTAAAAGAAAAGGCAAAATACTGCCCTAGATACGCTTTTTTTTTTTATGAGAATTACAAGGCATCAAAGATACTATATTTTCTCCTCATGTTTGTTGAGTAATAGAATGATTGAATAAAGGAATAAAAATCCAAGTCAGTCTTGGACATATTATTAATACTGCCATTTAAAAAGTTGTTTCAAATTTCAAAATTTTGTAATTTAAACAAAGTAAGTTTTCTGTTTTAGTAAACTCACAGTTTTTCAGGGTATTCTAACCTTTTATGTGGCCCATACATGTTATTTTTCCAGAAAACACCCATAATGCTACCAGAAAAGTTAAATTGAACAGTAGCTTTAAATGAGTTGTTGTCTTAATGTGGTGATAAAAACAATTTGGGGGCTGCTGTGGCTTGGATAAGTGTCCCCCAGAGACTATGTATTAATGGTTTGGTCATCAGCCTGTGGCTCTATTTGGAGGTGGTAGAACTTTCAAGAAGTGGGGCCCAGTGGTCATAGAAGACAGGCCCTGAAAGGACATACCAGGACCCCAAACTCTTCCTGTCTCTCTCTTGCTTCTTGACTGCCATGATGTGAACAGCTTTGCTCCATCATATGTTCCCTCCATTACATACTGTCTTGCCACAAGTCCAAAGGCAAGGACCAAAGGACCATGGACTGAAACCTCTGAAACTGTGAGCCAAAATAAACTTTGTCTCTTGATAACCTGAGTATCTCAGATATTTGTCAGTCATGAGAACCTAACAAGAGAAGCAAAGAAGAAATAAAACTAAATTTATGTTAAATGTTTCAAGTCATTTTCTTTGATTTGCTTCCTACAACCTAAAGAAAGCTCACTAGAATTGTGCCTATGTCAACATAAGTCATAAAAATGATGAGTAGTTGATCATGAATCTTCCATTTGCAGACATAATGAACAGATTCAGATACTGGTTCTAGATTTAGTTTTGCTTTCACTAGAATGATGCCTGAATTATAGATTTCAGGGCAGAGTTAACCTAATGTTGAAGTGATTCTGAGTGAAATTGCACTTCAATAAATACCCAGTTGGAATTTTTGGAGGAACTTTATTGGTCTATATGTATCAGAAACAACTCTGAAGTTATCACGTGTATTGGAAAATGCAAGTGATATGTTTGCATAAAAACGTTCACTAAGTACATACGTTCACATATCCCCCATAATTTCACTACTAAAAGCGACTTGAGTCATTCAAATTAATTTTGATTGTCTTGAAGAAAATGAAGAAATCAAAGGCATAGAAATATGAAGCCAAAATTTCAACATCACAGCTAGTGGTAGTTGAGATTTTTTTGTCTATATTTATTTGTATTCAAAACAGGAGAGAATATTTAAGTAACTGTGTCTAACATTACACATTCAAGATAAATCTTAATGAGATTAATTCTATCCTTTAAGGGAGGGTAACAGTAATATTTTCTAACAAGAAAATAAATAGTTGATATATCACAAGTGACTTGGAAAGAAAGATGAGTTAATATATTGAATTGATTGTTTCTGACTATTTGATTAATTGGCTTAGCAGCTTAATCCAAGATTATCAAATTACTGTGACAAAGACAGAAGGAAGGAGGTTAGAGACTAAATGAAAACTCTAGTTGGATAGTATTTGATTTACAGAATATTTTCATTTGCTGTAGTACAAAGAAAGAAATAAGATGTTATCATTATACTATTGTATTGCTATCACTGTACTGTTGTACTAGATAAAGATGATGTGGGTTGGGGATTTATCTTAGTGGTAGAGCGCTTGCCTAGCAAGTGCAAAGCCCTGAGTTGGATCCCCAGCACCCCCTCACAAAAAAATAATAATAATAATAAATAAAGATGATGTGATTATTGGCCACAGCACCATACAGAAACTACAGTGCTATCAAGATTTTGTTTGGTATTATAAAATTAACAAATAGAGAAAGTTTAGACTACTTTTGAAAATTTTAGCTATATTATCAAAAATTATTTTTATGGGAAGGGGATAGCACGAAGAGGGAAAAGAGAAGTGATTCACTATTTTAAGGGCTTTTCCTTGAATCTCTAATCTCTTATATTATTCCCCTGCCAATTTTATCTTTTTGTGCCTTAATAAAACTATCCTTTTCAGATATAACTTGATCATCTTTTACATATTCTATTTTTAATCTATTGTCATGCTCTCCTTGGTATAAAATTGTAGCCTTTTTATCATTTTCTGTGGTCTTCTTTCTTTTTTTAATGAAACTTTTTTTAAACTATGAGGTAGAATGTTTTATAAACTTAGGTGGAAATATGTTTTTCTTTAGCATTTTCAAGACTGTTAATATTACTTCCAAATAGAAAGATTGAAAGTGGCCCATACATAAGATATGTGGGGGAAATATAAATCAGGGGGAAATGTCTTCATAGGATCAGAAAACTAAAATTATAGGGAAAATACATAGGTTGATAAAAAGAATCATAAGTGATCATTACATCTTAATTATTCATAGTAGTCTGATTAAAATCAAGCCCACCCATCTTACCTCTCACAGGATGCTAGAAGTACTCTTGAGATATAGTACAGCAAAGAAAATAACAATGCAAGTGAAACAATTTATCCAGTGTCAAAATAGGAATCTCACAGAAGACAGGAACTAAACTTTAGGCTTTATATTTCTCAAATTCATGTTTTCCTTCAACTATTCCAGAATGACATTCATGTCTTAGAAATACAAAAGACAGAAATAATCTCTTGCTTAGGTAAAAATCTGACTTGGTGGTTTGAGATATTACATTTAAGATTATAAATTTTATCAGTTGTAATACGTGCTGGCAGCTTCTTTTTGTCCCTATGGTTTGTTAAGCAGATACTATGTCCCACCAATAAAAAATAAAATGGAGTCGTGAATTAAACAATTTTCACTATACAAAGCATAGTGCTTTCTTGTTTACTCATTCCTTCTTTATTTATGAAGCACTCTTCGGTACTGACCCTGGCAAGGACAAGCTTAAATTTTAAAAACATTAAAAAAATGTTTTTTGTTTTGTTTTGTCTTGTTTTTGTTGTTCTGTTGCTGCCCCTTACCAGAAGCAGGGTGGCTCCCAAGGCTAAGCAGAACAGGAAGGGCCCGGTAAGGTCCGTTTCGTTCATAATGCTGCCATCTGCTGGCTTCATTGGGTTTAACACCGTCAAAGTTTTTTGCCATATGTGATCAAAATTGATTCCAAGTTCTGCAAAAGGAAAAGAAGAAAGAATATAGGAAAAATTTAAAACTGAATTACATTTTTAACTAAAGATCAAATTATGTGGTTAGTTAGCATTTAGAACTGATTGTTCTACATATTCATAATCTAAAATGTTTATATAAAAGTCTTTAAATGATAGTGTATTAACTGTTGCTATTCTATTATTTTGTTGTGAACTTTTGTGATTTTCTTCACAAAATAAAAAATAAAAAAGAATTTGATATAAAAATCCCCTTAAAAACAAATTTGAGGAGTTTTTGTTGCCAAACAATGAGCTAAAAGAACTATTATAAAGAATTCCATCGAGGAAAAATTGTCCTGATTTATGCAGCAAACATAAGCTTAAAAATCTAGTTAACAATTGGAAAAAATACATCCCACAATTTAGAAATAATGTTGTACCTAAAAGATCACAAGTCTGTTATTGCCCCCTTAGGTAGTTCTTCTTCCCATATTTTCAATTGCTAACACTTCTGAAATCTTGCCATATCAAGCACGGCATGATTTTTCAATTAGCCATGCTATGTACACTTCAGTCCATGTCTAGAATTTTCATTCTACTCCACCTCAAGAGAAAAACAATTTTATGCTAAGTGTATCAGCTTCATGAAGGAGAAGAGGGCTCTTTCTGCAAGGAAAAGTAACCATGATGTCATACATATATTTATAGTCACTATACCAGGGGATTGAACCGATGTACTCAAAGTTTAAACTCTAGAGACAAGTTCTAGAGTAAGTTCATCTTCCCCACGACCCTCAGTAGCAATGTTGAAGTAAAATATACGAAATCAGTGGAGTTGGTACCAACGAGCTCAGACTCATTTAGAAATATCTAGTGTTTTTTCCTCCAGTGCCTTCTTTGCAAGGAATTCTGACTGCCCCTCACAGACTGCTCTGCCAGATGCCTTTTCTTTTGCATAATAATACACTTAGCCATTTGCCATCCACCAAAGATAGGGGTAAATTTTTTATGACATCATCGCTCCTACAGAGATGAACTAGGATGTCTCTTGGGGAGAAGAAAAGAACATTCAATTAAAAAGCATCTGACTGGACTGTTTAAGAACCAACAAACGTTGCCTTCTTTCCATCATTTTAAATTTTTAACAAAGGTAAAATAACATCTAAGAGGAACCGAAGCTAAACTACAATAGATACTGAATTTTAACAAAAACAAACTTTCACTTACTGAATGTTTGCTATGGGCCCCACAAGATTTAGATGCATCAATCTTACAGTACAATGAAGTTGGTGCTGTTATTTTATTCTTATTTTATGCATCAGATGGCTGAGATTTTCAGACATTAAGGAACTTGTCCAAAGTTACAGAATTAATAACAGAAAATCTAGGTTTCTACATTGGACATTCTGACTCCAGAACATATTCTTTTAGCCTTGGAGTTGTGGTAGGGTCCGTGTGAATATAATCTCCTAACAGTTATTATTTTTTTCAATTGACCCCAATTCTCCCATGTGAAGTACTGTCTTCCCAAAGCCATTTGTATATGGGATTCAGCTTTTGCAGGATTTGACAATACTCTTCGGGGAGATACTGGTATAACTCAGTTATTTCAATGTTTTTTGTTTTATTTTGTTGTTTGTTTGCATGGTGCTAGGGATTGAACCTACAGCCTAACACATGCTACATGGCACTAAGCTATACCTCTACCCTTTGACTTTTTTTGTAATAGAGGCATGTGCCACTTAAATATCTTGCAAAGCTGACATTCTGCACACAGCATACAAGATGGATTTTTAATCATCCCCACAACATGGAGGGGCCCTGCTGCTAAACTCAGAAATTTTCTGAGTCAGCCAGACACTGGTCTGAACTAGGACAGGAAGGGTATTCTTCCACTTGTATCATGCCTTGCTTTACATCTGCCATCCCAGCCTTGAAAAAAAATAATTTGACGAGTTAATTTAATAGTGAGCAATTCTGGTACTTTTCAATTTCTAGGCTTCCTTCTTTATTTTCACAGTGCATTTATGTATTTTTTAATGAATATACACTTTGGAGACTATAAGCAGTTCACTAAGCTGAAAATGAGATTAGAATTCTAACATAATTTGTAAAATAGCAAAAGACTTTAAATTTGAGAAATGCTGTAGTTTAAATTAATTTCACCTAAGGCTTGTAACTTTTTCAAATTTTATTCATTTATGCAACTACATTTTCAGTATTTAACACAATAAAGTGGGCTTTAATTCAAAATATCTTTTTTTTCCTGATAAAGCATATTCCCGAAGAAACTCAGAGGAATGCTGCTTTATACAATATCATTACCAATTTTTATCATTTATTTGCAGGCATAATTAACTTCTGTACATTTCAACAATGAATCATAAAAATCATAAAAATGAATGAATATAGGCTTGACTAAGTATTTTTGTTTTGTTTTACATGTTTTCTACTAAAATGTATCTCCATATACATTGTATGTATTTCAAATTCATTATAACTTATGTGGATGAAATTTTAAGTATTTATAATTACTGATATCCTAACACAGTATCTTATTACATAAAATAAAAAAAAAAACTACTGTGAAATTTGAACACAAACTACTGTTTTGCTGTCATCTAGTGGTAGTAAACTATATGATATATGCTATAGAAATGAGTTGAGATCTTCATTTTCTATGCAAATTGTAGCATTGGCCTTTCATATGTAAATATCAGGGTATGCTACGAGTACCAAATACCAAATATCAATAATTTTTTCTAGTCTGACAGACTTGAATTGACTATTATTATTGAAGATAGATTCATTAATATATTGATTGTGTATTACCAAATAACAAAAATTAACATTCCTACACAAAAACCAGATAAAAACATTCAACTTTTGTGTATGGGATGTTTACTATTATGGCTTCATAATTTTATAAGCCATTTTTTTGTGTACTCAATCAAAACTAGCAAATGTCATGCTGCTTCACCAAATCATTACATATAAAGAAGAACCTTTAAGGTGCAGCTAAATTGTAGTACTTTCATATGATGGAATATTATGAAGCCATTACAAATCAGGTCTTCAAATAATATAATTTTGCAGAATTCATGAATTAAAATGCTAATTAATATATCATTGAAAGAACACAAAACTTTATATCCATAGTATCATCTAACTTTCATAAATACTCAAACATAAATACATTAATTGAAAAATAGTATTTTAAAGTATTTGTGACAATGTATCTATATATAATGGACTATTAGTCAGCTATAAAAAAGGATAAATTCAAGACATTTGTAGGAAAATGGATACACTTGGAAAGCATAAAGTTAAGTGAAATAAATTAGGCACACAAGCTTAAATACCATATGGTTACTTTCATCTGAGTAATGCAAAGTACAAATAAAGAGCAAAAAAAAGAGACTGATAGAAGGAAACAGGGAGATACATCTTTTGCAAATGAGAAGGGGTCCAAGAGACTATGGGTGAAGGGGACGTAAAAGGATTTAAAATGTGCCATGTACATATACCAAATACCTACAGTAAATATAAACATTATATGTCTGAACCGTGTAGTAAAAATAACAATAACAATAAAAATGAACATTCCTACACAAAAACCAGATAAATACGTTCAATAATAAACATAACAATAATAAACATGGAGAAAGGAGATCTAGAAACAGAGGGAGGGAGGAGCATGGGAAGGGGAAGAGGAATAAAAAAGAATCAAGATATGTTATATAAATGCACCTACTTCCTAAGATGAATGTAAACTTCACTTAAGGCAAACATGTACTAATAAAATAAAATTTTAAAATGAAGTGTATATACATCTATATCTATATCTATCTACCTGTCTACCTGTAAAACACATTCATTGGAAAAGAAGAAAAAAGAAAAGGCTTGATGGATATAAATCAAGTTTTTAAGTAGCGTTAAAGACAGACTTAAAATAATTTTGTATTTTCCAAAGTGTGCCCTGAATGCAATTAGGCAATTGATAGTTTTTTAAAAGCAAAGATGTTGGTGGAGTCAAGAAAAGTGTTTAATAAGAATAGCTCATATAACATTCAGGTGTTTATTAAGTGCAGCATGAAACAGATGAGCTGGTTTAACACAAAAATTTAATTGGCTGTTGAAGAAGAAAATCTATGATACATTTTCTCTGCTTTTCTGAATGGCTTAAATCTCTCACTATTTTACAATTTCTAGGGGAAAAAAAAGAATATGTTAATTCTGGGTGGCTAGTCATGTTCCTAGGAGGCAAACAATACTTAGATGTAAACTACTGGAAAATTTAATTTATTCCTTTTCACTTGTCTACAGATGAAGGAATTGTATGCATAAAGGGCTTGAAGCAGTTAGGCAGTGCTAGGCTCTCAAGTTTAAATCTACTTGATATTTAGTGTTTTAGCACCTATGTTTCTAGGCTTACACAGACATTCTTTTGAAGCAAAAGCAGCAGATATAATGTGGCAGATTTTTAAAATCAGCAATGAATGAGATATTGTTGAAATCCACTAAGGAGTTTAAGCTCCAAGAACCCAGGGTTTCCTTCCCAACAGCAATGTTATTTACTGGAACCATGTTCTTCTCCATCTACCCATGTCAAGCTCCAAGCTGAGATGAGGACTCATGTGATTCAGAGAAGAAAAATCCTGGCTTGTCGCCATGTCAACAACAACAAATAATTTGAGAAACCATCCCCTTTGCTCCCAGTAAACAGAGCAGAAAATAAAACATGTTATTATGAAGTGCTTCACTAACTGGGGTGGGAAGGGTAGTTGTCTTAATATAAGCAGTGTGTGAAAAAACGTATTTACTATTGTCTATATGTGGCCAGGGAGTCCAAACTTAAGAAACACTGAAGAAATATCTGGTAAGTGCAGCAACAGCACAAAACTATGTCCAAATTTCTCCACATAACATATAACAAACTTCCAGTGGTTTGCATGTCTTGGTTTGGTGGACTCTTGTTATATGTGAAACAATCACACATAAAACACTATGAGGCATGCTGACAGCACACATTAAGTGTTGATTATTGTTACTGTTATTTCAGCTATACACACATTAATAACACTTCCTTAACTTATCTTCTAGCAAAGGAGGCTCTTCATCAAAACTGTCAATGTAAGGAGATTGCGAATAATAGTCCGAATTGGATGCTGGCTGAAAAAGTTGTCCTGGGTAACTTGATGGTGTAAACATCTCTGGAGGAACAACAGAAGTAGGCTGAGGCTGCCCCCCAGCTTGTTGTCTAGAAAAAGAAAAACGCTGATATTTACATGTTGAATAAAGGGTTATTCTGACAAATCAAGAGAGAGAAAGCTACAATTTTCCTTAGAAGATTTTACTTAGTTTTCACGGATATTTATCCAAGCAAGAAATAGCCTGCTTAAAATCTGGCTTTAATCCAAAAAAATAAAATAACTGGTCATGAAAAGGCTTCCAGAAAAATGTTGTATACCAACCAATTTAAACTGAGCATGTACAATATACTGGGCACTGCCCCTCATATTTTCCAATTAACTCTATAAGGTCTAAGCTGTATTTTTAATCCCACTTCATAGGAAAAGAAATAGTGGCCCATGGACACTAAATGACTTGGCCAGCATCACACTGTGCCGCTGCGGGGCAGGACCTGGACTGAGACTGTCTGAGAGCTCTGTACCCTGCGCAGCACGGCGCCTTCATGGATGCTCATGGGCAATCGCTGACTGTGTGCCCCATACATCTGCAGACAGCAAGTAAAAAGAATTTTACTAGTATAGGGAATTCTAAGGAGACAATTCACTATCTATAAAGGAATGCACTCTCCAGTTCTGGCCATTCTCAATTAGTACAAACGAATTATCCTAGAGTATTTAGTTAAATGTATTACACTGCTAGCTTGAGAATCTGTCTTTTGAAGTGTGTAATTTAGTTTCCCTAAAACATGATGTTTCAATACCTCTTCAACCGTGATTTTCCTCTTGCTTTTACCATTTGTGTGAGAAAGTTGGAAAAATATCGATAATTTGTAAATTATGTCTTGCTAGAGGTAGAAAAAGGAAGAAAGGAAAGTGAAAAAATAACCTCACACACTATCTTTTTTTCCCCCGAGATTATTTGTTCATGTTACATACTTTCTACCTGAAGGAAGAGGAAGAAACAAAAAATAGCCCATTAACATGTTTCACTTTTCTTTTTTCTACCAATGTCCTTTAACCTAAACTAAATGTACAGTCCAAGATTCTGAACTTGGGAAGTCCCTATTATCCCTTTTCCTAAAATATGTTTTAAAATGGCTTTTGATGAGTTCCTTCTAACATTAATTTTAATATGAAGTCTAAGAATAACATATCCAACCTTTAATATGCATGTAAACTTGTCAGGAAAATAACTTACTTTGGCAAATAAATTCACAGAGAGAGGCAGAGGAATATGTGTTTAATCATTCACTAACTGAAGCACAGCTCATTAAAGGCTGAGACTAGGTGTGCTCCTTGGATCCCTGAGAACATACGCCGATTACTGGAGCTGTTCATTTAGCCACATGGAATATTCCTAATCTTATTTTTTTTTTTTGGCAAAATAGTCACACTATCAATAGTTACAGTAGAAACAAATTATAAGTAAGAATTTGAATGCCTTCTTGGTTGGTAAAATTCTCCTAATATGTATTTTTAAATATATGTCTTTCTAGAAAAAGAAGAGGCAAATAAAGATAATTCGACAAACCAGTGTCTAAATAAGATTTTTACTGTTATACCTGCCTGGCATGACCATAACTCTTGATCAGGTGCGGCTAACCAGGTTTGAAGAAGTGTAACTTGTCATGGTTATTGTCTGCAAAGCAACTTTTGTGGATGGGAAGACCATCCCTGGGTCCTCTGTGCCATCTCGCATCCCAAGAGAAAAATGCATGGAAAGCACATACATGCCCATCACCAGTCCAGTCCTATCACCTATTTTTTCCTCCATTCCTCTATGCTCTTTCATCTACTATAACTTCTCCAGCAAGGGCTTGGTTTCTACTGTTTTATTATATGGACATGATTATAAATTTCCCCACCAATTTAGAAAGCAAATTTTAAAATTTCCCTATAAAGCTGACCTCAAAATCTTTTATTTATAAGACTTATTATTCTTGGCTTTCATGACTGTCTAAATTAAAATTCTCTGTTTTACAATTTCAACTTCGTATGCAGTGGCTATAATATTTAGCACTACATCTTAATGAACATCACCCAACTGGTACCAAAATAATATCATTAATAGCCTATAGTCCCCCCAGGAAACTTTAAATACTCATAATCTAAATCTTATGTTTTAGGTCTTTTCTCTGAAATCATTATGAGCAATCATAGTTTTAAGCAACTTTCTATACTTAGTCTCGTATCTTCTGGTACCGTATTACCCTTTTATAATAGCACCACTTAGAATGTCAGTACCAAAGAGTTCCTTAATATGATGGATGATCTAAGACTACAGCGAATACTTAAAATTTTTGTCACAGTAAAAGACACTTGCTATTAATCTGCCTCAGAATAATACCTCTTGCTTCAAACACACTTATCCCATCATTCTTGCCACCTTCTGGAGAAGTTCTGGAAGGCCTCTTTTCATGAAAGTCTTTATGAGTATGATCAAAAATAAAGTGAATGTTGTTTCTGAGAGCCATCCAATGGAAAGATAAGCTCTAAAATGTTACGGTGTGTACTCATCCACCTTATTCACCAGTTCTCGGATCTTGGAACTTCTGACTCTTCCACAAAGTTGAAGTGACCATGAAAGGTAAATGGTTTGAGTGAATTCAAGATATTAAGGCAGCCAAGACACCTCAACGAAAGATGCTTACACAACAGAATGTCTAGGATTGCTTCAGAAAGTAGCAAGGTGGGGTTGAGGATATAGCTCAGTGATAAAGCACTTACTTAGCAAGTGTAAGGCCCTGAGTTCAATCCCCAGCATGCCCCATCCCCATCCCAAAAGAAAGTAGCAAGGATGCTGGGATAAGTGTGTTTGAAATGAGGGAGAGTATTTTGAGGGGGATTAATGGCAATGTGTCTTTCACTGTAATAATTTTTTAAAATTTAAACATTCATTGTAGTCTTTGATCACACTGTGTATTCTTAGGGACATCTTTCAAACCTACTATGCCCTTTTATGAAAAAAATTACAGGGAAAATGGAACTGGACATTTTTTACTATATGCTCTGTTAAACCTATAGCTAGCACTGAATGATTAGCATATCAGAGGCACCAGCAGAAATCAGATTAATATATTCAATATTTAACATGTTAAGGGTGCATCACATCTATACTTTTCACAGAATTTACCAATAAAATGTTTTCTTCTGGATTACATATATTAGTTCTATGAGAAGGCGAATATTGAAATAGTTTGATTTCTAACTCAGCACATTATTACAGAAGAGATAAACGTTAGCTGAATTAGACTAAAAGAACTGGACTCTGCCTGGTAGTAGTTGGACTTGACCTTTGTCACGAAAACCTCTTCCTGTAAAAATCACTTCGAGCCAGGGGAGATTGAGAGGAGATTGCACAGGATCCTTCGGAACAACTGGCAACATTTTTTGGTCATATTTTCTTTCTTTTATTTTCTAATACTATGGAGTAACATTTCTGATTTTAACCATCATCTAGTTGTAGCATTTATCCTGAATTAAATAGAATGATTAGTAAATATGACCTCTGGAGTCTGACTCCCTGTAATTCAATATCCATTGCATCGTCTTAGGGAATGACTTCACACCCTGTGCCTCGGTTGTCTCATCTATAAAATGAGGATAATAACAGAACTCTCACGGGTTTTATAAGTTAAATTAGTCAAAATAAGTAAAGGATGTAAGATAGTATTGAGAACACTGAATACTGAGCATTAAATATTTGCATACTCTTTTTCCTGAGACTTACGGGTAACACATTCCACAATGTGCCTCACACTCAGGAATAGCATGTATTTTAATGGTTGTCTCCCAGTCTGTCATTTCCTCAGAGAAAATCAACATAAGATGCAACTGAGAGTTTGGGTCCCCTCGATGCTGATAATCTTTAGGTCATTTTTCCCATTTTGATTTCCCCGAAATGCCCAAAATGATGTCCACAACATATCTGCAGTCCTGTGTTTTCCTACCAGAGGAATCTCTGCTATATTCATGCCAGAATTTTTGTCACTGAGCCATAAAGCAATGACCACACATTTGATCCATATAAAAACCTTCTGTATGGTCACCAGTTCCTTAATTTTCCCTTATTCATCACCCCAGTGCAGAGTTGTAAAGCTCTAACTAGCTTCTAGAGACATCTTTCCTATTACTAGTGTATTAATGTAAGTAAGGCACAGTTGGAGGGAAGTTTGGTTGTTTTCAGCAAATTTTTTTAATAATCTATTTCCAAGTCAGTAGGACTGAACATTTGTCATCCAATGAAATATAGAAAGTCGTTGTTAGAAGACTCAGTTATAATAATCTCTGTTTGGAGATATGTTCAATTTTCTGAGTCCTATCACATAATCATTAACTATATATTTTACTAGAGGTTTTGTTTTTCCAGAATTACAGGTTTGCACTTCTATATTGATGGTCAACTGGTGTTGCTTTCCTTCTTCACTCTGACCCTGAGGGAATGCAGGCAGTGAGTTCAGTGTTAACGTCACATGGAGAGCAAGGCTGTAATTCAGCTAGCTGAGGGATGCATTAGAACATAAGTATAATTCACTGCAAATCTATCTCCACATTTGGGCTCATATTTCTAGTATATGTATATTTTTTCAGTAAGGTGGCATTGTACCCCTTAAAGAACCTGAGGCCACAAAGCTTTTTAGAATTTGTGGTGTTACCATTAGAAATAGCATAAAACAATAATATGAAGGTTAACAACAAAAATACCTTGTTGGTTAAAAAAAATTTAGCATGGACTCCCAGAAACATTTTATCTATGTAAGATTCTGATTGAGAAAAAAAAAAAAGATTTTGATTGAGCCAGTAAAATTAGGCTGTTCTGTAAGTTCCATTCACAAGACCATATTGTGTAGGATTGATTTGATGATAGTATGGGTTGGGGAAGAGAGGCCAGCGGCATTGGCTTATGCAATCTTCCCAGGTCCTGGTTGATAGAGCTGGATGCACAGTGATGCATTTAACTATATCTGACATACTAGAGAAGGATTGTTGTATAGGCCTGGGGATTGAGAAAAGATTATAATTCAGAATTGGTCTATTAAAGTCCTACCAAAACATTCAAAGGGAGTTTTCCATTTGTTCACACCTTTTTGTAGCCATATATATTTTTTTCTCCAGATAATATAAATAGGTTTTCCACTTCAATAATTTAAAATATATAGTGGGAATATATAGCCTAGCTATGAATGGCTGGAAATTATACCTATCTAAATTACTAAATAATTATTTTGCCTTAAATAAAAAGATGGAAGGAGGGGAGGGAGAAGGGATGAGAAGGGGAATTAAGATATGTTATATACACATCCCAACTCCACAGAAGGCATGAAATCAGTACATACTGTAAACTTGTACTGAGAAAGAAAAAGTTGGCCTCATTTATTTTAAATGAATAAATGCAACATTCTAAATGAATGTTACATTATGTTTAAATAAAAATAGTTTTATTGTCTTAGCATAGTTGATCAGCTTTCAGACCAGATTGCCATTGAGTCAGGCAGGGTTTAAAACAAAGAAAAGAAAAGAAAAGAAAAAAGAAAAGAAAAGAATAGGTAAGGAAAGGAAAGGAAAGGAAAGAAAAGAAACAAGGTTTCACACACTGGGGAGGATAGCTTAGGGGAAGGAGTTGGGGCAGGGAGGGGAGGGGACAGGAGAGACAGGGAGAGAGAGAAAGGAAGAAGGAGGAGGAGGAGAAGTGAGAACCAGAAATGGACTGATTAGTTAAAAGTATCCATGACTTCCACATCTTTTGTCAGTATAAATAGCCTATGGATTCCTAAGTATCTTGCCTGGATAATTGGCATCTTATTTTGATTTGGGGTATATTTTAATTGAACCATTCACAATATAAATAAGAGAGAAGATATTGGCATTTCTTAGTTCCACACAAGTAAATCACTGACCTGATTCCATTTTTATGTATTTCATAAAGTTATCACATCTAATAGGCCTTCCCACTTTTGGATACTTGCAATGTGGGTTGAAATGTAATTGTTACTACATCCAAACTGGGCTTGGATTTAAATTACAAAGATCTGAAACAGGCTAGGTCATTACCCTGACTCAGTGAAGTCGTGAGTTTCTTTTATTTGGTTTTCTTTGTGTGTGTGTGTGCTGGGGATTGAACTCAGGACCCTGTGCTTGCAAGGCAAGCACTCTAACCACTGGGCTAAATCCCTAGCTCCCATTTGGTTTTCTTAATTTCTATCTTTTGTTATCTCGATTTTGAGGAAATCTTGCTATGACTAATCAAAAAAGAAATGAAAATTGGGTCCAGTGGGATCAGTGGAAAAAGTTCTGGTCCCTGGTTCTTTCCTTAAAGAGAAAGCTTTGTCTTCCTCGGTTGGACTTTTTGGTTTACTTCAGTCTGAAAATGTAGATAGTACCCAAGTTTCTTATCCCATTCTAGAAAAGAGAATGAATAAAAGAAATAGGTGTTTCAGGGCAACTAGTTCCTTTCTATAAAACAGGAAAACAGACCTGGAAAAGCCTATTAAATAGTTCCCACTGTATATTATACATTTAGATTGACCATCCTGGAATAGATTAATCCTCATACTGTTCTCTTCACCTCAAATGCATTTCCATTGTTTCTTTACCTTCCAAAGTGAAGGCATAAAAGGCAACTTCTGGGTTAAAATTCCAGATATTTAACGGTACCATCGTACCAAGATTAAATACTAAAACCTTTTCCTTACCCCTTAGAGCATGGTTCAGCGGAGAAACCGGGAAGCTTGAGAGAGCAACCTCCACCCGCTTCTGTGTGTAAGAGGGACCAACTGGTGAAAACAAAGTCCACATTTCCCTGAACAGAGTTGAACCATGACCCCCTCCCACACTGCATTTGTATTTATTAAATGTTTCCTTTTCCTTCTGGAGCTTTTAGGGTCATTTTTTAAAGTTTAACAATAACCTTCAAGAATTAATACATTTGAAATATTTGTTATGAGTTCATTTTACCTAAACTCGTCAGAATGGTTCAGAAACTAGACATCTTAGTTTGTAGAAGATGCTTCAGCTTATTCTACTACCCCAACATTATTACCAGTAATCCATATTTTAAACTAAAATGTCTTTGCTATAAATGATATGTTTACCCTCATTATGGGCCTAATCAAGCAGCTTTGGACTAAAAGCTTAACCCCACTTCATGTATATATATATCTTGAGAAAGTTTCTTAATTCTCTGTGTGGGTCATTTCTCAGATGTAAAATGAGACTAGTAGCAGGATATATGTCATAAGGTTGCTTGGAGATCCAGTGAGTTAATTTACATAGCTCAAACCATTTCTAACACATGACAAGAGATGAATAAGTATTAGTTACTACGAGAATTTTTCCAACCCTTCTCTCCATCCACTAACTGAGACTCACAAAAGAATAGGCAGAAAAGCAACTGTATAACCAAGTACAGTAAGGTTAAGTGACTCCAGGCAACAAAGTGTCAATTGCTTTTATAAGTCATACTTATGTAACATTTAAATCATGGATTTCTTTAATACACACTTTCCTACCCATTATCTCAATCATTCTTTATGATAATTCTGTGAACTTGATATTCTCAATACCCTTATATCTCAAATGAAGACAGACAACTTGTCTTCCCTATGTCATAAAGACAACCAATACAACAGCAGAACATAAACCAAAGTCTCCTCGCCTTAAATACATTATTCTGCCACCAAATACTAAGTAGACAAGTATTAAATTCTTTAATCATTTTGTTTTATATTCAAGTTGTATTTTCACTGAAAATAAGTAATATGTTTTGAAATATATTTGTGTCGATTCTAGAATAATATTTTTCACACTGCCTATACACTATGAATGTGTATTTAATTTTTAAACTCCCCAAAATAAAATCTTAAATTTAGTGACAGAAAAGACTGAGGATTTCATCCTTAGCTTTGGGTTTGAACTGTCCATAATTTATGACACAAAACAGACACACAATAAATACATATTAAATTCTATGAAATCTGGCTCTCAAGCAATATCCTGAAAAAATTTGGTAAAAAAAAAATTGTTTTCTATTTGCCTAGCACTTGTACTCATGATCCCTGGTAAGTGCTATTTGGAAAAGTGTAGATAAGATATTCACTTGGCAGTAGTCTCCAAGTTATGAAGGGCATTTACTTAGAATTCGATTAATTTCTCTCCCCTTTCTTGTAAATTGGGGGTGGGGCTTTAGTGATATATATCTCAGTAGCATACTAGTGAGAATTTTGTCTTCTCCTAAGGAAACCCCCCTACCTGGAATCTCTTACAATAATATTAACACTTCTCAAATGGGAGTATATGTGGTCAATATGAAATACTTACTCTCCAGATCCATAAAATTTTCCATAGGCACTGATGTCATGGTAGCTCTGTTCCTGGTTATCAATAGTATAATTAGATTGGTAAAAGTCAGTGTCAAGTTGCCCCAAGTTTGACATCCTGAGAAAAAAAAAGAATTTTTTACTAAATTCATAAGTCAATATATTTCTGAGATATTCACAAAGATTAACTGATGATCTGATCATGACTATAGTCCTATAAATTAAATACTAGGGAAAGAGAATGGAAATACATGGTACAAAGTCATTTACAAAATGTGTTACCCTCTACTATTTTTTCTGAAGTTTTCACATCTTCAGGTGGTAATTTTAACTAAATTGACTTTAATCTGAAAGAACTAACATTCTTTACCAAATATACTTTATGCTTAGCAGTTCAAAAGAAAAGTTTAAAAATTTGGTACAAATATATGAAATCTTCCCTTAAAGTAAATAACTGGTAATAATAATTATATTTGAGTTTGACTCTCCTACAGACTCAAAGTTAGCTAACAACCTTTCTGCTCCACAAAATAAAGAAAAATACACAAATCTATTTCCTACTTCTATTTCTAGGAACTGTTTGGAATTTATTTTCTGCCTTTCCTAGGATGCTGCCCTGTGCACCCAGCTGAGTTAGAGAAAGAAAGGCCTTATCCTTTTTTTCCTAGACAAACTCTGCATGGTTTGTACTCATTTCTGGAAGTGAAGGGAAAGGCATGGTCTTGACTTGAAATTTAAGGCCAGGAATACTAGATGAAGAAAACTGTGACAAGAGAAAGAGATGAGGGGAATGATGTTAAAAAGGTGATCTGGCTTTTCAGAAAAAATTAGAAAATAGAATAGAGACTTTTCAATTGAAGAAATATTATTCAACTTAACATTTCAATTTTTTTCTTTGATAACCTTTTTATTTCAAAAAAGTAGGATTAGAACCAACTAGGAGCAATCCATATAATTACAATCATCTATGGACTACTACCTATAATGAATTCCAAATGAAAGTACATAAGCAGCCTTAACTCTAAAAGCCTCATTAATCATAAATGTTCAAGGAACAATTGTTAAATACATCAAATTTCTTCAGTTCAGTAAAAATACAGAAAGCTTTTCTAAAATTAGATGCAGCAATTCATATAACTGATTTAATAAATCAAGAATTTTCATTAGCAGTGTGTATGAAAGTAGCTATGAATTATTTAAACTAAAATCAGAAGTGAGTAATAAATCTTTTAACACCTTATAATTTTGAGAACTTAAAATTTAATAGTATAACTTTCTCAGTCCATAAAAAAGTTATTATAAAGCACAGAGAATAATTTCACTGGAGAATACACTAAGTTTTCATAACATCAAAAGCTTTATGTAATATGAATAATGGTATTAGAATTCTTACATAACCTAGCTTCATATTTTATTTAAACATCAAATCTTTCAGAAGGATCAGATGAATCTGATACTTACCTCTATATATTTCACGTGGAAATATCCTCCAACAAGTGTAGCTTTACTTTGGAAATTTAAAGCAAATCAGTTGGTGAAAAGATGACGAGATGGTTATATTTATAGTTTTCTAAATTTGTACATTGACACTCTGAACAGATGGTACTGCCAAAAAAAAAAAAGCCTACCAAAAGCCAAATACAGTATCTTGTAACGCTTTCTATAGTTTACAAACACAGTGAACAGTGTACACACATAAATTTGATGTGGAAAAAATAGATTCAGTTTCCTTGTATATATGTCCATTACATTTTGAGATAAGATCATTTATTTGAGGCAAGCAGTGGAAAGCAAGAAGCACGATGTTCCTTCCATTTGTGTAGTATTCAGCCCAGATAAGACTTTCTGATGATGTGCAGTAAAATACCAATACATGGCATATGAGCTCAACATGATCTCAGCACCAAAATGAAAGTGGGCTGTTGGTTGGCTTTCCCAGTGCTAGTACAAAACATTTGACTCCCACAACTTAAAGGAGAAAAGGTGTAATTTCAGCCGTGGTTCCAGAGATTTCAGTCCATGATCAGCTGGCTCCAGAGCAGAAACATCATGGCAGAAAGGCACAGTGGAGCAAAGCTGCTCAGTTCACGGGAGCTGAAAGGCAGAGCAGCGGCAGAGAGGAAGAAGCCAGGGGCCACACACGACTCAGGATCACACCTCCTGACCCATCCAGACACACCCAGAAGAGAGCTTTGCTAACCCCATAGGCAGGTCTCAAGCCAGCCAAGTTGACAATCTAATTTAACGGTCACATGGGAGTATTAGCCATTTTACCCAAACCTTATACATTTAATTCATATGAACAATGTTCAGGAAGGCTACTTAGCATCTGCCTCTGATTTTTTTCCTGCCTGTTACTTCTCCAGCTGAGGTCAAGACAGACATGCAGGGCAAGTGCTATCTCATTTCTAGGCCAACTCTATATTTTTTCATTTTTGTTTCTGTTTTGGTGCTGGTGATATAGGGGAAAAAATATAACTCCCAACCTGCTAGATTTCAGTTACGCTGAATACGTGTTCCCCAAAATCAAAGAATGAATTCTAAGGAACAAAGGAGGTTAAGAGTAGGAAATTTATTGAGAGAAAGAAAGAGAGCTCCTGACAGGCAGGAGGGACCGGAGTAGGTTGCCAATAAGCCCACTTTTCAGGGGAAGTTTTACAGAGCAAAATCACGAGGCAGGTACAATGTGTGTCAAAATTACTATTAACCAATAATATTACAAGTGTAGTCACTTAGGTAATATTGATCCAATGGGGAAGAAGGTCACGTAGCAAATGGACAAGGAAAGAACAAGGACATTCCAAGATGGGGTGGATCACCACCTGGGTGTCATATCTGTCTAGACTTTATCAAATCAGATGAGTGTCATCTTCAGTTCATTGTTTAATCCCTCGACCAGGGGTGTAGCCCTGGTCATTCCATCCTATCTTGAGGCCTGACCTTCAGTGGATGCACCTCTAGCCACAGTTGTAGTGTATTCTCCTCTTGCGTACTGACTCCATCAAGGGCCCAGCCCTGTTGGACTGCCTATAGTATTTCTGCCTGACTTAGCTATTTATAATACTGGGGATCAAACTCAGGGCCTTGTGCTTGCAAGGCAAGCACTCTAACCACTGAGCTAAATCCCTAGCCCCAAGCCCCAAGCCCACTTTTGAGCAAACCATTTGAAGCTTTTTAACTCATCCCCACCCAGGAAGCTACCTGAATTGCCTCTCTCTCCATCACTGTCACTGCCAGGAAAATCGTCTCTGGTTCTGACTCAGGTATCCTGACTAACACTCTGAATTTTATCAGGCCTGGTGTTTTTGCAGCTAATATCAAACATATGTCTGGACGTCCAGTGCCCGGCCCCTAATGCTGATTCTCCTTTGAGGTACTTTAAGATTTCCATGTATCCAAATACCCAAAGTAGCTGGAATTTTTGGTTTGAAGGCAGATTATTTGGCATTTGGAAATTGTCAACAGGAACCCAAGGCAGAATGTCAAAGCACTTTCCCCACATTGCTTAAAACATTTGAAATATGAATTTCTTTCATCAGAGCTGCTCTTTCTAAGGCACTGCTCAAGTAACAGTGGGTCACATATTTACTGAGGACCTACTATTGAATAAGAGACTGTGCTCTTAATGTTTGCTTCCAGAAGTGGACAAACCAAGCAGATCTACATTCGCAGACATACTTTAATATTGATTAAACAACATGTGCAACTAATAACAATGACTAGCTAAGCATTGTTGTACAGATCTCAGGTTTAAAACACTGAATTTTTATAAAACCTTTATTAGGTCTTATTATCCTATTGTATAGAAAAAGAAGTGGAGATTAAATGTTGCCCAAAGTCATCAGCTAGTAGGTAAAACTGGTATTTGAAGCCTAGCACATTGAGTCCAAATCTTACATATTATCCAGGGTGATTTTAAGAATTATCCAAGTAGAACGTGATACGAAGATGAGAGTGAGAACCCAGTGCAGTAGTGTACTCCTGCAATCTCAGCACTCCGGGAGGCTAAGGCAGGAGGATTGTAAATTTGAGACCCAGCTTTGGCAACTTAGTGATTCTGTGACACCCTGTCTCGAAGTAAAAAAATTCAAAGGCCTTAGGTTAAATTCCCCCCCACACACATACACACACAAACACACAAAGTCACTTGAATACTACTTGAAGAGTATTTCAGGTGAAAACTTTGATGTGGTAAGGAGTTTGGCAGCCTGCGGTTCAAACAGAAAGTGAATGTGGGTAGTGACTTTTCACCACGGAAAAATTGAAGATGAGCCAGAGGAGTAAGCAGAGGCAAGATGACAGAGGACATTGTTGATCATGATATAGGATCTACGTGTTATTATAATTGAGGTGTCATTGAAGCATTTTAAGTGATAACATGATATGATCAATTTTATGCAGGAATGCAGAAGACTAGTTAGGAGGAGGCTCCTATGATAACACAGGAATGTTAAGCAGGTAGCTTGGACTAGTGCAGCAGTGGAAACAGAAGAGCTGCTACAGAAGTCATGGCAGGTAAAGGAAGAGTGAACTGAAGAGGCCCAGATTGGGCCAGGGGTGTCAGTAAGAGGAGATTCTGACCAGGAAAATGAGGATGAGTTGCATGAACTGAGGAAAGGCCTATGGAAATAGAAGGGATTAAACAGATGCAGAAAATACGTGGAAAGAAGACTTTATAGGATCCAATTTCTATCAGGAAGGAGGGGGCAATTATGGAGGATGGTCTCTAGGGTTCTGGCCAACATTTCTTTTTAAGTGTATATTATGAGAAATGACCAAATTTGATCATCCTTTCTATTCCTTCTTTCAAAATTCTTAGTTTACTTTATTGTTATTAATATATATCAACTGTACATATTAAAGGGGTTCATTATATTATGACAGATGCAGACAATGTATACTAATCAAATCGGGATAATTAGCATCGAATTTTTTTTTTTATGTGAGAACATACCTTCCTACCTGTAACAGCAGGTACTCAGGATTCATTCTTTTTTTCCAATATATAAATTCTAACATATAAAGTCACTCATAAATTTTAAACTTTTTGTGAGTGTACATTTTTTAATATAGTTTCCTTCATGAAAAACTGGCTTGACTAAATGAGTTGGAAAAATACATAAACCAAAATTAGGATATAAAAACGAAATTAATTTAAGCCTCAAGTTAACTATGAGTCACAAAATATTGAAGACCAAATGACTTCAATTTCCTGAGAAGCGCATTAATGCACCATTAATACACATGCCAGAATACCTTAAAGATGCTCTTATAATTTAACACTGTGTATGTAGAAAACTGCACTTAATTTTTCTCCATTAACAGATCATCTAAATGTTATATTGCACGTTGCAGGATAAAGCTTAAATCAGTATTATATTCAGTTGGTGTCATCAGTTAATTGTTTTATCTATTTAAATAGTTGCTGGTTCACAGTGATCAAATACTGAATATGAATAGATTTTCAGTTTATAACGAACATCATGTTCTACTCAGACATTCCTTATTTTCATTTCCTTTTCTCCCTCTTACCTTCCTTCCATTTTTTTCCCTCATTTCTCTCTATTTTCTCTCCCGTGTTGATCACATTCATGTGGTTTTATGTACACACAGCTAATTCTCAAAGTTACATACGCAGCCCTGCCTTTTCTTTTCAGCTCCAAACCATCTATTTAAGAGACATTTCCAACAACATAATCCAAGCTGAATTGTTTATCCATTTCCTTCTCACTTTCTTTCCATTTCAAAAAATGTCATCAAAAAGTGTCCCCTCACACAAATCAGAAATCATCTAGTGCTGCAACAAATTATTTCAATTCTATTTCTAAATGTATTAGTCCCTTTTCTATTGGCGGGACAAAATACCATAGACACACAACTTAAAGGAGGAGAGGTTTAATTTGGCTCACAGCTTTTCAGTGAGTTCAGTCCAGGGTTGGGTGGCTCCAAGACAGAAATGACATGATATCAGGCCTGGTAGAGAAAACCTACTTAGAACATGGTGGTCAGGAAGCATACTGAGAAGTGGGGAACGAAGAAACTCGATACACCTTTCCAGGTCCTACATTCAGTAACCTACCTCCAACCAGGCCCCACCTCCTGAGACCAGAACTCGTCAATGGATCAGTCCACTGATGAGTACAGCACCTCCATGATCCAATCACTCCAAAAGCCACATATCTAAATACATGAGACTTTGGGGGATATTTTAAGTCCAAACTATAATATTAAAATATATCTCTCACTAATCAATTCTCTGCATTTCTACTGCAATCAGCTTGATTGAAGCCATTATGTTCTCTTACTTAGACTTCAATTTGTAATTATCCCACAAATTGAAATACCAGTTAAAAAACAACAAAACTGTAGCAGGTAATAAAGCTTACAAAGATACCGTTTTTAATGGCACACTGATTTGCCAAAATCAGAATATCCCTTTGTGGTTGCTAGCTACAATCAGCAAGACAGATCAGGAAAAAGAATTTCCATACACAATTTCTTAGTATCTTTCTGTGTTAAAGAAATATCTGAAATAATTTATCCTGTACCTGACAATTATTCATACATATTTGTGTTAAATGAAAAGATGAGTGTTTAGATAGATGAAGGACTGCCACTATTGGGTCAGCAATCTTAGAATCTAACATGTAAAGTGTTATCTACAGATATAAATGTTGTATAAAATTATGACATTCAACACTAAGCTTTGGATATAAAAGAGGAGGCTAGAAAGGCTAAGTGACTTGTGCAAAGCCACACTCCTAGAATGTGACCCACTTTAGTCTGAAACATCAATGCTCTCACTTGGCTCAGTTTCCATTCATTATCTTGATTCTTCTTTTTCCTCCAATCCCCTCCCCTCCCTTCAATTCTTCTTCCCCTCCTTATTTACAAAGGACTAATATCTAGAATATATAAAGAACTCAAAAAATCAGATCCCTCCAAATTTAAAGACTCAATCCAAAAATGGGCATCTGAAATGAATAGACACTTCTCAGATGAGGAAATACGAACAGTAAATAAACATGAAAAATGTTCAATATTACTGCTCATTCAAGAGATGCAAATTAAAACAACACTGAGATTTCTTATTCCACAAAGAATAGCTACTATCAAAAAATCAACCAATATCAAATACTGAAGGTGCTGTGGGGGAAAAGGAACCTTTCTGTACTGTTAGTGGGAGTGTAGACTGGTGCAACCGTGGAAATCAGTGTGGATATTCCTCAAAAAACTAAAACTAGAGGTTCCATTTGACCCAGCTATTCCCCTTCTTGATATCTTCCTGAAAGAATTAAAAGCATCATACCACAGCAATACATGCACATCTATGTTTACAGCAGCACAATTTGTAATAGCTAAATCTTGGAAATAGCCCAATGCTCCAAAACAAACAAATGTATAAAGAAGACGTGGTATTTTTATACATTAGATTACTATTCTACTTTAATTTTACTAGGAAAAAAATGGCATTTTGTAGACTTATTAGTGAATTCTATTAAATTTTAATTATGGCAATAACTAAATATTAGCAAAAACACAACTTGCACCTGAAATTATAAAAGTTGATATGAGCAGTAACTGAGTAGAACATTCTTAGAAATCATATAATAGTCATTTAAAGTAATATAATTACAAGTCATTTGTTCATAGTTAGAAAAAATAATATAATTTTCATAGAAAGTCTTTCCTAGTAATTGTATAAATCCTCCACAAAATTAGAAATGCTCTACCATAATAAAAATGGGAACTTCTAAGGCAAAATACAAAAAACATCAAATAGCTTCTTGTAGCAACATATGAGAAAACACAAGTTATCTACTGGTAACCACAGAGACCCTCAGTTCCGTTATCTATAGAAAATAAAACTTACCTACTTCTTAGATACTATTTTATATTTACATCATTTGCTTAACTTTATTTTTACATTTTTCATAATATGCCTAAATTATTAGTCAACACATATGAGTTACAATCAAAACACACAGTAAATGTTTAAATTTTTTAAAACTATTACAGAAAAGACACACTGCCACTAATCTCCCCTCAAATACCCCCCCCCATCTTCAAACACTCTTATCCCATCATTTTTGCCACCTTCTGAAGCAGTTCTGGAAGTCCTATGAGTGTCTTTATGAGGCACGATAAAAAATATGAAGTGTGCTCTTATTGAATACCATCTAAAGGGAAGGCAGGCTCATAAAATCATTACAGTGTGTCCTCGTTGCCTTATTCACTGGATCTGGCAATATGTGACTTCTGGCATTTCCCCAAAGTCAACATGACCATGGAAGGTAAACATTTTGAATCAATTCAGGACATTGAGACTGCCAAAATAGTGCAACTAAAGAAACTCAAAAGAGGACTTGGAAAAAAAAAAGAGAGAGAGGACTTCTACAACTGCTTCAGAAAGTGGCAAGAACAATGGGATAAGCACGTTTGAATTTACGGGAAGTATTCAAGTATTTTGAGGCGATTAATGGGAATATGTCTTTTACGATAACAAATATTTTTAAAATTAGACATTCACCATATTTTTCAATCACACTGTATGTATAACTTTAAATGTAGAAGTGCGTGTATAAATAAACATGTATAAAATATGAGCATTACACAGGATTTTTCAAAAGGAGCCTTTAAGACACTACCTGGCAAGTGGTAAATGCTCCATAAATATCACCTGGTGTTATTATGTTTCTAGGTGGAAAAAAAATGGGATCAATATCAGGTGTCTGTATTTACTCTTGGGTCCATTATGCATAGTCACCCAGCACATAATTCTTTTAGTGAACTCTACTTTGATGCTACATAAATCTGTCTTAGAATTCTATTTTACCAAAAGAAAACTGTTGATAACTGGTGTGGCAATATTTGTGAATGTTATGTCTTATGCAGAGATTGTGGTTAAGGATAAAATATTTTCTGGGCTCCCACCCTTATTGTATAGTAAAGAAATAGCATTTCTAGTGGTAAGAAAGTTTAATCGGCTCTGTTGACAAGTAAACATGAAAAACAGAAACGGGAACTTTTCAGGAAAAATACAAAAAATGTTAACTAGCTTCTTGTAGCAACCTATAAAATAACACAAGGAGAGAGAGCTTAACAAATAAGGGAGCTATTTAGACACTGAATAGGATTCAGAGGAAATTTAAAATAATCAGGACTTAACTTGGTTTGAAAATAAAATTGTGTGCCAATCCTAACCTCACTTAAGCAAAACATTCTCAAAGTAAGAAATGGCTTCAACACAAAGATAAAACTCAGTATGACACCATTAAAATATGGACTCAGGTGACAAGCCCTAGGAAGTGAATGTAAAATCATTTAAAACTTAGATGTACGTAAGACTGTATATTTAGTAGTGCTTCTGAGTATGTTATGGGCATGGATTCAGACCATCTCAGGTAAACAGTAAAGATTTTAGGGAAATTAATATGATACATCAATGACAAGGGTGGCCTACATTAGAATAGGGCCTATTCAGAAAGCAGTATTGGTCATGAAGTTGAGAATACATTGATCCAAAAAAACTCAAACTGGAAGTTAGCAAATTCATTAGAAATCTCTTTTCTTTGAGTAGAATTTTGTATAATTTGTAAATAATAAGAATTCATACAAAAATTCTGTAAATATTACATTTCATTTGTTGCAAGATGTATTTGTAGTCGTCGGTAAAAAGTGCACATGTATCTTAATGTCATCTGTTTAAAAACAGTAGGAAGCAGTATGATTTGCTAATCTTGAGTCTTTTCCTCAAGGGAGGAGACATCATTCAGAAAGGGGTGGAAATTATTAGGCTTCACACCTCAAAACTCAAAAGGTGTATTTGCCCAATGGTGTTACAGAAAAATCTACATGGAAGAATATTACTCAGTATGGTAGAATTGGAGGTGGAGACTTGGTTTTTAATTCTCGGTGCTTCCATTGCTGGGCAACAAAAAAACGTTCTTGGTTCAAGACAGTTACTACTCTGTCCTGTGTAAAGACATCATCAGTCTTTGTCTATTTAATGCTCTTCCTTTCTTCTGATTTATTTTCCATCTGATGGGCATATGTTTTTCTCCAGTTATATTGAAACCATTTCTTAAATTGTACCATCTCATCGGCTATTCTGCATGTCATCCTTTCTCCTTGAAGTAGTTGTTGATATTCTTAATCTCATCTCTTACAGATAGATTTGGGGCTTTAAGAGATCAATGTTTTTTCCTGATTTCCTAATTTCAGAAGATGCCTATATTCATCAGCTTTTTGTCACTGGGATACAAACATCCACAACTTGAAGTAGAGAGTTTTAAATTAGATAAACATTTCAGAGGATTCAGTTCACGGCCACCTGACTCAAAAGCAGAAACAACATGGCTGAAAAGTATGATGCAGCAAAGCTTCTTAGTTCTTGGCTGCCAGGAGGCAGAGTCAGGCAACAGTGCAAGCAAGAAAGGGGCCAGGAAACAGATATAGAACCTGAGGTCATACCTCCATGATGGATCCAGATACACCCAAAAGTGTCCTTTAACACTCCCCTAGGTAGCTCCCAAGCCAATCAAGTTGAAAATCAAATTTAATCATCACTTCTACCCCGTCAACTTGACACCTAAACATATCTCCTTATGAGATAGAAAATAGGGAAAATAGCAAGTTATATCCACCTAACATGATACAACTATTCTGCACACAACCAGAAAAACTAATTCCCTAACAGTTTCACCTTTGCTCAAGTCAAAGCCTCCTTTGAGACTCAAAGGAATGCTTATAAAAATAAAAAGTTACATTTTCCTAAGGTACAATGGCAAAGGGTAAACATTCCCATTACAAAAGGGAGGACTAGGGAAATAGGAAAAAAATTGGACCAACACAAGACTGAAATACAATAGGATAAACATTAATTCCTAAAGCCTCATAGCTGTGCACTGGATTACACAGTGGTACAATATGAGTTACAGAGGATTTGGCCAGCCTCAAACCTATGGGCTTGTTGGTCGCAGCCCACATAGTGCCTCTCTTGGGCTAGCTGTGCTGCTGGCAGAGGCTTTCTATGGTAGACATTACACATTTTTGGCAGCTCTGAACTACTAGAGTCTCCACTGCACTCTCTGCTTTATTCTCACAGCCGCACACATCCAGGGGTATTTGCCATGATCTCCCACTCCTCCTTTGAAATCTGAGTACAAGACTCCCTGACCCCACAGCTCTTGCAGTCTGCACACCTAAATGACCAGCATCATGTGGAGGACACTAAGGTCTTCTGCCAACTCATCAGTAACCAGGCCCCCCTACACCATAGCTGTAGCAGCCTCCAAGTGTTTGGATGGCTGAGCATGGGGAAATGAATTCTGGGAAGTCAATTCCTTAGACAACTCCACTTTAGCAAGGAACCTATGGGCTTTCTTCTTAAATGAAAAGATGACATTTTTATACCCTTCAGCTTGCAGTGAGTGGAGTCTTGCCAATTCTTGAGATGTCTTGAAGGCATCCTTCTTCCTTTGCTCAAAATAGTTGGTTTCTTTTCAACAGTGATAATCTCTTCAATAACCACAACTCCTTTTGGCCCAACTTTACATGTAACGTGGTACCTCAGTTCATGAACTTAATTCTTTCCATAATCATGGTGGCAAACCAAATTAGATGAGAGCCAAATCAAATTTCCCCATAAGGTCAACATTGAATCTAACTATTGAATTTGATTCCGTTCTTGTGTAATTTGGTTTGTGACCAGAATCATGGAAAGAATTAATTTCATGAACCAAAGAACCACTGTACTTCTTTTTGAGCCAAAATTTGTTATGCAAGTCTTTCTGCTCTGCTTTTTGTTCCTAAATCTCACTATAAATTTAGCTAATAGCAGCCAACATTTCCCATGCCACAGTCTGAACACTAGGCTGCCTTGAAATTTCTTCTGACAGGCCAATTAATTCATAACCCTCAAACTCAGTCTTCCACCAAGTTTCTAGACATGGGCACAATGTAAACAAGTTCATTGCCGGAATGAAGCAGAAATAGTTTCTAGTCCAAATCCCAGTAGAGTTCACATCTGACCTCTTGTATCTGGCCTTCACTCTTTACCTTCTTATCAACACTCTGATCATTTGAACTTTGACCAGAACCACCCATAAGTCTGTGCTTACAGCATTTTAGAGTATCTCTAGCACACATGTCCAAACCTTTCCAAATTTCTCCCTCAAATCAATTCCCAATATTTCCAAATGTTCAGGTACAATTATAGCAATAACTCCAATCTCTGTACTCATTTTCTTTTCTTTTCTTTTTTTCAGTACGTTTACCTAGAAACATACTACTTTTTTTGTATTAGTCAGTTTTTTGTCTTTTGGACTCAATGCCCAATACCTACAATTTAAACAAAGAAAGGTTTAATTTGAATCAGGATTCAGTCCATGGTCACCTGACTTCAAAGCAGAAACATTAGAAAGGTGTGCTGAAGCAAAGCTGCTTAGTTGATGGTAGCCAGGAAGCAGAGCAGGGCAAGAGTGTCACTGAGAAAGGAGGCCGGGAATAGATATAGACCCCAAGGTCATGCCTCCATAACTCCCCTGACACACCTGGAAGTGTCCTTTTCTAATGTCCTAGATGGCTTCCAAGCTAACAAAGTTACCAGTTTAGTTTAACCGTCACACTGCCTAATAAAGTCACCAGGACAGCTATTGTGATTCTCAAAATGAAGTTTATTGATTTGCCAGGTAACAGAGTACACACCAATTTTTACCAATGTAAAAATTCAGTGAATAATTTTCTTTTTTTTTTTTTAAATCTTATTTTTTTGGGGGGGTGGGGATTGAACTCAGGGCCTCGTGCTTGCTAGACAAGCACTCTAACCACTGAGCTAAATCACCAGTTCAATGAATAGTTTTCTGAGAGGAAAAAAATTTCAGGGAGAATTATGAGCTAGGGAAATATAAGGAGTTCATGGTAGTTATGCTAATTAAAAATTGATATTTACTTTCTGGATAGGGCATAAGGGTTCACTGGTCTGTTCAAAGTTAAAAAATAAGCCCTATTGTTCACTGGTCAGGAAAGAATCTTCACTTATGTTCAGTAATGGTCTAATATCCCACAGTCACTGATAGTTATCATTTATAACTCCTCTATCTTTAGTGAATGTTAAATGTTCAGGATGGCTTAACAGCTTTAGTTGGTTAGAACTAGTTATGACAAAACACAACATTTAGTCTAAATATGTCACAGCCTATTACTGCTTTAAATTGAAACACTTTCATGTACATATCTCACTGATGCCATCATTTACTATCTACCATAATTATATGCAAGGCTTGTATTCTACCCTGGTGAGACACTTAGGAAATAAATCTGCATTTAAATATGCATCTTAGCCTTTAACACAGTGCATAGGATGTAGTAGGTAATTAATAAATTGAATAACTGAATAATAAGGTATTTTCCCTCATTTTTGTTATTTTATCATGATTGATAGATATGTATTATTAATAAAATCATCATGTAACAGGATTTAAGTTTTTTCTCACAGTAATATAATCTGAAATATCATGTAACACATCAAAATCTCCATCAGTAATAACTTTTCTCTTTTCATAGTCATTTCCAATTAGTTTATTAAAAATAACTTCCAGGCGTTGGGGATTTAGCTCAAGTGGTAGAGCACTTGTCTAGCAAGCACAAGGTCCTGAGCTCAATCCCCACGCCCCCCCATAGAACTTTCATGTATAACTTTATTTTTCTCTAAACCATATAATTTGACTAAATATAAATGGAGTATACAGCATTCTAGTCACAGTAGAAATTCAACAAATAAGACAAACAAGATAGATCTTCTCAAATTCATTTGGCCAAACTGATTTTCAGGACTATTTAAAATTTTTTTTCAAGTCACATATTAACCTTTATGATTTAATTAGCTTGTTTTAATTATATATATGCAAAGTCTAACTATTAGAAAGTTTGTTGCCAAATTGTAATAGGGGGCTGCTTATATGGTTCCCAATGATTCCAATATCTTAGTTATTCATATGCTTGTGTAATCTCTTCTTCAGTGTAATCTGGACAAATATTGGTTCTAATTAAAAAAAATAAAAATAATGGACTGTCATATCTGTGGTTAAGTTACAAAAGATTACAACATGTCTCTTGCTAGCAAACTATTGCTGTTGTGGTCTGTATACTTTGATAAAGCAAACTGCAATGTGGGAAAAGAGCAAGTGGTTTGGAACTGAAGGAGGCCTTCAACAAACGAGGAGAAAATGACATTCACAGTCCAACAGATGAAAAGATCTGAATGCTACAAGCAGTCACTGAGAGAGCTTGAAAAGGGTCCTTCCTCAGTTGTGCTTAAAGGTGAAGCTGTCTATCTATCCCAGTCTGACACTGAATTCGAGCCTTGTGATGGACTGTGTACAGGGGGACTCTGATTAACCAGGCCTGGTTTTCTGACCCACAGAAACTGTAATGGATGTATTTTGTTTTACACTAGTAGATAATACAATGACTCTGCTGGTAAAATTTAAGAATGTTTACATAAAGTTATTTATTCATTTTTATTAATTAAATGTATAAGAAGTCATTCACACAAAATACCAAAATTATACAACTCTCATTTTCTAAGAAAACCAGATGAATTATGTGTTATACCAAGTTAGTAGCCATTACAGTGTTTGTTTCGATACATGATGATCATGTGATTTCTAAGTCATCAACTATGACAAAGAAGGAAAAGAGAAAAGACCAGATTTAGCCAGTGAAATTCACCTGATACAGGAAGGCCTCCAGCTCATCTTTTTAGAGAGGAAAACAGTATCAAGTTTCTCCACTAAAATAACTACTGTTTTGTCTTAGATGGTTTCCTAATCATTGTTTCCTACAAACTTGTAAGTTAATATTGTGTTTCTGAAATAAAGTGATGTATTTTCTTTGCCCTGGTGACCTTAGGCAATTTACAGAGATTTTAGCACCTCAGTTTTCTAATCAAAACAACCTGTTTGGGCTATATTATGTATAAGAAACCTCCTAAAACTACTGAAATTCAAATATGTTACAATTCTTAATGTTGGCCATCGTATAAACTTCTGACAAGAGACTATTAAATGTCATGCAAATTGCTTGATGTACTACTGAAAGTGCCAAAAATCTCCACTAACATACTTTATCACAATCTTCGGGGCTGTTGTTTGTTTGTTCTGCTGTAAATGAAGCCTGTAGGCCTTCTTCATTTTTCTGACAGTTATTTTTCTTACGTTCCCAGTGCAACTTTAAAAGTGTTTCTCATATTCTTTACTCAAGATAGGACAATTCTCTTCTTTGGGCGCAAAAATAAATAAACAAGTTTAACAACATCCAGAGAGAAATAAACACACAAGGAAATGATGCTCCCTGAGGTGGCTCATTCAAATAAATGAAAACTTAATGTGAGGTGTTTAACGTGAAAACTTAATGTGAGTCAAAACATTAAAGATGACAAAAACATCATTTTCAATTATCACTAAATTCCTCACCCAGTAAGAGTCACTGAGGAATTTGTGAAAATAAGCTTTGCTTTTGAGATTTTTGGTTTTAGAATAATATATCACAAAGTAGAAAGTAGTTGAATTGCTCTTCGTCTGACTGCCACAAGAGTCTCAACAGTACAAAACAAACAAAAAATTTCTACTTCTTTTCTATAGTGCTAATATTTTAGCAAATAGTTGATAACTGTTATGAATGGAAATCAGACACTGGTTGTTACATTTAACATACGAAAGTTTTTTTTTTCATTTTCTATTTGTATTTGTATTTTGGATAATGGCTTCTGTGATATTTCATTAACCTTTTAAGACAATCTAATTTTACCCTTTAGTCAAATTCATTTCTTCTCCAGCCATATTAACACTGTTTCCATGTAGACTGTCAACATTTATGTCTTGAAACTAATTTATTCCCTGGCTCCAACGAGCTTTCAGAGTGACCTACATGAAAGATAAACTTAACAGTGGTCAACGAACTCTGTCAGAGTGCTGTGTAAATGCCCATTTGCTACATACTGTCTGTACTAACTTGGAAAAGTTATTTAATTCGTCCAAACCTCAGTTTTTCCCATGTGTGCACAGGGGCAATACCACCTATTTTAATGAGTAGAAGGAAAGATTCATAAAGTGCTTCAAAGACACTTGACACGTAAGTTTTTATCAGTGTTATTGTCACTAGCCATGTGAAATCTTTCCTCATAAGACCACTTTGACTGGCTGTAGATGCTTCTCTACATCTTCGTAATGGTTTATCTGTATTTTTGTCATAGCAATTATAACACTTTACTATTGTTATGTTTTATGGAATGTCTTTCTTCTACCGATTGTAAATTATTTCAGTACCACAACCGCCTCTATTTCATTTTTTATTTCCATGGCTTAATACAGTGTCTATTATGCAGTAAACATCCAGCAAATATTTGTGGAATGATTAATAATGAATAAGTGGAGATTTCTCGGACTAAAATAAATACATGTACTTAGATTGCTCTAGACATCCATTGCAATATAAGAAAGTATCTCAAAACTTACTGACTGTAAGTAAGATTTTTTTTCCAACAACGATTTGGGCCACGCTGTTGCTAGAGCTCTTTCCTGCTCTGCTGAGCAAAATCCATGATAGCTCAGAGGCTGAGAATTGGGGTCATGTGACAGCATATATCTGATGGTTCATGTCAGGTGATAATTAACAGAAAGGATAGAATTAACATTACCAGTCAGTTGATTTGAAGATGGATTATCTAGGGGCTCTAATCAGAGCTTTCTCTTGCTGGTGGCAGAAGAAGTCAGAGATGTGAAATACAAGAGGAATTTGATGCACCATGGCTGCCTTCAAGATGGAGAGGGTGGGGTTGGGGACTTAGCTCAGCAGTAAAGTCCTTGCCTAGCAAGTGTAAGGCCCTGAGTTCAATCCACAGCACCAAAAAAAAAAAAAAAAAAAAAAAAAAAAAAAAAAAAAAAAAAAAAAAAAAAAAAAAAAAAAAAAAAGATGGAGAGGGCAAGAGGGCTATCTACCAAGGTGTATGAACAGCCTTTACACATAAGAGCTGCCTCCAGCTGATTGCCAGGAAGGACATGAGAATTTCAGGCCCAAATGAATGAAACTCTGCTGCAGGCTTTCAATTTTTCATTACAACAAAATATTTAAAGCAGAAAACTTTAGAAAGGGAAAAGGTTTATTTATTTAGTTCACAGTTTGGGCGTGCGTGAGACCTGCACCAGTTCTGTTTTGGAGAAACCTGCTCACACCATAGCAGAAAGCAATGGAAGGACTGTGTATTGGAGTGAGCAAGTCATTATGTATAAAGCTAGGAACAGACTGAGAGAGAAAGGTTCCACAGTCCCCTTCAAGGGCACACTGCCAGTGACTTAAGGTCTGCTACTAGGCCCTACCCAGCAAAGGTTCCACCTCTTCCCTATAAGGCTGCCATGGGGACCACGCACCTAATCGTGCTGGGCCTTTGAGGGACACAAATCATATTCAACCACAGAAGCCAGAAACCTGAACAAACCTGGAAGTAGATATTACCCTAGGTAATAAAAAAATAAATAAGTAAAAGTCCAGTCTGATTATATCCTGGAATTCAGTCTTGTGGAAGGCTAAAGAGAGAACTCAACTGAGCCATGCTGGACTTTCAATCTATGTAATTACAAAATAATAAATTTTTAATAAATTTATATTGCTTAAGGTACTATCTTTGTGGGAATTACTTCTACTGCTATAAAAAATGAATACAATGGGGAGAGTATTACAGTAGTCATTTGAAAAAACTCCACCACATAAGAATTTATTCAGATTATGTGCATTGTAATGTGTTTTCTTGAGCATAAATAGTTCAAAAGAAGTTACTGTTGAATAATTGTTTGGATTTAAGGTTAATTTTAAGATAATTTCCATAAAGTACCATGAATGATAATACAGATTCACAGTTGGATTCTTTTTTAGCTCAGGAAGATAAGGGTCATCTAGGTTCTTAAACAGGATTAAGATTTGGAAAGAAGGCTCTTGACACTGAGACAGACAAAAGGTTAACTTTGAATTATGTCTCCCCTAGATGACATGTTTAAATCTTAACCACCAGTAATTCAGAATGTGATTTGTATGGAAACGGGATCTTTCAAGAGGTAATCAAGTTAAAATGAGGTAATTATGTTGGGCTCTAACCTAATATTTCTGATATTATAGAAGGGGAAATTTTGGACAGCGATAGAAACAAAAGGAAGACTGTGTTAAGAAAAACAGGGAGAATAATATCTGATAAAGGTAGAGGTTGTAGTGATAATTCTATACACCAAGGAATGCCAAGGATTACCACAAAACTACAAGAAGCTAGTAGTCAGGTATGGAACAGACTGTTCCTCTCTACCCTCAGAAAGAAACAATCTTGCCAATAACTCTTCACCTCAGATTTCAGTCTCCAGAACTATGAAATAATCCATTTCTGTTTAGGCCAGTTAGTTTGTGGTAATTTGTTATGGTGGTCCTAGCAAACTAATACAGATTTTAGCAACAGGAAGTGGGATACTAGAGTAAAAATATCACCTAAAAATGTGAAAGTTGCTTTAGAATTAAGTCAAAGGTAGAGATTAAGAAGAGTTTTCAGCTACATGATAAAAATAGCCCAAATTTCACTGAAGAGATTGTTTGTAGAAATACAGATATGAAAGGAGAGTCTGCTAGGGGCTCAGAAGGATTTAGAGGAAGGTTCTATCAGCTGAGATAATATACCGTGGCATGTACTCAATGTTTCTAGAAATGTGAATGTTTAAGATGCTTCTGGGGAGATGTCAAGCAGAAATACAGAACGTGTTACTGGAAGCTGAAGAAAAGGTGATCCATGCTATAAAGTGGCAAAGCATTAAGCTGAATTCTGTTTTGTGAATGGAAAGAAATTTGTAAATAATGAACTTGGTTGCTCAGTTGAAAATTTTTTTAAGCAAACTTCAAGATGAGGCTTGGCTTCTCCTGTCTTTTGTGAGAGGAAAGAGATACCCTGCCTCAAGACTACAAAATGAATTCCTGCTTGAATTTCACTACAGAGTGTGAATTCCCAGCAAATTTTGAGTTCAAGGTGCAATATCATCTCTTAAAGTTAATTCACAATCTTCCTAGTCTGAGAGATTTTGTACTTGCTGGTATCCACAACTGTGTAGGTTAGTTACTTAAAATTCCATTCTCAGTATGTCTTTCTATCCCTCTCCACATATGTGTGTGTGTGTGTATATATATTTATAAATATGGCTATATACACAATTTGTAAAGAGACTTGAAAGTGTGAGAAGCCACAATAATCAAGGAAATAATACATCAGGAAGCTACTTTAGGAAGCTTACTCTATTGCTGGTGTAGAAAATGGATTGAATAGGAAAGTGGCTAGAAGTTCTATTTCTCTAGAAAAATTGAGTAATACTGATGCTCAGGGTCAATTCTGGGAAATGCAAACATATAGCCATATAGTTTATTCTATATTTTTGAGCTTGTTTCTTCCATTTCACAGAAAGAGAAAGTTTGTTTTCTCTTTTCAATAATTTCATTTCCTACCCTGTGATTTCAAAAAGTCACCCTATACTAGTTGTTACCCTTTTTAAGATGGCTTCTAAAACTCTAGCCCCCTTCTAAAAGGTACCATTAAAATAAAATTTAAAAAAATCTAAAAGGTAGTATTAAAATAAAATTTAAAAAAAAAAACTGTAGCCCTGAACATCTCTCCCAAGTTGCAGTTATAACTATCTATTGGATATTACCAAATATCTAAAATTTCACATTTTGGTAAACAGCAATGGATGTTCTCCAGTCTAGCAAATGCGAAAAAAGTTGGAGTTATTGTAGATTTCTCTCTCTCTCCACATCTAATTATCCCTACTGGTTATGTCTTCCAAATATCTGTCCATCAGCCCTTCATCCTCATTCCCTGCCACTGATTCAGCCAGAACTTGCTATACCTTCTTGAGATCATCAAAATAGAAAACTGTTCTCTCATCACCTCAACAGCTTTCCTTCTCAATAAATTTCATGCATTATCAGAGTAAAATTTCTAAAGCAAAAATCCAGATTTGCAGTTTTGTTCTTTACAGTGGATTTTGCACAGGATAATGGTGAAATGTTAGCTCCCAAGACTTTCCAAGGCCCTTCACAAACTGGTTCTATTTTTTTCATAAATAATTCAAGCCAAGTTTCTCCTCCTCTCTCCAGGTACTTTTTATTTTATAATATAAAAAGTTATAAACCGCAAATTTATGTTTCAAAAATCTTTTTTAAAGTTTCTTTTAATCACAGAACTTAAAAATTGGCCCCAAAATGTAGTTTAGACTGTGAACACAAGATGGCACTATATTAGGTGCCTAACAGTAATACAGATACTGTACATTGCATGAATATACTACAAAGTTACGTGTATAATTTTAAAGACTATTGTGATGGTATTTTAAAACATTTATTAATGATATTTCTAGAGCTAAAAATGCTCCACAATATCAATAATCCTGAAATGGAATTTGTACGTGATAAAACTGTTATTTACAAGTTTTAACCTTTCCCTTTGTTATGGACTGAATTGTGCTCCTCTGTTGCTAATGTTTCGTCTGGGAGATGGGATTCTGTGTGGTCCTCCACTTCTGTTCCAGGTCCTTGCTGTCACTTCACTGAAGAATGGAGAAGTGGGGCTCTTAGCAAGAAATGGGGGGTTAAGGCTGGTATAGTGGGAAGCACAAGTTTATTAAGAGTATGACAAATGCAAAGAAAGCAGAAGGGAAACCATCTTACAGCAGATAAGAGGCATTATACTTGGGATGACCTGGTGAGTATGAGATATGCTTCATACTTACAGGGAGTGGTCTAGGCCAATTAGGGTCTTAGCTTTTGTTTTGGGAAAGGAACAAGGTCAGTGAAATGACATCCTAATTCAGCTCTAATTTGGCCCATAAGAGAAGTGGGGAACAAGAGGGGTTAATCAGAAGCAAAGCCCACTTCATTTTTTACTTCCAAACTTGAGCATAGGAAATTCGAGGTCAGCCTAGCTTTACAACCCCCGGATGTGTGCCTTTTGTTTATTGTAACCAAAACATCTGCAAGACTGCAGGAAGAATGTTACACTCTCCTATCTCCACCTTATCCCCCAATGCTCCCTTTCCCTGCCAGCAAGGCCCTGACCCTTTTACCTCCCCCTAGTGCCTAGCACCATAAAATCCGCTTTGAGTCTGCAACTTCACATCCCCCCAAACTCAGGCAGAGAGGCACAAACAAAGATAAGTTTAAACGAAGGCCAACACCTGGTATAAACAATTGCTTGTTGTATTGCTCAAAGGAATTCCAATTGTAAAATGTAAGCACTGTCCTTACTGTATAAAAGCTTTGGTCAAACTGCAGAAAGGCCCTTTTTTGCACATAAGTGCCCTTCTGAAAATCGGCTATTAATAATGCTGATTCAATCTGACTCAAATTTGGCTCTTTGTATCTGGGTGGCCTCTCCCTCTCACGACCAAGTCGGCCTTCCACTTCAGTTAGAACAAGTAAATGTAACATTTTCATAAGGATACAGTAGGGTACCTTTTCTCAAGTACATAGTATACAGACAAGCATGTAATGATCTTACAATCTTCAGCCATAGATAAGCATTACAATCATCAGCCATAGGTAAGCGTGTGATGATTTTATAATGTTAGCCATCCATGTTTTGTTCTGTGATTTTTGCATGTTCCTCTGCCCCCTACACTAAGATTCCTATACTAAAGCTGGAGCCTCCAGTACCTCCCAGAATGTGGCTGTGTTTGGAATGGGGTCTTTAAAAAGGCATTTATGTTAAAGTGTGGGGATTATCATGGGCCCAAATCAAATACAATTTGTTTCCTTGTAAGAAAAGGAAGTTGGAACACATACATCTATAGATGTAAGACCGTGTGAGGCAGCATCAAGAAAGTAGTCTACATACCAAAGTAAAAAGTCTCAGAAATTAACTGTGTTGATACCTTGATAGTGAACTTCTAGCATCTAGAACTGCGAGAAAATAAATTTCTGTTGTCTAAACAACTCAATTTGTGGTATTTTGTTATGGCCGCTCTAGCAAACTAATATATACTTCATTATACTTAAAAACATATATACTTCACTATACTTAAAAACATGTAATAGGCTATCGTACCTTTCCATGGCAGCCCATGATAATCTTCCAGGCGCAGTATGCACTTTTATTTTTGCTTTTACCCACATTTTCCTCTTGGTTCGGCCCAAGCTTGGTTTGTAGAGTCAGTTTCTCTCTCAATCTTCATTTCTGCCTTTTAAAATAAACTTTGCCACTGTTTAAAAAAAAATGTAATAGTTGTGGATCAGTGTGTTACATAAGAATGCAATCTCCACATTATACACTTATTCTTGGGGGCAAATGCCCATGACTTACTAGTTTTCAATATATATGAGCTGTTCAGAAATACTTGCTTCAAAATATCTGTCCTAAATTTTGGACATAATCCTCTCCAACTATTAACCAGTATGTCATATGTTTTTACTCACCCATACAGCAGAGCTGAGGGAGTGATGAAAGGTGTAGGCTCTGGAGTCAGTCTGCTTGGGCTCTCAGTTCTGTTTTATCACCATGATGCTGGGCAGTTACCTAAAATGACTAGGCCACATTTTTCTCCTATCTGTACACTAGAAATAAAACACCTACATCAGAAGGTCTGTGAGGATTAAACAAATTAATGTGTAAAAATTTTTAGAACAGTGCTGAGAACACAGAAAGTGTGATTATGGTGCTAATTATCCCTCTGCTTGATGACGCGCTGGATATTTTTGGGGAGGCGGGTCTACTTATCCTTCAAAGCATAGAACTAGCACCGCTCCCTCTGAAGAGTCAATCATTCTGCCTCTCTTTGCTTCCCAAGTTGAAAAATAAACTTGTGCTGTTAAAGATATAACAGAGAGATAAGCTTTGCTTTCTAACAATCTGGACTCAAAGGTAGATTTTTGCATTTATGTATTTATTGTCTTAGTTCATTTCGTGATGCCGTAATAGCTGAGGTTCAATACTTTATAAACAAAAGAGGTTTATTCAGCTCACAGTTCATGGGGCCTAACAGCATGATGCTGGCCTCGATTTCTAGTGTGGACCTCACAGTGGATAGTATCCAACAGCAGAACTGCGTATGAGAGAGATCACCTATGCCAGGGAAGAAGCAAGATATCAGGAAGAAGCCACATTTGCCCTTTTATAACAGCCTGCACTCACAGGAACTAACATGATAGTGGGAAAACTACAGTAATCCCTTCCACTTTGCTACCCTTTATTTCCAAGTTTCCAGCATGTGACCTTTTGGGCAACACACTTAAACCATATCCAGACCAAAGCACCTATTACACAATTTCAAACAGTTTGCTCCATTTTTCCTTGTTCCCACAACTAGTATATTACCTGACACAGTAGTGCTCAGGATTGTTCTGATGAATGTATTTTTCATAATGTTAGCCATACATGATGTTGCAATGTTCCTAAAGTGTGGGACTAATGCCTCTAGAGGTTTCAAGTCAGTTTAGATGACTAAAGGACATGGCATTAAGATGACTGAATCATACAAAGAAACTTCTTTCAACTTTATTTCGATATTTGTGACCAGATCTACAAGAAATAATCTCAGTTTGGCAGTAAGTAAAAAAATTCATTAGTAAGTTTGGAGTACATAATGATTACATTCATCATGGGGAGTTGGTACATGTACATAACAAACACATCTTAATTTTTCATTTCCCTTCCCTTCCCTTCTTCCTCTCCTGTATTTCTTGGTCCCCTTCCCTTTTGAAAAAGCTTCATCTCCCTATTTCCTATTATGTATCTTTTATTTTGCTCTTTATATTTTGGGTTTCTCATGTAAGAAAAACCATGCAATATTTAAGCTCATGTGTCTGTTACTTAATATTGTGGTCTCAGATGCATCCATTTTCCTAAAAATGACTCAAATTTATTTGTCTTCATGGCAGAGTAGTACTCCATATACCACATTTGTGTATAAGTAACTTTTCTTTTTTCATTCATCTTCTGATGGACAGAAAGCCACTTCTAAGATTTCGGGGTTTTTTGTTTTTTTCTTGAGACAGGGTCTCCCTATGTTGTTCAGGCTGGGCTTGAACTCACTATATAGCCCAGGCTGGCCTTAAACTAGCAACAATCCTCCTGCCTCAGCCTCCTGAGTGCTGGGAATACAGGTGTGCACCACCATGCCTGGCAAGATTTAGTTATTTTAAATTGTGCTTCTGTAAACAGCGGTATGCATGTAGCACAGTACTATGATGTCTTTGACTCTTTTGAGAAAATACCTAGAAGCAGAATTGTTGTCAGATGGAATTTCTAATCTCAGTTTTTGAGGAATCTCTGTACTGATTTCCAGAGTGGTTGTACTAGTCTACATCCTCACCAACAATGTAGAAGGGTTCCTTTCCTCCTACAGCAATATTTCAAAATTCTTCTTTAATGTTTTCTAATCTTCCTTTTTAAAATCGAGACAGAACAAACCCTATTTTGAATCACTTTTTTCATTCACTACATTTATACCCACTGTTGTTTTTTTTCTTCATGACAAGTTACCGTGCTCATTCCATTCCAGGGAATCACACAATTTTCCTTTAAAACAAACTCATTTACATATAAAAGTTAACACAATTGGAAGTAATATGGACAGTATATAATGGTGGTGTGAGCAATGACAAAGACATTCTCTTTGACTAAACTCCATCTATGCTCCAATGAGCCCTCTTTTCAAGTAAGATCTAGACCTTAGCCTAGAAAATCTGGAGACCCTCAGCGCCAATAATTTCAACCTCCTGCCCCCATACACACACACACACACACACACACACACACACACACAAAAAAATACTTGAAAAACCACTAAGACAGCTGTTGACCATAACTACAGCCTCCTTAAATTCCTGTCGGGAAAAGCTCAAGGCTACCTAAGGAATTTACTATTTGTTCCAGCCAATATCTGAAGACAGGGACCCAGCTTCCCAGAGTCTGTCAGGGAGTAGAAGACCAACTTCCAGAAGCACCATTTAGCAAAGCAGACGGGTTTCCACTGACATCTCCAGCTTTTTGTAAAGTTTCATTCCCCTGAGTGTTGTTCTGCTCCCTACCATGTCATCTCCCGTTAAAATGTAGTCACCTCTATACAAGTCCAAGTCAGTTTAGTTCACTGTGAACTATCTTCCCTATTGCAGTATTCTGTTACTATTTAAAAATCTCATCTTAGGACTTTAGTGACAGTCTGTCTATCTTTGCTGGGACATAACAAAGATCAATTTTATGGCTTGTGTTTAGATTTTTCCCCAAAGCCTCAAGCAGTCATGAGGTGGGGAGGGGGTACTTTTTCAGAAGTGGCTGGATCTAGAGTGTGCGACACATTCCTGGTGCAATGCTAGGATTAAAATTGCTAGGATTAAGGGTGTGAGTGCTACCTGCCTTAAGGGTGAACGGCCTGGATACAGTATAAGGGACAGAAAGAGACTTGCTTTTGCTCTCTTCTGCCTGCCATGAACTGTTTCTCCTCTGAGATGCCCCTTTGCCAGGCCACCCTGCCTTAGAGTCAGCCAACTGAAATGAAACCTCTACAAACTGTGAGCCAAATAAACCATTCCTCTTTTAATTCTGGGGGTCAGGTATTTTGTCTCAGAAACAAGAAAAGTAAGAAAATCAGCAAGGATACTATTCAAATCATTAAAGTCTGGGCAAACTGACTGAAACTATCATGCTCAGTTGCATTTAAAGAACGTTCTCTAACAAAGCTTGTATTAGAATTAGTTGCTGCAATGATTGCTTCAAGTCACAATAGTTCTAAGAAAGAACTGAGCCGGTTAAAAAATTCTTGATCCTAAGAAATTCTCTAGATGAAGAAACATACAAAGGCGTTGCAAACAATACCTAAGATTTCAGTCAAAATGATGAACTGAACACAGCTACCACGTTCCTCCTTCACACCCAACTCTGGATACTCAAGAAAAGCCCAAGGAAAGTACCGGGAGACAGACACGATGTTCTCTGTGTCTCATTATCTCTGCCTTTATCCCTTCTCTCGTTCTTACTTCGCCACAGCTCTCGGCTTTTTAAGGTAAGCATTTGATGAAGGAATACTTCGAAGAGCATGGGGACTGGTATTTAGGATAGGCTCTTTTCCCACCTCCAAAACTTTTCTGGACACACTAACAATCAACGTTGTCTCCTGTTTCTGATGTACTTCCAATATTTGTACAATAACTGGCAACACGAGGAATATAGGTGGACTTCTGAATTTTAAAAGTTCCATTTTTCTCTGCTGTTAGCTAGACAGGAGGCCAAGAACCACTGCTGTGGTAAAAGCATATTTACTCTGTGACCCGAACCTCAGCTCCTCCTGCAGGTTCCTTCCGGGTGTGTGCCCGCAACCGGCACCACAGGCTCAGGAATCAGATACTCAAGTGGACGCCTGGCTCTGGTACTCCCTACCTGCGTGCTTTCGGGCAAGTCACACGGTGTGCATTCAATGAAATAGCGCGGGGCCCTGACGGGCACACAGCACCGGAAAATACGGCAGAACAAACGCTAAATTCTACCACCCTCTCACAACACTCAGCAAACTCGAGGCGAGGTAAAGCCTCCGCTCACGTGACCGCCTCACGCTCTACCGCGGCGACGCGCTGACGTCAGGGCGTCGTGCGACGTGTGGGCGTCAGCGAGCGCGTCCTGTTCCCGGCTGGCTTCTCCCGTTGCGCGGCCTCGCAGGGCGCTTAGGAACGAACTTAGCCTTGAGCTATGGCTTCATGGCCTCTTTAGACCTTTTCTTGAGGGCTCCGGTGCCCAGCCATGTGGACCCTGTCGGGTCGGGCCTGGTGGCGCCGTCAAGTGCTCTTGCTGGGGGCCAGAGGGGCCTCGCGACCCGAGCTTCCCGGGCCCCGGCCCGCGCCGAGACACGGGGCCGCTGCGGGGTCCTCGGCTGGCGACAGGCTCTGCAGCTCTGCGGGGCTCAAGGTGACCGCCTCTAAGCCTTGATTCCGCCACTTCGCAGCGTGCTTTGTGCACTCTTGAGACCCTGCGGGGTGTCCTGGGCCTGCGCGCGGAGCCGGTTTATTTCTAGGGCGGCAGAGTGTGGAGCGCGCGGGCTCCGCTTCGCATTTTTAATCCTTCCCCTGCTTATCCAGTGTGACCTTGGGCAAGTCATTTCACTTCCTAGGTTTAATTCTTGCAAAACTCCTGCTAGTATAACCTCCTTTTTCTTACTGCTTATTAGCTGTATGACCCGGAGAAGTTACTTTAGTCTCTTAATTGCCCAGGGTAGGCTAGAATTTGTGGTCTCCTGCCTCAGCCTCCCGAAACGCTGGGATTGCAGGCGAACCTCAGCCAGAAAAAAGCCTGTATAATTTTCATCCTCATGATTTGAGAAAGTGGGGATTAGCAATTCTAGAAACTACGCTATCGGTAACTCCGAAAAGATACATTTTAGGCAAAAAAGTTAAGTGATGGAATGCAAGTTGAGTTAGTGGGGACAAAAAGGCTTTCTAATAGTCACTTTGGCCTTTTCAAAGATGCCTGAGGTTTTAAAGCTGGATTTGTATATATTTGTCAATTCAGAGATATTAAAAAGGTAGATATTCAAAAGACTTCTGCGAAACTTTCGTAAATCTGCAGCGAAAATACGAGTTTTATTTTTTGCAGAATTCTTTAAGCTATAATTGTACTTTTATCTGTCCTACAGCAGTTATAAAAAGAAAAGGCGTATTTTGTACTCGTTATAATTTATAGTTTTTTGCTGAATATGAAACAATGATTCGAAAAAATGTTTAGACTAAAAAAAAAAAACCTGGGTATTTTAGATGAATACCAATTTTCAGGAGTTTGTAATGTGTCTCTTTCACATTATGCACTAAAAACCAGGGACTTGGTTTTTAAACATTAAAAAATTTTAAGCGATAGAAGCTCTTTTTTTTGATGTAATCTTTTTTCTTTCTATCATTGAGGTTAAAAAGTAGCAAAATTGTATATAAATTGAACTTCCAAGGCTGTATTCAGAACTCAGATTTATAAATAGATCTGATTGGTGTTTCAGTGTGATAGGAGCAGAGAATTTCCCTTCATTCAGGTTTTCAGTATCTCCTTTACCTTAAGAGTGTTTGCAGGATAAAGTATTCTTTGATGTTCAGGAGTTCTAGGTGCTTTTCTTTTCTCCATTCATGAAAATAAATTGAATTCTTGATTGGCCCAGTAAGTAGTGAAGTATTGAGTAAAGATATTTTATTTAGCCCTATAAGTCATCTTTGACTATGGAACTGATGTTTTTGATGAGTCCTCTTGTAAAATGTTGTTTGTAATATAAACTTAGGCATTTTCTCTACTGTCAGAAATATTAAAATATAAACTATAAATGCTAGAAATCATTGAATGATTCAAAGAATAGTCTTTGAATTAGTGTATTTGTTTCATAGTATGCAAAATTTATGTACCTTAATGTGGTATTTTCTCTTTCTAGGAAAAACCAGACATGTCTAGATTTCCTGTTGAAGATATTAGAAATTTCAGTATCATTGCACATGTGGATCATGGCAAAAGTACTTTAGCTGACAGGCTGTTAGAACTAACAGGTATTTTCATTTTATGTGTTTGACTGCAGTAATTACCATGTTCTCTTAAGTTTTGTTTTTAATTTTACATGTAATATTTTCTTTTGTGAAGCCAGAAAAATATTGGAGTTTCTGTTTGTAGGAACAATTGATAAGGCAAAGAATAATAAGCAAGTTCTTGATAAATTGCAAGTGGAACGAGAAAGAGGAATCACTGTTAAAGCACAGACAGCGTCTCTTTTTTACAATTTTGAAGGAAAGCAGTACCTTTTAAATCTAATAGATACACCAGTAAGTTACATCTTCCTTTGATTTTTGTTCTCTGCTTGTTCTAGTGGTAGTGTAACATGCTTTAAAGTACTGTAAAAAAGTCTGTATTTGACTTTCTTATTAAAGTTTGTCATAGTGCCCCTCCCTAAAAAAATTACAGCTAACATTTAAAAATAGCAATTTTTTTTTTTCTTAGGGTCATGTTGATTTTAGTTATGAAGTGTCCAGGTCACTTTCTGCTTGCCAGGGTGTTTTACTGGTGGTCGATGCAAATGAGGTAGGATTTTTCAATTTATGTGATGTGATTATTCTTATTTGGTTATTTCGAGAGGTATTCCTTAAAATGTTTTGGAAATAAAATTTTTGTTTTTAAATAAAAACATTATATTATTAAAACTTGAAGTGTAATTACACTAAAGCATTCTAGATGTTGGTTAGTTCGTCTTTTAAATTTTTAAGCTGATCAGAGGAACAGTTGAAGATACTCTGTTTTTTGTAGAAGTGTAATGCCCTATTATCAGTACATGCTACCAAAACCTTCCCCACCACTTTGAGTTGTTCTTAATCTGAGTTCCATATCAGTTTGTAACATCGCTTAAACATCTTGTGTTTTCAGGTCATGTTTGCTGATTTTAAGGCAATAATTTAGAAAGTATTATGTCTAATAAAAAAAATCATACTATCAAGTTCTTTTATGTTTCACGGTATAAGCGTGAAACATAAAAACCTTCAGCAGATAGCCATAAAAAGCTATGATACAGTGTATTAAAATATGCTTTATACTCATAGAAAGCTATGATTCAGTATATTCAAATATGCTTTTGATGTATCTGTTTTTTTTACAATGTCTTCATTCAAGACTCAAGAGATTTTTTTGTTATTTCATCAAGCATTTCTTGAATCTGCCAAGGAAAGTCAGTCTGTACTTGCATCCACAGTACCAGGCTTTATGAATTGTGTCACCTGGCTGTGTCCTGTAGTAGACTTTGATGCCCTTCAGACTCTTGTGTTTCATCTTTGTGTTTCTGATGGCCTGGCACAGAGAGGGGTCTTTCCAATAAATGTTTCCTGAACTGAGAATTCCCTTTGAATTATCACAGGGAATGATTCAGGTGCGTGGAATGTCTGTTCCATAGTTTGTATTTTACTTCTGTCTGATCTCCCACTGGCAAGCTAGTAGAGTGTCCATTTTGTTCACCCTGCTTGGTTTGGCTATTGCTTTACCATCTGGGATCTTTATTTTGACCCCCAAGACAAATTACAGAGAAAAGTAGGAAGGCTACTGTTCATCATCTTTTCATCACTATAATGAAATACTTGAGATAATTATAAAGATACAAAGTTTATTTTAGCTCTGTTTTGAAGATTCTGGTCCCTGGCCTATTGGCTCTGTTGCTTTGGGCCTGTGGCAAGGTGGCTTATTGTAGCAGGCCTGTGTGATGGGACAAAACCACTCACCCCATCAACCAGGAGGCAGAGGAGAGGAAGAGACCAGGGTTCTGCTGTCCCTTTCAAAAGGACAGACCCAATCAATGACCTGAGGACCTCCTCTAGGTCTGATTTCCCAATAATAGCGCCCTACGGACCAAGCCTAATACATGGGCTTTGGGGGGACATTCAGAATCCAAACTACAGCAGGCAGATACATGGCATTTTGTTTAATTTTGTAACTAGAGTCATGTAAAACTTTAATGTTGATGAAGGTGCATGGAATGCTCTTTGTGATGGCAGAATAATCATCTCAGTCTCTTGTGCCTTCGTATTTCCAGGGTATTCAAGCTCAAACTGTAGCAAACTTCTTCCTTGCTTTTGAAGCACAGCTATCAGTAATTCCAGTTATAAACAAGGTAATTATAATGAAACACCAATGCTACTTATTATTTCAATTTCTGAAAGTATTCTTAGTGTTGTAAGTGTCAGGTGCATTCTTTTGTATGAGGAAACTCTAGCTATTTATTCAGTGTATCAGTGGGATTTTTGTCTTTGAGCTGCATTTAACACAGTACTGGTCAGACTTCTATACCCTGGTACTTAGTTGAGAAGACAATGTCTCTCAAACATGTGCCATAAGTGAAGGGAAGGCCATTTCTGTTGGCAAGAGATGCAGGTAGACAAAGACATGTCTATCAGACTAAATATATACAGGAAAAGAAAAGGGGCTTAAGAGAAAAGTTATACAGCCCACGAAGTATTTCAGTGCTAACCTGAGCTATGTTTATAAATATCAATTTATCGAAGTTAAGAATGTTAATTTTAAAATCTTTGCATTAAATTAGATTTCTTAATATCATAGTTAGTTTGAGAAGCAAGACTGCCCATAGCTAGGACAGATTGTTATCAGATTTCATCTAATGTTTAACTTTTAAAATCAGACCATATGATGCTAATTGATAAACTTTTAAAAATTATATTGTTTATATATTAAGCATTTTTAAAAAAATCATAGAATGGGTCAGTTTCAAGCAGATAAGCTTTTAACTGTCTGTAATACTGTTAAAACATAATACCATTAATATATTTTATTTTTATTATGCTAACACAGTGGATTTCTTTTTTTAAGATAGATTTGAAGAATGCAGATCCTGAAAGGGTTGAAAAACAAATTGAAAAAGTATTTGATATTCCAAGTGATGAATGTATTAAGGTAAAATATCTTTCTTTTGAAAAATATTAATTTTATACGGAAATTCTCAGATGATTGACCAAAGTGGTATTTGATCACCTGGCATTGTATAATGTTTTTATAGTTTTACAACATTTTTTTACTATTTTATTTGATTCTTACCAGAAATCCATTTTATATTATGACATACAGAAATTATTGCTGTGTTAGATTTAAGTGAACTAAAGCTCATAGATTATATTACTTTCCTAAGATCACAGGTTTAGTTATTGTGCCAGGACTAAAACGTGAGTCTTCTGAAACTCACTGTTGTATTACACACATTCCTAATTTAACAACCACATTCCAGTCCCACAACTAGGTTGTTAAATGAATTGGTCACTAAGTGAGGAATTGTATATAGTATGTACATTACAATATTGAGAACAAGGAGACGGTAACTTGATGACTTTGCTTTTATTTGCATAACTCTTACATGTAGTACTGTAATGTATAACAACATAAAACTCTAGTGCTGTATTGTACAGTATAATTAGCAAAAATTACATTGTATAAACAAGATATACAGAACTGTACAGAATAAAAGATTGATCTTAATTCTGAATGGTGGGTCATAAGTCTGAATAGCGTGCTTTGGTTGTAAGCCCAAACAGTCATTAAACAGGTAGTTCGTTAGAGAAGGAATATCTGTTTTGCTTAAATGCCATTGTGCCCCTGAAGTGCAAGTTCAAACAATTTCAGAGCATTTTTATCATTCATGAAATTGACAAAAAGCTAATTCATAAAAGTTTTTTTTTTATAAAGCTGGCTCTAGTTATATAGGAGTTTTCAGCTTGCATGTGGTATTTAAAGCTAGGAAATGGGAAAATGGATGTAATTTTTATGGTAATGTTAGGAAACAATAGATTTATTTATATCCAAATTATGCCATTGTAAATTTGAATTTTTATTTAAAATGATGGTTATTAAATAGCCATAACTAAACTGCTACTCTATATGGTAGTCTAGTATGTCACTGAAGCAATCTACCATTTTCTTCTTGATCTTAATTTGGTTTTTGAAAGAGAAAATTTAATGTGACAAACTTTTGGTTTTTTTTTGTCTTGCCCATAATAAATAATTATATACAACCTGGTAATAACTGAATGTTTGTTTGCTATATGTCAGTGAGGTATAGCATTGAATAAATCAGACAAAAACCTCTACATCAGGGGTTTGAGAATTTATCTTAAGTGGTAGAAAGCTAGGTCCTGAGTTCAATCCCCAGAACCCCACCCCCCCAGAAAAATCCCTCCGCATCTGTATTTGGGAAAGCAGTCAATAAATAAATAAAGTAAGCATAAAAATGAGACAGGATATTCATTCAACAAATTGTATCGTTTTACATGAAATACCGTAGTTAACATGCCAGACAGCTGCTATGACATGGAATAACTCAGGGCAAGCTTTTCTGGTAAAGCTGAGACCTAAAGGAATGAAGATTTTTTAGAAAGGTGTTACAAGAGTAGGAAATAGAAAATACAAAGATCCTAAAATAAGACAAGCTGTGGCATTTTGAAGGAATAGAAAGTAGGCAAGTAGGGTAAGATGGCTTTATAGGTATATGCAGGATTCAGGTCGTGCTGGGACTTTTGATATGCTAAGGAGTTTGAAAATTATTCTAAAAGAATGAAAGGATTTTAAAGCAAGATAGGGAAATAAACTGATTGTTCAGGTTGCCAAACAGAGAGGTCAGAGAGGTATGAAAAGAACAGGAAAACAAATTATCAGTAGTAGCCCAAGTGGAAAATTGTCAGTGCTAAGTATGTGCTGGAGACATTGGGGAAATGGATAAGCAGGATGCTTATTTTTAAGTACAGTAAGATTGGATTGATGGCTTACATGTAAAGAAGTGAAAAGGAATAATTGTGAGGGCTTTGTATTTGAGGAGCTGTTTAAATATTTTTATTTATAAATTAGGTAAATGGAGGAGAAAAGGTCTAAAGAAAAAATAAAGAGCTGTATTTGGACATAGTGAGTTTGAAATGACTATTAGATACCCATTTAGAGATTTTGTGTAAAATATAATTCTGGCTTCCATGGAAAGGTACTAATCAGAGTTCTGTCACCCCTCATGTGGTATTTAAAGTCATAGAAATGAATGTGATAAAATTCTATCTCTATCTTCTCTAACTACATTTTTCTCCCATCATGGGAGAAAAATGTAGTTAGAGAAGATGTCCTAGTAGTCAGACTGTATATTGTCAAATTAGAGTGTTATGGAGAAATTTTATAAAGGACAGGAGCATGGAAAGGATCAGATTTTCACAGAAATAGAATTCTCACATTGTAACAAGAGAAGGCAGAAAGGTTGTAGGTACAGTGCAGATGGGTATGGGTGAGGGAGTTTTTGATGTTTTCTGTTTCCTTAATGAGATGAAAATCACAGTCACCAATGAAAGTGAATTGGCCAAGGTGAACAATGTATGGACTGAAAAGCAAGTGGTGTGAAATAATGTCCTACTAAAGGGAATTTGTTAGGAGGTATGTCCAGGGACAGCCAGGAAGTGTTATTTATGTAATTAAGTGTTAACTATTACACTGAAATCTGTAATCATGAATTCGAAGAAATGAACCAGACCAGTTACTTGATTTTTCTCCAGTAATATTCAGCTGCTCCATGTGTAGAGAAGGCACAACACTGGATGCATTCAAAGTTGAAGTTTTGCAGTGTGCTTGGGATGGGGAGATGATAGAATATGGTTGTAAACAGTGATCGTAGGTAGTGGACCTTAGAGTGCCACCTGGGAAAGGATGGAAAGGGAGTGGGAAGTAATGGATAAGAGCAATACATTCAGCAGATAAGAAGTTAAGCCTTGTTGAAAGAAAATACTGCAATCTAGAGTACCGGTTCCCAGCAGGTTGTGATTATGCCCTTTAAACATTTTAGGTTGTTAAAATTGGGTGGGTGGGGTGCTATTAACTTGACATCTTGTGAGTAGGTGAAATGCACTAGTTGGTGCTAACCCTCATAGATGCACAAGACAGCTTCTCAAAAGAAAGAATTTTCTGGCCTAAAATATCAGTAGTACTGATGCTGAAAAATCTTTCTCTAGAGTAAGTTTGAAGAGTAAGTGGTAGCTTTCGGGGAATAGGTTTTGAAATCAAAATTTCAGAGATAGCTCATTTAGTAATGATGACCAAGATCAGTCACTAGCATGTGGCTAAGTCTTTGCTTGCTTTTTAAGTGTGAGAATAATAAAATAGCAATATACCTTATTATTGCATACCAGCTACATATGTTGTTGACCAAATATGAATAACATGAATAATTGAATATGAATAATCATCACATTTTCGAGGTAAGAAAATGGAAGGTCAAAAAAATAAGTATTGATTGAAGTCATACATTCCATGGAGAAATACGATTTTTACTCTGATTTTTTGAACTCTTATTCTGTTCTCTCAACACCATAAGGAGAATATTTTAGTAATCATTCCTAAAGCTGTAGAACTACCTTAAGTGTAGAGCAGAGAGTTATTTGAGTTAGTATATGTTTGGTTTGTACTTTTTCTTTTGCTGTATTTAAACTGATTAGAATTCTTTCTTCCTTCTGATCATAGTCATAAGTCATCAGTGTAGAAAAGTGTAGTCTTTAAATGCTTTTTTTCTTTGACATGTATGTTTTTAGATTTCTGCTAAACTTGGAACAAATGTTGAAAATGTTCTTCAGGCAGTTATTGAAAGAATACCCCCGTAAGTATTTTGCTGTTTTTATACTATTTATTTATACTATTCAAGGACCACAAATTTGATTTGCTTTTTTAACTTAGTAGATATGAGAAGTACATTTGTAGTGAAGGAAAATTTTTCCTTTTGAAATAAACAAAAGGCAAATATAATACAGTAAAATGAATGATAATAAAGGATAATCTTTTCGATCCTTGGCATCAAAAAAACAAAAAACAAAAAACAAAAACACCAAAAAAGAAATAAAGGATAATCTTTTCTTGGTAATCATAGAAGACTTCAGTACACTGGCAATTACTCTGGCTTATACAAACAAATATAGTCATAAATAATGTAAATATGGTCATTGATTTAAAATGAAGTTGACTTAAATTTAATATACCATATTTTATACAAAGGTTCTTTTGGTTGTTAGGTATCAACCTTTCTCAAGAACTAGAATAAAGCTTAATGCCTAAATTGAAAATAAGTGTTTTATTAAGATTTTAATTTAGTATGTGTATATATATTTTTTTAAACTTATATTTAATAGTCCTAAGGTGCATCGCAAAAATCCCCTGAGAGCTTTGGTATTTGACTCCACCTTTGACCAGTATAGAGGTGTGATAGCCAATGTAGCATTGTTTGATGGAGTGGTTTCCAAAGGAGATAAAATTGTATCGGCACATACTCAAAAGACATACGAAGTTAATGAAGTAGGAGTTTTGAATCCTAATGAGCAGCCAACTCTTAAATTGTAAGTAATCTGTAATAGTAACTAAAATGTTTGTATGTATTTCTATTTCTACATCTTTCAACTTTGTGTGCTTAGAATGATCCCAGTTGGGTAACTTAAAAAACTGATTCAATTCAGCTATACAGCATGAGTTTGGTCAAAAGAATCTCATGTGTAACAAGTGGTAGGAACTTTTATGGAAATTAAATATAATTGATTTTTATTCTTCATGACTAGCCATGACTAATTTAATGATTTATTACAAATGGGATTCTATATTCATGTACTTGCCAGGACAAGGAAAGAGTTAGTTCCCTATAGCCATATCCATACTGAGAGGTTTTTTCCTTACAGTTAATTTCATTACAACTAGACTTTCCAACATAAAGCTAATACAGAAATTTTCATTCTTTAATGTGGAATTCATGGTAAAACTTTGATTGAAATCAAGGCAAAAGGGATTAGCAATGTAGTGTGCACTGGAAAAAGAGATCCTGTTCACTTATGAAACAGCTGTTCTAGCGTGTGCCTGTTCCCTGTTAGGTACCATTGAGCTGCGAGCTGGGGCACATAGTCTGAGGTTTCTTAGGTCCTGTTGCCTCATCTGTAGAAGTTAAGGAATTGGACCAGATAACCTCATAGATCACATTCAAAGGCTTAATGTTTTATGTCTAAAAAACAGTATGGTGCTCACTCAGTACATATTTTGAGTCTGAAAATCTATTTTTATTTTAGAGAGGAATTTCTAAAGTCTGTTTATATTTCTGCTGTATAGTATTTGTTATTGCATCTTCATTTAAGGTTCTTACAGCTCATCCTATTTGTAAATTCATTGCGTAGGTAATATTTTTTAAACTAAGCTAAAGCTCTAAAATTTTAGAATTTTTTTTCCTAGAAGACAAAAGCTGGATATATGTCAGGTTTGTTTAGAGTTCATGTTTTTCTTCTTGGCTTTATATTTTAGAAATTTTTAAATTTGCAAAACATGAGCACCATCACGAGCAAGGCTTCAGGGTTATGCAGGTTTTTTTGGGGGGGTAATAGATAAAGACATGGTGTGTTCTTTTACTGATAAACCCTAGATGTTGAGAACTGTTATGTCCACTTATTTGTACTTCGATGAAGTTTTTTTGGGAAAATGTGTGCTAGTTTCCTGCGAAGGCAGAACTAATTCAACTGTGTACTTAAAACAGTAAATATTTGCATATGATAATTTTATTCAGATATGCAGGACAGGTGGGCTATTTGATTGCTGGGATGAAAGATGTCACTGAAGCACAAATAGGAGATACACTGTATTTACATAATCATCCAGTGGAGCCCTTGCCTGGGTTTAAATCAGCGAAACCAATGGTATTTGCAGGTGAGGAGCTCACAAATTGAAAGGTTGAGGACCAGGGTCTTTATAAACTAAAAGTCTGTGTCTGCAGTAGAAGAAAAATTACTAGCAGATAAATATACATTCTAATTATTTTAAATAATTGCTAGTACCAGGATATTGTTTGTTGTGTCTATGTATGTTATAGTTACACATTAATCTGTAAATTTATATATATGATGAAATTTTATATGGAAGATCACTTAGATGCTAGAGACATTTGGAATTGGTCATCAAGTTACTCTACACTAGGTGTCTAGCCCTTGGTTTTCTTCCTAAAATCTCTGTCACTGGGAATTATGTGCACTGAGTTTAACTTCACTTCGGCAGTCAGTTGGATTTTGTAGGACTTTCAAGGTGTGGACTTCTCAGGTGTGAGAAGAAAGAGAATCTGATGAATCAGTAATACCGTTCATAGTTTTTGTTAGTAATGTGTTAAAAGCAAATTTTATTTTTGGTTTAGATAAATAATACAGAGAATTAAGAGTTAGAGAATTTAAGAGTTAGGTGAAGTTTTCATTTCGGTCCTTATCTCTTAACAAAGTTTTTTTTTATGGTTGTAGAATATCTTGTGCTTTTGTTTTTTGAAGTAGACAGTTTGTTTTCCAATTAAGCCTAATTCTCACGATTCATTCTTGTTTTTCTTCCATCTAAATTTTCTGCAAAAGCAAAAAACATTGTTTGTTGTATGAACCCAGTTGTATATTAATTAAAGCTAATTACTTGCAAGACACTTTGCAGTCAACTTAATATTCATAGATTTTTAGCAAGCCAGTGTTTTGTTCAATCCAGTGTAGAAAAGAAATGTAAAAGCCTAATGCTCAATATTAAACTTGGCAGCATAATACATTGGATTTGTTCTGTAGGTGGCTTATCACATGTGATAATGCATAATCCTGTGTCCCCAGGAATGTACCCTATAGATCAGTCTGAATATAACAACCTGAAAAATGCCATAGAAAAACTGACTTTAAATGACTCCAGTGTGACAGTACATCGGGATAGTAGTCTTGCCCTGGGTGCTGGCTGGAGGTAAGAGTCACTCTTACAGTAGACTTGCTGTTTTATAGGAGAGTAAGTGTACTGCTCATGAACCTTTCTGAAGATAAGTTCATGTTAGTAAAATGAACTGAAACATTTTATGTTTGCCTTTTCCATACTGTGGCTTCACATTTTATGGATTAAGTTTTCTAGTGGTTTAAAATAGGTACCAGTGGAAGATTTGGATTTTATTTTATAAAATGATATTAGCATTTAATTATAATAAGAATTGCCTGAATGATTCTTTTGATTCCACTCCTCCCTTGTAATCTAATAATAAGTTCATCACAGGAAATAAGAAAATAGAGCCTATGGAACGTAAACAATTTGGAGTTTGACTCTTTTCTACCAGGTTGGGATTTCTTGGACTTTTGCATATGGAAGTTTTCAACCAGCGACTAGAGCAAGAATATAATGCTTCTGTTATTTTGACAACCCCTACTGTTCCATACAAAGCTGTTCTTTCATCAGCAAAATTGATAAAGGTACTGTAATTTTTTGTACCAACATAAAAAGGAAAACTAAACATATGTATGCAGAATATTAAAAGAAACCTTTTAGTATACTAATAGCTGAGTGGCTAGTAAAACTAAGTATTTATTGATTACTAGGAATAAAAATTAACTTGTGTTTAATAATGAAGAACCACTTTATGCATAATTTTTCTTAACTTGATCTCTACATTATCAAAACTAGTCTGTCACTGATATTAAAATTTATAATTAGTAATGAAAATACTGATCTAAATTTAGGACAAAGTTGAAAAATATAATTTTGGCCACAAGTAATTTATCTTACAAAAAATGAAGCATTCCTATGGGTGTGGGAGTGTGGGACATTTTAGATGTTAAGTTAATGATAGAGACAATATTAGTTTCCTTCTAAGAAGCAATTTATTAATGTTAAATACTGACCTCGGCATTTATTAAATCTATTAATATTTTGCAAAAAACTTAACTTAGTAATAAACTAATTATAATGCTATAGATCAAATTTAAATGTGTTGTCATATGTTTTGTAAATGGTCCATGAAATGTGTTTAGTAAATGTCAATAACCAAAATATATTATTTATTAATAATTGTTGGTAAAGTTAAATGATTCCTATTGGAAGGTGTTTTTTTTAAAAAAGCATGTTAATATAGCATTCAAGAATTCTTTTTATTAACTGCAATAAATTAGTTAAAAATTCTCTAATATATAAGATTACAACATTGAAGAAAAATTATTAGTATTTCTTTTTAACAATTGCTTATTTTTCTAATTTTTAGGAATACAGAGAAAAAGAAATCACAATTATCAACCCTGCACAGTTCCCTGATAAATCAAAAGTAGCAGAGTATCTGGAGCCAGTTGTTTTGGGCACTATTATTACACCAGATGAATATATTGGAAAAATAATGGCGCTTTGCCAGGTATAAATGCAAAAAGTTTTCATTACAAAAGTGGGTTTTAGCCCTTTGAAACAGTAGTTCCTAGCTTAGTTTTGAAAGATTTCCCCCCACTGCACAAACTGAACTTAATAAAGAGATTTTTATATATATCTGTCTGCATCTGTACTTGTCAAGATACATATACTTGTTGAACTATTTTTATTTTAAATAAGAAAAATATAATCAGTAGTTTTTATTATGTGTGTTAACTTACTCAATTGACATTTTAGCCCAAAAGAAAGAAATTTAGCACTTCTTAAGTGGTCAAAAGTATGATTTCTTAGTCTTTCTGACCACTTAAAATTGAATATTGTTTGAAGAATAATTATAAAACTTTAGGACTCTAGCTTGGAAGGTGTCCTCCATTTTGCTTTATAATTCTTGCCATATTGTAGTAAGTATTTAATCCTTAAATGGAATGTAATTATGTTCCTCCAAAATTCCTATTTGAAATACTGTAGCACGTATTGTAATGTGTCAAATAGTGACTAGAAGACATGAATTAAAATTCTTTTATCATAAACTGTATTGTAATCTTAGTCACATAATTTCTCTGGACTTTATAAAAAATTAGGACTTACTGCAGTTAATTTGGTTTATTGCTAAATGAAATATTTGTAATTTAAGAACATGAAATTTAAAAACACGGGATTAAAAGCTTGGTCACAAGCATAATATAACTGAAATAAAAAATGGTTCTGCCTATATTAAAAAATACTGTTGGAGACATTGAAGAAACATTTTTTTCATTTTGTCCACTCTTTATTATTAGGATTTGTACCTTGGTAACTGATATATCTGTATTTATTAGTTTAGATCAATATTTGAGTAAGTTATCATTAAATACATTTTTTTCTTCCTGTTTTAGGCTCGAAGAGCAGTTCAGCAAGAGTTGATGTTTATTGATCAAAATAGAGTTATGCTTAAATATCTCTTCCCTTTGAATGAAATTGTGGTAGATTTTTACGACTCTTTGAAATCCCTGTCTTCTGGATATGCTAGGTAAAAAAATTAATGAGAATATCAAATAGCTAGAAAACTGTTTTGAAATACTGACAAGTATATTAATATTTCACCTATTTAATAATCTCAGGTCTCTTAAGAGAGTTGAGAATCATATTCTAATGTTAGAAAGGTTTGCAACAACCTTAAAAGTGTTAGAGAATATGTGTAATTTGCTTTTATAGGAGAAAAAGTTCTTTTGACTTACCAGTTTATTACTCTTCATGAAAAAAAATGATAGTCTTCATAAAGAGTGTATTCCTTCTATTTTTTTGGTTAAGAATCATACATACTTTCAGAATGCTATTGTGACCTCAGTGGTATTTTTAAAATGTAATTGTGTGTTATGTGATCCCCAAAGCATTTGAAAAACAGAAGTACATTTTAAGTCTATAATAAAAAGTATGTGTACAGTGACATTCTTCCCAGGAGTAAGTGGTCCATATCATAAAAATCACTGCGTATGCCATAGGAGTATATGGAGCACAGCTAGATAAAAGTGAAAGGAAAATACTAACAATTAAGGAACTAAGGGTATAGCATTCTAGCGATCTTCCGTGGTAAATAACTCATGATGCCCTCTAGTTTTCCTAAAATGTTTACAGTATAGTATATAGAATATGAAGAATATATGAAACATAGTGGGCAAGTAGAACGGAAAAAAATGAAGCACACACAATGCATGTAAATTCAAAGAAAATTTCTTGTTTCAACATGCCACACTTACCTGGATGTTTAACTTCATGAAATGAGATTTTTAGTGAGCAGAGCTACAATACACAGGAATTTTTTATACCAAGGAAATCTTTTATGTTTGTTTATATTGAAAACTTACTTTTCTACATTGTCGCCCAGGTTTTTTTTTACCTTCTATATATCTTCTTTTAAACAAGATTTTGAATAAGTGGCAATTAAATTTAAAATGAATTGAAGTGGTATTTTAAGCAGTTAGTATAGTTAAAAGAATGATGAGTAGGCTTAACATTTGTATGAACACTTTTAACAAAAATGTCAATTATAAGTTATCTGGGTACTTTTTCTTTCTTGCTTTTTTTGTTTTTGGTGCTGGGGATCAAACCCAGGGCCTTGTGCTTGCAAGGCAAGCACTCTAACCCCTGAGCTAAATCCCCAGTTCCCTTGGGTACTACTTTTTTAGTTGTCTTAAAATCGCTTAGCTTGGCAACTGAAATACACTTAAAAAAATGGTTAATTTTAATTTTGAGCTACATAAGAAAATATCACAAATTCCTAAGTTAAAAAGTTAAGTGGAATTCTTTTTTTTCTTTTTTTGGTGCCGGAGATCAAACGCACTCTAACCACTGAGCTAAATCCCCAGCCCCTAAATGGAATTCTTGTACTTAAGATGGATGTTTCTCAAATGCAGTCATTTCCACACATAACAGAAATTCGTTAAGTCGATTGAGATTATCAAAAATTTATTTTATACCAAATAGCAAGAATCTAGTGTAACTCCCTTAGAACAAAGATGTGATGCCAAACCAAATGGCTGTTTGCCTTCAGACCCCAACACCCAAACTCAGTATCCTTTTGGAATTTGAAACCATTTCCCACATTCTCAACTAACACTAGAGTACTTGTGTTTTAATTAGAGGTATGTTCCCATTATTTATATAATGCTTTCTTTGAAAACATGAGGTAAGATACCCTAAAATTTTGGAGCTGTAAACAACATCAGAGTCAGAAGATACATCTACATTTTATTATCTCTTTATAGTCTCCATATTCCTCAATATGGTGCCTTTTGTATAGTGATGTTATAATAAAGAAAGCTTTAGCCATACTTGGGGCAATAATCTGGTATGAGAGTGAAAATTTTAGAAACCAAACATATTTGCAATTGTTAATAGTTAAAATTAAGACAGTAGGAAAATATATATATACTTGTTGTCTGTGATAGGCTTGTAAGCACAGTGGAAATTTCCTTTCTTAGGTTTTCAGTTTTATAAGTTAAACATTAAGTTTTGGCCATATTAACAGTAGTAGCTAAAACTAAGTGCTGACATGTGCTCTGTTCTGTTTACTTAATGTGCACTAGGCAGTGGTCCAAGAGCTTTACACATATTAATTTGTCACAAAAACCTCGTAAATGTACAAATCTGCAGAGTTCATTTATGAATGGCTGTCAGTGCCATGCTATTTATTTAGACACAGGGTTGTCACTGTTAGCGGAACATTAAACAGAAACTCAATTTATGACTCTTTTTTTTTTTTTTTTTTTTTTTTTTTTGTGGTGCCAGGGATCGAACTCAGGGCCTTGTGCTTGCAAGCAAGCACTCTAATCACTGAGCTAAATCCCCAGCCCCTATGAGTCTTTTTTTTTTTTTAATTTTACTTTAGTGGAACATTTTAGATATACATAATGGCAGCACTCATCACAGGGAATTTGTGCCTATACAGTGACATATCTTGCTGGTTCTCTTTTTGGCATTCCCTTTCTTCCCTTCAACCCCCTTCCCCTTATTTACAAAAGTTCCATTTTTTTTCTTCTATTTTTTTCCTTGTCCTTCTGTTCCTCCCCCCCGCCCCATTCCCCTTCCATTTGGACAATTTCTTCCCTTTCCCAATATAATACATTTTAGTTCTTATTCATGAATCTTAAGAATGATCCATTAAAAGTCTTGGCCAGAGGCCAACATTGGGAAGGTGGCATTGACTTCATTAATCCATTTACATAGTTCAGCTTAGCCACTTTCTTCTTACCCTTCTCGACATAGTTTGTAAACAAAGGAAGATAGAACAGATGTTCCTTTCCATGGAAATTAAGATCCATTTACATAAAAGCGTGTATATAATATTTTAATGAAAAGTTAAGATTTTAGGGGCTAATAAAAGGGATAGGAAAGAAGACATTTTGTAAAGAAAGAAAAAGTAATCTGCTATTTATGACTTGGGTTTTTTTCCCTTGTTAGCTTTGATTATGAAGATGCAGGCTTCCAGACTGCAGAACTTGTAAAAATGGACATTCTCCTGAATGGAAATATTGTAGAGGAGCTAGTAACTGTTGTACACAAGTAAGCTGAATTGAAACTTATGATAGATGAAAATAATAGCTTTCGATATGTTGTTATTGGACATTCACTTTTATTTGAGCAGCTATATTGTAAAAATGTTTAAAGATAATTAAAATACATTTCTCTCTAGTTTTTTTCCTTTTATTATTTTTCTCACTTCTATATATAGAGAGAGTAAAAAGTTATAATACTCAAAATTAATAGTGTCATGGAAAGAAATGTTTCAATTATGTACCATGTGAAAACTTTTAAAAATGTTTCTCAAACTTTATAATGATGGTTTTTGGATTGAGTACAAAAAACGATTTTATGTTCATACAAAATAATACTGGAAAATCAAATATCAGATTGGTTAAGATAAGTTATTTAACATCTGTGAAAATTTAATGACATAGAAAAATGTTTACTGAGTAAGAAAACAGGATGTATATACTCTGGTCTAACAAAAATGAATGACATCAGGAATGGTTTTTACCCTGTAATATAGGTGTTCCTAAGTTTCGTACTTTTTTTTTTTCTCTTTTTCAGTACTGGTAATTGAACCTAGGGCCTTCCCACTGAGTTATATCTTTGGCCTTTTTTATTTTTCAAATTTGGAATAGGATGTCACTGAGTCACTAAGTTGCCCGGGCTGGATTTGAATTTCTGATCCTTTTACCTTAGCCTCCCAGAGTCCTGGGATTATAGATATGCATGACCACAACTGACTCATATTTTTTAAAAGCACAAGTTATTCATGATTCAAATATTAGAATTTTTTAATAATAAATGAATTAAGTAAATTATTAATTTAATAATAAATGAAATGAATCTCCTTTAAAAAATCACCTTTACACTGTTTATACATATGAACTTCAAAGATAGTTTATTACTTAGGATATGTAAATAGTTGTATTTCTTTTTTCTGTCTCAGAGACAAAGCATACTCTGTTGGGAAAACCATATGTGAACGGCTGAAGGATTCTCTTCCTAGGCAGCTGTTCGAGATAGCAATTCAAGCTGCTATTGGAAGTAAAGTCATTGCAAGAGAAACGTAAGTCAAAATCGTTTTTTGTTCCCAAGCTGATTTTAGACATATAACTAGAAAACCAAATATTGGAACTTTTAATTTAACATTGGCCTAAGCTTTATTTTTACTCGAAGTAACAGTAAAGTAGAACTGTCTCAGTTCCACGGATGTAAGTGATGACTGCTACTTAACACCACTGGGAGATGTTAAAGTTAAGGTAATATATGTAAGTAAGAAAATTTCCGCTCATTTATACTGAATGACTGTTGATTTTCCTGGGTAAGGAATCTCTTTAAGGTTTTATTCACACAGATTATAATCTATTCAGGTAGATTATAAGAGAATCTAAATTAATAACAAAAATTAAAGTATTTTTACCTGAAGTATCTACTATCACTTCCCCCAAGCTAGGGAGTTTGTAAATCAAAAAGAAGTATTAATTTCTCATTAGGATTTACATTCTCAGTTTAGAGACCTTGCATGGGTTATAGTAGAGTGGGAAGATTGGTTATTTTTTGTAGCCAATGCAATGAAATGCATTTCTGTGAAATGCAGTGTATAAATCAGAACACTGAATAAGCTGCTCTACCTTTAACAGCAAGTACAGTAAATTATTTTGTGGTATTTCCCTTTCATTTATGATCCTAAGACTTCTGGAAAATCAAAAATACCTCTCCATGAAAAGCTGGAAATTGCCATTAAATTCTAGTTTAACCCAAAGCTAATGAATTAATACTGATTTTATAGAGAATCAAATTTTATGGCCATTATCTGCAGTGAATTTCATTTTTGTAACGCTGTTTTGCTTCAGTTATATTGTGTTTCATGAAAACAGAGAAATTAGCCACAGTAGCGCTGATGATGAGGGAAACATCCTGGAAAGTGCAATTTAAAACAGTGTATGGTCATCCAACAAAATAGTGTTGAGGTAGAGAATTCTTTAAGGAAACAAAGTAATTATATACCCAAGGAATACGAAAAGGGACGTATTTTTCAAAATCAGAGCTATATGGAATTTTCTTGGAAATATACAGTATAGATTATAACTGATGGGATGGATACTTTAAAATTAGTTTGCTTTGTGATGGGTTCTATAAAAGCTTCAATCTAGTAATATATTCTCTATATTCCTAGCCATACCACCCACATATGTTGGAGTCAGTAAGGAGGTAATGACCATTTTTAGTTTTATTGAAGTGGTAGCTGGTAGCAGTATTTCTATGCTGAACCAGAAGTAACCTGATATAATTCTTGTGTCACGGTCACATCATACTCTGCTTTGGCCTAATCATGCCTGATACCTGTAAGCCTTGACTTTTTCCCCTTTAATAAGCCACGTATATGTTGATAATCAGGATGCATTTATTTGTTTTTTTATGCTAAGTACATGAAAATAAAAGCAAGAGCATTTAAACTCTTTTGCTTATAGCAGTTTTACATATGTAATGATGTCATTAAAATTTTTATAATAAAGGGGAAATTGTTTTTGGAAATAAAATACTTACAGTATAATGAAATTATATACTTAAGTAAAATTTCCTCTTTTACAGTGTGAAAGCCTATAGGAAAAATGTTTTGGCAAAATGTGTATGTATCCAACTGCATTTATTATGTCTATTTTTTTTTTTTTAATGTCTATTGTATGGGTTTAAGAATCAAAGAGGGTGGGCTGGGGATTTAGCCCAGTGGTTAGAGTGCTTGCCTTGCAAGCACAAGGCCATGAGTTCAATCCCCAGCACCCAAAAAAAAAAAAAAAAAAAAAAAAATCAAAGAGAGTATAAATACATTGGTTTCCATTACTGGTTTTTGTGTGCCCTTTATTTCTTTTTAAATAGTAGGTAAAATTCAGCTTGACCACAGTAATTCGTTCATCTTAGCTTCATTCTTATTTATAAAATTTCCTCATATGAAATACTATCTAAAGGGAAGATTTTTAACAGTTATATATGATCCGGGCAACATATTTATTGATTTAATATGTAATGAAATATTTTCAAGATAATGACTGTTAAAGTGGGAACAGTATGGGAATTGAAATCTACCTGTCCTGTACTGCTTTGTCAGTTTGCTGTCTCAGTTATTTAAATTTATTAAATCAGTTATTATTAAGAAATGAATGATTCTTTTTCTAAATGCCTAGCATAGTTTCTACTAAGTGTCTATATCAGAATAGCTATACAATCCAAAATTTTAAGCCTGGAGTCAATAGAGAAATACTACAAATAAAGTCCTTATCATTCTTTGAGAAGGTACTAAAATTAGCAAGATTAGAGAGGTTCCTTTAGAGATCAATACTTTATGGATAATATTTCGGTAAGGTTGTTAGAATTATTTTGTTAACTCTGTATAATTGTATGATTATTTTTCTGTGAAGTGATCTGGACTTAAAATTTTTCAAATATTTTTCAGTATGGTGGTGATATTACCCGAAAAATGAAACTTCTGAAGAGACAAGCAGAAGGAAAAAAAAAATTGCGGAAAATTGGCAACATTGAAGTTCCAAAAGATGCTTTTATAAAAGTTTTAAAAACACAATCTAATAAATCAGAATTTTCATAAATTAAAAACTCTATTGTTTTTATATTGACAACAGAATGAAAATTTTAAAATTTGCTTCTTTAAGGGTTTTCAAGTTAAAATTACCTACCAGCTTTTCTTTGAAAGAGAATCGTACACAGATAAGAGGTAGGATTCAGAAGCCATATACTTTCAAATTTCTACTACTTACTAGTCATGTTGGCCAAATTACTTACCCTTTGTAGAACAGTAAAATCAGGATTACACTACTATTACCTCTACAGGTTGTTATGAAAATTAAATGATTAAATGTATGACACACAGTTAAGCACTGTGAATTTTAACTGTTTTGTCTTCATGCAGGTTTCGTCCTTATGCTAAAAGGCCCTATGCTGATGATTCCCTCTAGTGTTAAGTGAAAAAAATTTCAAGACCACCGAAGTATCCAATTTGTTAGCTGGCTCAATTTACCTGATGTATATGGATCAGTTACTAAAGTAAACTTAACATACTATTTACACATTTGCTCTAGCTTTTGACAAAATGTTTAAAAATATGGTATTATGTGTTTGTTAACTAGGTTTACAATATACTTCTACAATATACTTCTAGGCTAAGACTAGGGCAGGTGCTCTATTATTTCTGGCCATGAAAATGCAAAATGATAGGTACCTGGTATTAGTAGCAGGAGCTACAGTACATTACTACCTAAATTTCATACCTGAGATCACACAGCCAGTAAACTGGTATGTTAATGCAAAGCACTTAATGCTATTTTCATTCAGTGAGCAAACCAGCATGCAGAATATATTACAGAATCAAGATAATTTAGCCATTAGTTTTTGTCGTGTACCTTAAATGAAGAAAGTATCTTTTAGCAATAAGACCATCAGTGATGAATTTTATACTCTATGTGTTACATTATGGAATAATTTTAATTATAAATTAAGATAGTGGGGATGTAAGATTATGTGTAGAGGTGAGCTCTGTGGTTTATCCTGCCTATACAAATTAATCAGCTCATTTCTCACTTCTTGCCGCAAAAGAACAGATGAAATATGAAGCTCCATGACAATAGTAGTTTGAAAAATGGCAGTATATCTGAAATTAGGAAAATAGTTTCTAAAGTAAATGTTGTGTTCTTCCATTATTCCCAAGGGAGTAACAGGCTGTACCTGGCACATAATATACACTGTCTGCTAGTTAACATTTGTGCTTTTTTTTTTTTTTTTAATTTGGAGAAATGTTATTCTCCTTTAACTTTAGGAAATGACTGTTTAGGAAACAGTTTTACATGTACTAATCCTAGTACAAAAAAGCATTCTTAGACTATTTTTTATTTAATGGTACTTGAAATTAACCCAGTGGCTATGGAGCTTCATATCCAGCCCTTCCTTTTTGAGACAGGGTCTTGATAAGTTGCTCGGGCTGGCCACAAACTTGAGCATTATTTTACTCTAGAAGTCTTATCTCATTTTTAATTTATTTGCTATTTAAATATTTTAAGCAACTTACATTTTAATCATAGATTAATAAGCAGACATGTAAGTAAGGCTTCTACAAGATGCACTTATAAAATGCAAACTATGTAAAGGATGAGGTGTGTTCTTTTACTCCCCATGGGACAAAAAAACTACAGGTAGAGAAACAGTCTTTAAATCGAATTAACTGCATAATGTCAACAAACTAAAAGTAAATGTAGGCTCACAAGTACTATTAATATTTGGAATTTCCCAAATGCATGTGTTGTTTACCCCGGAAATAAAATTTAGATAACTTCATTATTATTAATAAGCTTTATTTGAGTTAGAAAACAATATAGATTTGCAATTATTCAATTTATCACAATATGAAATGGCTTACAGTAATTTTATACATATTTCATAGTATCCTTTTAGACATTTGCTATATATAAGGAATAAAGCTAATAATTTACGAAATTTAGCAATAATCAGAAAATATTCTTCAAAAGAATTTCTTTAAGTTTATATAAAGCTTATAATTGCCAAGCTATGTATATATAGAGAGGTCATAAAATAAAAATAAGAGCATATTTGTAAAAAGGTGCTATATAAGAAGGTGCGCAGAAAAACATGCACTTACACATACTTTCCAAAAGGATGTAAACTACTTTTAGACACTGTCATCTCTTCACATTTCCTTTACCCACAATATGCAGCAGGACTTCTGATGTCCAGATACTACTGCTGAAAGATGACTAAGGCAACAACGTGCAGAAAAGCATGTGTGTAACACACAAATCTAAAGATAGCATTCCAAAAGTAAAGATTTGCAATGACAGTTGTTTGATAAAAGGGTTGGAGTGTCTTCCTGTAATTAAAAAATAAAAATCTGTCATGTCACACATGGTACCTAATGTGCAGAATCTTAAAATGAAACCAGCAGACCTTTCTGAGCTGTATTATAGGTGGCTATGTAGCTTTCTGTAATTGATAATAAACAGCCAACCAACTTTGAGAGCCAACTTTTTCTCATAAAGCCTAGTGTAAAAAAGACATTCTAAATATGGAATGTTTAATGTAGATAATGGACTTTTAAAGTGACAGTCTTCAGTATGTCCCATGATTTATCATATTGCATAGCTGAAAATTCATCTAATAAAGTGGTCTTTTCAAGCAGAATTTTGCTTCAATCTCCTTCAATTTCCTTCTTTCATACTGTATAGTGGATCCACAAGTTTATTGTGCACATGCATTAAACCTTAAAGAAAAAAAGTACAGTTTTCTATTTGTGTTTTTGTTCATCTGGAACTATCTCATTTACTTTAGAAAACAAAATACTTAGAAAATGCAATAAGTATATTTGGTTCCCTTCTGATATAAAAGAGTCAAGTTTATTGAAAAATGAAAATAGAAATGCTTTAAAATATTTAGTTGTAACTACCTAGCAAGTATCAGTTTATAATTATTCATGAAACTGCAGATCTAAAATGTGTACAGCACTTTGGAAGTAACCAGAGTAGGAGCAGTTTTTGTCTTCAAAGAATAACAGTGACTGGGTAACACGCTTGAATACAACTTGGATAATGCATTTTAATGATATCTAAAAGTTTATACTGATTTGATCCTTTGTCAGTTCCTTTACTCAATTCCAGTTAGGAACTAGCACTGCTATTACACTAAAATAGCTTCAGTCTTACAGTGTATTACTCTGTGCATTCAACTGGCAATTTTCCACTCCTCTGAATATATATTTACATTGATTATAAGATTAATCACACAATAAGGTTTACTAAAAGAATAGAGCAGAAATCTGTGTTAAATAATTTAGAGTATAAATTCAGATTTTTTTTGTTGTTTTTTGTTTTTTGGTACTGGGGATCGAACTCAGGGCCTTGTGCTTGCAAGGCAAGTACTTAAATTCTGATTTTAAATTTAAGTAGATTTTAAGTTTCATTTTAAAATTGGTATGTATGCTTCAGAGCAGAAACTTATGTAGACTTTAATTTTATAATGGGTATATATATATGCTTGTGCACAGTTCTTACATTAAAGCTTACCTTTAATACAAGTACTTGCTATTATTACATATTAAATATTCAAAAATGTAAAAATTGATAAAAATCAAATTATGACAAAATCAGAACTAGTACAGGGTTTATCGGAGATTTACTGGACTAGAAAATGGACATGTTAAATGCCTTAAAACTGGCATTAAAATTAGTAGTTAATGAGTACTATATTAATTTCAAGGAACTTAACACTGGTGATGAATCTGGAGAACTACACGGAAGTATACACGTAAAATTCTACCTGCAAACTCATCTCATAACTCATCACTGAGGTGCTCTGTGTTTCTACTGTCAAATTACAAAGAAGCCAACAATTTCTTAATTTGATGTATTTGTGGCTTAGTAAAATTCTTAATTTAAATGATGAAAATGTAAAAGAAAATAATGTGTAACACAAGGAAATGTTTATGATAACATCTACTTTATCAATTCAAAATGCTTTTGAAGAATATTTAGTAAAGCAGGAAAATGCTCACAAAACATTAAATTCAACACAAAACTATATATACAGCACGATCAAAATTTGTGTTAAAAATGAGGATTCCAGTGTTCGCCAAACTTGAATCATCTGCACACCACTTTCAACATTTTTGCCATATTTTAACATTTGCGTGAACTGTAAGTTAATGATTTCCTTTAAACTTAGCTATACTTTTTAAGATTACATACATTTCTAAATATGAAATGCTGTATAATTTTAAGACACCGTTATTTTATGTACTGTTCACAAAAATTGCTATCAGACAAACTATGACAAGACACCAATTTTAAGACACATCCCAATTAAAAATCAGTATGTCTGAGAATCACTAAAATATGTAAGTTTCTTAAGCAATGATATTCATGAAAGAGATGTGACTTACTCGTGTATTTTTTCTGATACCTGTTGAACAGTCACTACAGTAAGATTAAGATGTGTATTCATTCTTGTAACAGTAGAACATGTGCTATAAACTTTGTAAATCACTATCTGTATGATCAACTCAGTAATTTTTATTATCAGCTATATAGATACAGGTGATTTATAAAGAAATCATTTCCATAGCTTGCTTATGTGTTTGGGTTTATATATGGAGCCCACTCTTACTCGGGTAATGGGTTCTAAACTTAATGTAAAAATGTCCCTTAAAATCTAAACAACCCATTATGTGATTTTTTTTTTAATAGACAACCCGGTACAATAAGGTTTGAGAATTACTAAAATAGAATACAGGAGAAAGCAAAGGGAAAATCATAGATGGAGAAGTTTGGGCAACCAAGCTCCTGCTTATCTGTAGTGTTTATTCCCTGTTGTTTTAAAACTTAGCCATTACAGGGGAAAATTGAAACTGTGACAATTAAATGACACAGTAGGAGATACATCTTAACCATGGATTGTTTTAGGTAGAGGGTTGAGGTGAGACTGGTGAACATGAAAAAAAATTTAGAGAACACAGCTATACATTCTATTTGGTTATTTAATGTTACATTCAATATGAAAGTAAAATATTTTATTAAATTTCAAGTTTCAAGAAAAATGTATTTACTGAAAAGATAGAAGAGATTTTCTTGATGAAAGAAAATAGGGCACTACTCTGAAAGTTACTCTTACCCCAGTGAAAAGTTATTCCTTGAAAAATCAGCTATTTTATCAGCCCAGGGCTAGTTATCAATAGGATGTAGTGTGGGATTTAATCCCCACACTAAGTTTTGTCATCTACAACAGAAAAATCTCACACTCTGATTCGGAAATTCAGTGCTCACCTTTAAAGTATTTCACAGTTTTAACTCTTAATTCTAGAGTAGCATCTTCATCACATACAAAAATGGTTCTGGGATGCTGTTGGAAAGCTGAAACGGTCCACATGTGATTGACTCCTTCTTCTATTGCTTTGTACAAGGCAAATGCTTTGTGTGCACCCGTTATGAGGATCATCACCTGAAAAAATCATGCGCATTCATTGTTAATGCTTAGAACATGTTCCAAAGGAGTAGGAACTGAATTACGAGGTTTAAGTGAATACCGAAAACTGTGATTATTAACTCAGTAAAATTGATGTATAAGAGTCCCACAAGAATGAAAAGTAACAAAAGGGCTATTTTGCAAAAGCAGAATTACCAGTCCTGAAAGGATTTGTATCATCTAGTACACAGCAAATCACTCTGGAGTCGATAAGCAATAAAGACTACTATAGAAAAGCAAAAGACTAACATACAGAAGATCATTTCATTGAATGTAATTATCTAAGTCTGTTTCAAACAAAATAAAAGTAGAATTAGGGATCAATTTAAACATAAGATCTGTTTACTTTGCTGGACACTATTAGCCAATGCTTTCTGTCTTAAAACTCATACATGTTACAGAAAGAATTAAAAATAAGCATACAGATGATTTTTGTCTCCATTCCAATGCCTTATAATACACAATATTTGGAATTCAGACCCAGGAACCTGAGCCTCAAAATTGATTGTGCAGACAATGTGGCAAAAGTCCTTAGACCAGCACTTAAACAATCTCTATAAAGCTACTTCAACAATCGGCAGTAAATGAAAGTTTAACTGCTTGGTACGTAAAGATATTTCCAATGTTTATTCCAGAAAATTTCCAAATATGATTTTATGATTGAAGGATAAGCACAGAACTCAAAAGTCTCCTTGAATTATGCCACATAGCTCCTCAGAACAATGAGATAAAAATCATTGCTATTTTACAGATATAAACATAGATATTCTGTAAATTGGTCCAAAGTCTTGGTAGGGCCAAGATACAAACAGGTAGTTTGATTCTAGGGTCCATATCCTTAACAACAGTTACAGTATACTGCCTCTTGAAAAAGAGAAAAACTATTACAAAGTCTATTAGAAAATATGAGTGAGGAGTCTTTCATCCTTGAAGCATATATTACAGAAAGGTGGCAAGAAAAAAGTAAAAAGACTATTGATAAGAAGAGTAAATACTAATACTGTATGGGTGTTAACATTATAAAGGGAACGGGAGGAGATGAGGCTGATAGAAACTTAAGAGTTGTGAAAACTAATAATTTGGTGTTTATCTATGGCTAGGACATGCTCTCAAAATATAACTTGATACTGACATGTAATTCATTCTAATTGCTCCTCTATTCTCAATGACAGAATTCCTCATATTATGTAAAAAGACAACCTGTATCAGAACAATTTGAGACACTTCCTCAAATGGCTGACTATTCAAATTTATTTATTACCAAGAACATGTACTGATACATTGTAGATAAACATAATGATTACATTCCTCATAGTAGCTGGGGATTTAGCTCAGTGGTTAGAGCGCTTGCCTTGCAAGCACAAAGCCCTGAGTTTGATCCTCCCCAGCGCCAAAAAAAAAAAAAAAAATCATAGTTAATTTGTACCTGCACATGATATATCTTGGTTCCCCCCCTTCCCCACTCCTCCCTTCCACTCCCCTTTCCCTCTTTATTTACAATAGCTTTATTTCCATTTTTCCATTTTTTTTATTTTCTTTTTCCCTTCCTTCCTTTCCCCCCTCTTCCCTCTCTAGTTCTATTCCCATTCGAATATTATCTTTCTTTCTCACAATATCTATTGTATCTTTTTATCCTTATTTACCCTTATGGTTTCTCATATCAGAGACACAATTCAGTATGTAGTCTTGTACGTCTGATTTATTTCAAGAGCATATTCTCAAGGTGCATCGAGTATTCAAATTTAAAGAATCGATTTTTGAGTGTGGACACCAGTGATTCTTATGCATGCAATGATGTTTGAGAACCAGTGTTGGGATAGATAGTGCGATGATACAGCTTCATGCTGCTTAGTGAAATAATATTTTAAAAGGTTATAAAATAAACTGACTTGAGTGATACTTCATCTTTAATCATTCCATAAGTATTAGTAAGTTACAAAAGCTTTACATTTAATTTTCTATATCCTTTTTGGTAGTTATTTTTCAATCAAATGTAATTTTTCATGAAGGAGGAAATTAAGGTTTAATGATTACCTAAGGCGAAACAACTAGTTTATCCTGCAAGTCTTGTCCTCCAGGACAGGGCCTCTTTTCATCAGGCAGAAAACACAGGACTTTGGGCTCCAAGGTTCTGAGCTTTAACCCACTATGCAGCCTCGAGATGGCAAGGATGCCAGAAGAACAGATACATAAATTATTGTACTCAATGTATAAAATCTATATATAAAAAATAAAGCCCAATAATATGATAGAAAAACTCTATGGGAGAGCTGGGAAAAGCTGTAGGGTGGCTTGTCTAGGAAACCGAGTCTTAAGGACAAACTGAAAACTCCCGGTAATGGGGTATTTCAGACAGTTACAGGATAGTCAATAAAAAGCTAGAGTCAGGCTTGGTGGCATAAACCTGTAAACCCAGTACTTGGGAGTCTGAGCAAGAGGTTCTCCACGAGTTCAAGATCACTCTGGGCTACACAGTGAGTTCAAGGCCAGCCTGAGCAAGACCCTGTCGCAACATCCCCACCCTCGCCCCCAAAAGGGCTGGGAATGTAGCTCAGCGCAAAGGCCCTGGGTTCAATACCCAGTTTAAAAAAAAAAAAGCTAGAAGTGTGGCAAGGATGGAATATAGGGAACCATAAAGAAAATGGATGGAAACTGATTGAAGTCAGACTTTTTTGCCTAAGTTGTGACACCTGACTTTGTAATGGAGTAGCAGGAAATTACGAACACATAGAGATAATAATCTTTTTGAAAAAAATTATCGAGGCAGTAATACAGTGAGACTGGCATAGGTAAAGACCAGAAATAGCCATGAATTAGGATGGGTGTCAAATAATCCTCAAAAAAATTAATAGAGACTTGAGTTATGGTGGCTGTGTAGGGGACTAGATAATTTATATGAGTTATCTGTAAATGGTTGGGATTTGGTGAATGAGTAAATGTGGAAAAGAAGGTGAGCATAGCACAAATATTTCAAGCACTGAAAAATTTTTATAGAGAAAACGGCTCTTTACCAGGAGGAAATACTTAGAAGACAATTTGTGTAGAAAGACGAATTAAATTTTGAACAGTGCAATATAAGGAATCTTTAAACATCTAGATGGCAGCAGACAGTTAAAAATAGTCCCCTTTATGCAGCTTCAGAAAGAAGACTGATGAAAGATACGCATTAGCAGGTTCTCACTGTATTGAGAGTAATCTATTTTAGAATAGTGATGAAACTACTGGCAAAATGTTCAACACTGACTATTATGGACTGATGCGCTAGTTTTTTTAAAAATGGTCATGGAGAAGACTGCAGAAGTATGTAGATGAAGCAGAGTATGTAGATGATCATATAGTGCTACAGTGAAATTCCAGGGAACAATAACAGGCATAAAGCAGATGACGGAAGAAGAGCTGGGATAGCTGGCAGAGAGGAAATGGCCAAAAAGGAAGGATGATGCAGAGTTTTATAGTGACAGAATAGTCAGTCACCAGTAACAGATGATGAAAAGAAGTCCTGTAGGGTGACACTTGCAGAAGAGTCAATAAGGTGGTAAAAAGTACACTTTAAGATTTACTTGTGTTCCCGTATGTCACTGTAACAATATACAAATAATTAAAACTATGTTATTCTAAAGATGCGGCAATAGCTAAAAAAAAGTTTGTGTCTTTGAAAATCACTTTCAAAATATATGGCATTATCTTAAACTATAATTTAAGAACAAATTTTACCTTTTCAAGGTAAACTGTCTTTTGGAAAACCAGCCAAGTCAAAAAAATCAGATCTAGTGATGCAGGTAAACTGTGAATAGAATGATTTGGTCCAAAATGGACTGTAAACATACATCATTCGTTCAAACTATCACCAACAGTTGTTTAGGATCTGTTACATGATAGGCAGTGCTAGGTGCTATACTACATGACCCACAAACTCATAGAGATTACAAAGAAGAAACAGATAAATCAGGAAACATACTAAAATAATTACAAATTATGACCAGTGCTAACTAAAGAACAGAGTGGTATAAGAAAATAGAGTAATTTTGTATATGAGGATGGTATTAAAGAGAGTACCACGAAAATTCAACAGTGAATTACTAGCAACACAAGGAGCAGAAAAAGAGCATCCAGATATACCATCAATGGTGAAGACAGAATAGTCAACAGTAACAGATGATGAAAAGAAGTCCAAAGCAAAGAAAGAGATTGATAGTGAAGGTTAGTGGCCTATGATGTTCCTTACATAGCTGACAATTCCCAAGTCTTAACTTGAAATAACTTCCAAAGTATGTACAGAAGGTCCTCATTAAATGAGCGGCCAAAATGGGAAAATAGATAGTGATGAACTCACTACTTAAAATTTAGTTCCCTACTCAAACTTTGCCACTTAGTAACATCTGGCCCAGACAGAGATTCAAGTTTATGGGGTGATCAGAAACTATAGTGAAATGTTTAAATAAAAAAAAATTACAGTAAAAGACACTTTGTTATTAATCCTCACCAAAATACTCAAATATTTCCTGATTTTTGAACATAATTATTCTACCATGGTTGTTGGTAATTTATCTTTTACTGTAGTAAGTGTTTTAAAACTTAAACATTCATTACAGTTTCTGATCATCCTATGTATGTTCTGTTAAGAAAAATGATACTGAAGGATAGTTCCTATCACAGCTAAAACCACTGGCAAAATACAATCTGTTTACATTAAACCAATTACAGTTGAAGGTAGGAAAATCAATAAAATATGATAACACTTGTTTCAAAAGAATGCTATGAACAATCAAAGAACTAACACAGGTCCTTGGGAAAATGATGAAGCCGTACAGTATTTCTGCCATACTAATTTTCTTTATTATCATGCTGGGAACAAATACTGTTATGTAAATGGCATCATAATTTTGTTGGAAAAAGTGACCAGAAGGGAAAAAAATTGATGTTCAACTAATTCTCTGTTTATTCTAAAAATTAGTGTAAGAGTTACAGTAAAATAGGATCTTGTTAAATTTTAGAAATCTATTTGCTAACTTTCAGTTTCATATTTTAGAAATAAGATTGCTTTAAAATCCTTTTTCCAATTACCTGCTATGAAATTTCAGTCCTTGACATGTCTTTTTCAAATATCCATGATTTTTAGATAATGAGGAACTCCTATATTTTGAATGAGTTTTGTTTGTATGTTCAAATCCAAATATAAACTTGTGCATATTTTATTCTTTTTCTTTGAACCTGTCTAGTTTTGCTAACTGAAAAGAACAGATATGTGGATTTCCACATAATTTAAGCAGTGGAATCATAAACTGACTGTAATTTGTTGTTATTCTCAAGAAACGAAATAAAATTCCAATTAAAGACTTAAAAATTAGGCAAGGTTTATGGATCGCTGGTCATACATTTCTAAATACACTAAATTTGGAAGAGCGCCAGTTCTCACTGGGATCCTTTTCAGTGAGAAACTGACTGGCTATCCACCTCCTTCATACAGCCAAGAAGTACTTTATACTTAACCTGAGGGCTCCAGAGCTGGAAAGTGAGCTAAGATTGCAGCTCTGTCCCAGTGGTCCTTTTACAAGACAATTTCAATGAAAAACAAGCCAACCATATGGTTAGTAAGATTTTAGGACCTCCATTGTGAAGCAAGGAATACACAAGTGAAACAGTACATTAAAAAAGGCAGTGTGTGCATAATTCTTAGTTTATAGCTTCAGATATTTACATTTAGCTCTCCAGGACTTTGCCCTTCAAAAAGTTCAGTTGATTACTGAACATGTCAATGATACTGACAAAATTCTGTGACTGAAAAACACAATTTTCATTGCAAATAGGATGTAATAAATATCACTTAGAGTGTATCATAATCACTTCAGAATATTTAAATATCACAGAAAAAACTAAGAACATTTAATTCTTACTTCTCTAGCATCCATCACTGTCCCCACACCAACAGTCAGAGCCATAGTTGGCACTTTTGATAAATCTCCATCGAAGTATTTAGCATTTGCCAAAATGGTGTCCATTGCCAGAGTCTTTAATCTTGTCCTTGATACTAAACTGGATCCTGGCTCATTAAAAGCAATATGACCATCTGGACCTATTCCTTTCAAAAGAAACATATACACACATATAAGCATAAAGTAAATTAGCTTTCTCACATAGAGTAAATATGGCTTCTCAAAGTTCTACACAGTTTTAAGAGCAAGGAAATAATCAAAAAGACACTTACCTGGTCTTCTTTCATTTCTGAATTCCTAATACTGCATTAAAATATTTGTTTCTACATTTTACTCAATAAAACAGTTTCATGTGTTCTATATGCACAGCATTGAGTTGGCATGATACTAATCATAGGAGTAAAATTAAGTTTAAAATTAAGTAAAAGTAACACTTTACAATTCATAAATCACTTTCACATAGATTATCACAACAGATATATTTAAATGTCTTGTGGGACAGTAAGATGAGGCAAATCTATTTTCCTCCTCTCTTCCACTTTTTTGTTAATACAAAAGGAAACTCTGATGCTCAAAGAAAATAAGTGACTCACTCAAGTCATAATTTAGTAAATACCAAAGCAGACTCAAATCTAAATTTTCTGATTCCTAACAGAGTGCTCTTTACCTTCATGCTTTGATTTGTTTGGTTCTGGGGCAAACAGGTAGGGCAATTAACTAATGGACCTTTCTGTAGTACAGCTTCCTTAGTTAAAAAAATGTAGACTGAACAGTTTTGCAAATGTTTTTGACTGTAAGCTATTGTAAGAAGTTAACATTTGACGCTACAGTCTAGTATACATACACACCCATCTCACACAAACATCTAAAATACAGTTAAAATGAAAATCACATAAAACCATACTTAGATTTACTAGGAGCCGCACTGGCTATTTTCTATTATATTCCATTTTATTAATAAAAGATACGAAAAGGAAATGCTAGTTGTGACTGCTATACTGATTTTGTGACCAAATAATGACAGACAACCACAGTTTGAAAAATACTGCTTTAAGAAGAATTACAGATAATTTTAATATTCTAGGATTACTACCTATGGGTAAGAACACAGCATTCTTCATCTAAAGAAAATGGGAGGCAATTATTTTTACAAAATAATCTATAAAATAAATACACTAAGTTTTATATACTCTCATCCTAGTAGTTAAATGCATGGCAACTTCAACTGAAAACTAAAACTACAAGTTCTCTAAGTTACTAAAATATCTTTTACATTTATATTCTTCATCTTCACTTTAATAGCAAGTTAGGCATATTTTATTGACATTTAGCACACAACTCTAATACAAAAATTTTCACAGACCACAACAAGCTAAAATCTGACAGTTACCTAGTTTTCAAGGGTGAAGGAAAAAACTGAATATGAAGCAAATATAGACTACGAAAGCACAACAATCTAGGAATGTTTAATGTGGGGACCTAATATCCAGGATAATTTACACTATTAAGTACGTAAGTTTTAATTACACACATCTTTCTCTCTAGACTTGCAAAAGTACCCTGTTTCTCCGCTTAGGTATACATATACACAAACACTTATATTTGTCTTTACATGTGTAGAGAGCAAAAGATGGGACCAGGAAAATAAGATCTCCAGAAAAAATACAAAGTCTAGTAAGACCGATACTAGTGTTCTCACTGGTGATCAGGGTCACACAGAAGAAATTATGAGCAAAGATTAATAAACAGACAGGTCAACACATTCATTATTGGTCATGAATAATTCAAAAAGTGCAACTGCTGATACAAGATTTCTAATTGGCTGATTCTTATTCAGTTTTAAGTTCGAATTGAGATATCACTATTTCTATGAGACATCTCAAAAAACTCACTGAAATACGTCTTTTTGTGTTCTTTTAGTTCTGTGGGTAGAATATAAATTTCATGAGAAAGGGCTTTATATTCATGTATCTTTACCATTTAGAACACGACATTACACATAGCCACTCAAATAATGGTTGAATAAATTAATGGATCCTTGTTATTCTCTGGCTAGCTCAGTAGTTTCTTCTACCTATATGTTTTCTGCTCCTCACTACAAGGGCTCAAATGACCATGATTTCTTCTGTCCCTGTCTGGCAGAGTGATTGTGGTCTAGAGATAAGCACTTGTCCCAAATGAACCAAACAGAACCACTCTCCAGGTCTGAAGCTTGACATGGGATACAGAAAAAACAAAAGACATGGAGCCAGGCGTGGTGGTGCATGTCTGTAATCCCAGCACTCAAGAAGCTGAGGCAGGAGGACTGCTGGGAGTTCAAGGCCAGCCTGGACTACATGGTGAGTTCAAGGCCCGCCTGAACTACATAGTGAGACATGTCTCAAAACAAACAAACAAACAAACCAAAAAAACCCCCAGAAGACATCTAGAAATGAGGCACTGGATGGCAGCACTGCAGGGAGAAGGATGATGAGTTCATATTTCTGAGAGCTGAGGTTCTCTGGTTCTTGTTTTTCCAAAGACTGAGCTTCTTCCTTCAGTTTTGTGAGTTACCCAAATCATTTCAACTAATTTGCTTCTGGTCCCATTAGTCACTTCCTGTTATCAGCAAGCCAAAGATTTGAATCATGTAGCAAACCAAACCAAAACAAAAATGTCAAAGTTGTCCCCACCATCTTCTTTAAAAAAAAAAACAAACCTGTAAAAGATTAGATTTGTGTGCGCATCTCCTTCCTGGAGCTAGCTTTGAAATTCTCTTAACACTTTGCCATTAGAGGAAGAATGAGAACTTTTGATAATACGCATTTTCCCTTTTTCTTCTCTACCAAGGGAAGGGACTGCCTGCTCTAATTCCCTGAGGTGAGCAGATTAACATTCTTTAGCTCATTCTGACTTCAAGCCCAACCTACAATCTCTATTCCAACTTTACCTTCAATAAAGCTGATATTTTGATCCCATTTGGCACAGTTCTTAGTGTTTTTATTAACCAAACCCTGGAACAAAAGAAGGGCAAGTGGTAAGACCCAGATACCAAGCCTTGTCTTGAAAAATCCAATGACAACAAACCTAAATCAACAAAGAATCAGATCAGATTCTTTCATAGACATATATATCTCCAATAAACAGGTTACTCCAAACAGGAAAAGAAAACATAATCACTTTCTTTTCATGTACAGAGTGAGCAAGTCCTTAGATGGTAAAATGTCAAAGCCTGGATCATCAGACTGCAGGGAGATGTTAATGGAGGAAACAAGGAAACTCTTAAAATGTGGGGTTTTTTTTCCTTTCGTGGGGAGCAGAGAGACAACTGTAGGACGCTTAAGACAAATTGGTTAAAAAATAAAGTCAGGTCTTTTTTAGTAATAGGAGTCAGTGATAAATATAAATACAATTTATGTTCCATCTACTTTGCGGGGAGAATTGAGGTAGTTTACAGTAAGGAAACATAACAAAACCAGTTACCTAAAAAGAAATGTGAAATGACTTACAGCTATCAGAAAGATGAGTGTTCTACCAGAAACCAGGTTTAGAGAGTTGCAGCCTAAAATTTACTCTAAAGTATGAATACTTTCTGGAAAGCAGGCAAAAGAACAAAACACAGCTAGACAGTCCTTATCAGGTATTTTCCCCAGGTAACTTCTATATCCAGACACTGACTCTGTTAGGGATTTGCCACGTAGATCCATAAGTAAGGTTAATAAACTAACAGAGAAGACAAAGTCCATAGATGAAGATATTTTTCAAACACCCATTTAAAACCACCTCTAACGACTAATATTCTTTTTTGCCATAATAATAAATCAGTGACAACATTTTCTGATAAAACTCACTTTAGTATATTATATTCCAGCAATTCTACTTGATTTTGGTATGGAGTTTAGAAAATTTAAAGAGTAGGCAGGCTGCTAGCATTAGTGTACTCCTTAAGTATTCCCAACTGGGCGTGGTGGTACATGCCTATATTCCAGTACTCTGATAGGCTGAGGCAGAAAGATTGCAAGTTTGCATCCAGCCTGGGCAAACTGAGACCCTGCTTCAAATATAAATAAAGTAAAATTAAAAAATTAAAAAGGGCTGTTGCTATATAGACTACTCCTAGGTTCAGTCTCCAGTAACAAAACAAAAATAAAAACAAACAAACAAACAAAATATCTAAATCCCTCAGTCTTCAAATTTGACAGATAGAAATGGTAATTATCTCAAAATTAAGCCATATGTACCAAACCGGAATGTTCAAATGCTCTCTCAGATTACAAAAATAATACCAGCAAATTTTATTTAAAACACAGATAACTTTCTATTTTGCAAAACAAAACAGATTAACTTGCGTTCTTACTCAGATAAAAAAACTTTTCTACCTATATAAGAAAATAAATGGTATTGGCTCTCCTAAACTGGAATAAAGATTGCCATGAAAAGAAATTTCAGTCTCACTAGGTATCCTTAGAAGTATTTCAGTGAAAACCTCAAGGAATTCAATAAACTAAGTACAACTACGCTAGTCTCTATAGTTTAGAAAGGATAAGACTGAATTTATAAACTATACCCCATGCACTGTTTTTAGACATTTTAAACACATTATAGTGTGCTTAATTCTCGCAAATTTTGAAATGGCTAATATTAATTGTTTTGCAAATAATTTAATTATAATTGCAGTAAACTTACCAAGGATGTGCAGAGATCACATGAGACCAAATTTATGTCTGACTATAAAACCCAATTCTCTCTAAAGCAACAAACCACCTCAATTATACTTGGCTACTTCAACCATATAGTAATCTCAATATAGCTCTAATTCATGTAATGTTGAGTTTTCTAATTAATTGTAAGATATATACAGATAACGTCATGTTAATTTAGAGTAAAATTAGTATTTTTAATTGAATACTAAAGAATCTAGTAAAAAATAATTTTGGCTTTAGTTTAATTTATATACTATTCCTCTGGCAATCAGCTACCTATCTCAGATGTTTCACTGATTAACAGAAAATGACATTATTATAAAGGAAGAAACCATTCTCAGTATATCATGCACACACGTATACACATACATATAACATATATAAATACAAGTGAAATTTTGTCAATTAAATACTTATTCACTTTGGAATTTATTAAGACCATTTGTAATTTAACTCATATTATCTAAAGGATGAAGGTAAATAAAAAGTGACATTATTTTCAACTGATTTTTCTCAGCGAGATGGAAGTAATTTAAGTGATGTGCTAAAATCCACCCAAGTCTCATGTAAACTTTTAGATTCAATTCTCATTTCACAAGTAGGCTGTGATGATAGGTTAAAAACTATGAAAAAGAAATCCGTAATTTAGGAAGATAAACAGGTCACTTATTTTTAGAGCTGCGATAAACTCAGCCTTAAAGAGGTAATCAGAAGAGTTTAAAAGGAGTTTATACCTGCCTCTTAAGGTGTAATTTAAACAATTCTGGCTGATAACTGTTAGAATTTTAAAATTATTTTTTGATGAAAAGTAAAATAGAAATCAATCTATTTCTACTTTTAGGGATGGGTATTACAGTCACAGAAGTTCTTCGGATTGCACAATGCTAAGTTTTTTTTTCCAATTTTAAAACAATTCAAATGTCAGCAAACGAAGAGAAAAATCTTACATACCTCCAACAAAAAGGTCTATTCCTCCAGCTTCTTCTATTTTCCTTTCGAATGCATCACATTCTGCCTGTAAATCTGCAGCATTCCCATCAAGGATATGAGCATTATTAGGATCTATGTCAATATGCTTAAAAAAGTTATTCCACATATAAGAATGGTAGCTTTCGGGATGATTTCTTGGAAGTCCTAAATATGCAGTTAATGAAGAAAAATTGTATTATTTTCAAAAATAAATCTAACTTTTTAATGCTATATCCCATTTTAAAATATTTTATGTAGAATATATGCTTATCATATATCCAGCACTGTATTAATTTGTATGTATATGTTAATACAATTAATTTGTAAAATATCCATGGAAATCCTACTATCGTTCTCATTTTATAGATGAGCAAGTGAAATACACAGAATTTTTCCCAACGTGATACAGCTCACATAGGGACTGTGATGCAACACAGGAAGTCTAGGTCATGTTCGCTTAACCACTATACACTTCTCCAACATACAAAATTGTAATCAGTGAAACTGATTTATGTATTAAGTAACTGTTCAACTGAAACACTGGCCATGTTCCGCTTCTATTCTTCCTATATACATGCAAAGTACATTGAATCATAACAATTCTTTGGCTATCACTTGTGCTACTATTAAAAATGTATTCCTACCTGTATATTTTAATACAGGGTTTCTATACATCAGAGATATTTCCACTTAAGGAAGTTAACACTCAATACATTATAAAAGCTTCATTAGTACTAATATGAAAAGGCTTTACTTTGGATAAAAACCTTTATGTTACTAATTACTTTTACATACACATGACTTATCACTACCATGTTGGTTTCTTATTTTATTTATTTATTTATTTTTTTAACTTAGTGGTACTAGGGAATTGAACCTAGGCTTTTCACCTTGAGCTACATCCCAAGGCCATTTTTTTAAGACAGGATCTTGCTAAATTGCTAAATTGGTCTGGCTGAACTGAAACTTGCTATCTTCCTGCCTCAGCCTCCCAGAGTGCAGGATTACCCACATGACAGGCATGCGCTACCATACTAGGCTTACACCACTGCTTTTAACTATGCCTCAAGGGCATTTAAAAGACAGAGAGAATGAGAACGAGAAATGTGAACTGATTAGCTCAAGGTTGAATGACTCATAAATGGCAGAGTCAAGGATGAATGCAGATTCTCTGATATCTAGTCCTATATTCTTTCCACGATATAGTACTGTTATCACAATACAGATTTTTATATAAATTTGCAATCGCATCACAAAGTACAGTATATCCTATATTAAAAATATAAAATCAAATAATTTATTAATACTCTAAAATACATTCATTTAAAACATAATATATAACATACTGAAAAAACATATTCAACATATCTAACATTCAAAAATATCTTACCTACATATTCATCCATGTTAAAAGTCTTGACATATTTAAAAGAAAGATCTCCATTTTTGTGATACTCTATTAGTTTTTTATAACATCCTAAAGGTGTACTCCCTAAAAGAAATAAAACTAACATAACTGGAAAAATCCATTTTTAAAAGCATTTATATATACAATTATTCATTTCTTAATCTTATATACTTAGAATTTATTAGGCAAGCAATCATTAATTTAAATGCATATTTATTAACAAATATAGTTTGAATTAGTCTCTTTCCAAGGTATTCTAAAATTTTAATAAACCAGAATTTGTTGAGTAAGGCTAAAAATTCATCAATAAAAATTAGACTTTGAAAAGTTATTCGTGAGTTGTTGGGTATTTGGAAATACCACTGCAAATGCTATTAATAAATTCTAGAGGCCACATTTGAATTAAAAGAAAAATAAATATCCTGCTTTTTGAGAAAAAATTCTTAATTTCTAGCACTGATAATATATAAATAGGCTAAATGCTGATCATTTACCAAAATCTAAAGAGAAACCAGAGCTAATTTTAATATTGCTCCTACTTTCAAAATTGATTCTAAAACTGATAAGGACTGAACAAGGAACTAGCAGCTCAGCTTTCTAACAGGAACTTCTATTTTTCATTTCATGTTATGTTTAGTATATACCAGCTAAAATGGAGAGTGGAGAAAAGGACTGCTTAAAATAGGGAAATCTTCTAGAAAATGGGATCTTGGCATTGAATACTTCATCTTAATTTTTTTCTCTTATAAAGTGAACCTTTAACACGTTTTATAAAACATGTTTTATATTTGCAAAAAGATTTGTTTGAAAGTGCCTCGTGACATGACATGACATAATAAAATAAACATATTTTACCAATTGTGAATGACCCCCTCTTTGTTTTCTAAATTTTGCTGTATTTTGTATTACAACTTCAAAGTAACAGGCTAAATTGACTACACTCTTTTAATATGTGACCTGGCCCTCCCGATCTGGTGAGAGTATTGATCCCTAGTTCAACCATCATCACAAAAGCAAGAAAAACCTTCACACAAACTATCTACTCAAAGAAGATACAGTAGTTCATAGAACTAAACAGTCTCTGCCATAAAAAGAGGAAATTCCAGAGTAGTAAAAAGACTGCATCTCAAATAGAGACAGAGCTTTTGTGAGGTGTTAGGATCATAAGGGCTCTAATCGTATCAATGGATGAAAACCAATGATGGCTTCGCAGCTTCATCTGAAGGCAGTGGAAACTTTAGGTGGAGGAGCCTAGGCAAAGAACGTAGGTCATCAGAGGTTTTCCCCTGAAGGGTGGATTCTGTCCCTCACTTTTGTTCCTCTTCCTCTTTCCCTTCTCTGGCCACATTAGGTGATAAGCTTTGCTCCACCTCATGCCCCTTGCCATGATGTTCAGCGTCACCACAAGCCCAGAAACGAAAGAAGCAAGTGAGCAAGGACAGAAACCTCTGATCCTGCCAGCCAAAGTATACACTTGCTCCTTTAAGTTTTTTTCCTCAGGCACTGTTACAGTAACAGCTGATTAACACAATCACAAACATGAAACTTGTCCAAAAAATGGATACATATGCTATTTCTTCCTTTCTAGAAGCATAAATGAATCTTGCTTCTTTTCTGTTTTGCGTCCCTCAATTTAAAAATATATGAATAAAAAGTGGCAAGTGGTCACTATGGTCATGACAAAAACACATTCATTTCCTACTTTTTAATCAATGCACAAAGAAAAAAATTGAAAAATATGGTACAGAGTAATTTCATTTTAATATTCTCTTTGCAATAGTCATTTCCTAACACAAGTAACGTTTAACAAATGCCTATGATTCAGATACAAAAAAGATTATTAGGACTTTTTCTGTCTGAGAAAAATAACACAGGGGCAAGCAAGTCCAAAATAACCATGACACAGGGCAAAACATAAATAACTAAATAGAAATCTGTAGTACTGCAGTCAGTCAAGAAAAAGAGATTATAACTTTGTGTTGGAAGAAGGATCAAAGAAGATGGCATTTCAACTAAGCCCAGATGGAGAGCCAGAATTCTGATAAAGAAAGCAGGCTGTAACTGAAAAAAGACAAAAGATGGGGGAGGGACATGAGACTCAAAGATGCTACCTGTATGCTTCCCATGTGGTCAGGTGTTATGCTGGTGTTTTTATACATAACCTGATGGGGGCTGGGGATTTAGCTCAGTGATTAGAGTGCTTGCCTTGTAAGCACAAGGGCCTGAGTTCGATCCCCAGCACCACAAAAAAAAAAAAAAAAAAAAAAAAAAAAGTAAATATACATAACCTGATGTAAAACCCACAATTCGGAGAAATGCCAGTTTCTCATTTCTCATTTTGAGACAGAAGAACGGAGTCTAAAAGATTAAGGAGTTTGCCAATTATCAAATGGCTGTGAAGCCAGGAATTCAAATTTACGTCTAGTTCCAACACTCATATAGATTCCACTATATACATAGTACACCACATAAGTACAAACGAAAAGAGAAAGCAATGAGCAAGTTTCAGCCTATTCTTTCTTAGCCCAATTCAATGTAAGAGAATGGTGGGAATAAGGTTGAGAGGTAAGTCAGGCACCCAGTATGCTTCTAAATATTAAGCTCATTAAAATTGCTCCAGTAAATATATATTAAACAGGTATTCCCCAGAAATTGTGCCTGGTGGGAGAGTAACCATGATATATACTATGTTAACTATATATGTTAATCACATATATAGGTGCTCAAATTTCAAAGCCAGGGGGGAAGGGGAAAGAGGACATAACTAATATTGCCTGTGATCAATGAAGGAGAATAGTATAATAGTCAACAGAAGTTTCCCATAGGTATTTCCTTGATAGATGTATTACTAGGCAGTTTTGGTAGTATAACTGCTACCAAAAATAAAGCTGAAGTTTAGATCTAAATATCTAAAAACATGTTTAATACTGCTAGTATTTAGGACTTTAAGGCTTTTCAGTCCCCATATTGAAATTAGTATTTAGTTCTGCATCACAATGAAGACAATACGATTAATACAGGTAGGCTGAAAACAACCCAGCATATACCACCAGGGTCCACATAACAGAACTGAGGGTGCTGCTATGGGTATGCAGAATTGGTGTGCCTAATTCTCAAAAACGGGCCTTTGACATTCTCACTGAGTACTGCCCTAGACCAAAAGAGAACAAGCAGCTAGTCCTGGGGGCACATGCCTGTAATCCCAGCACTCTGGAGGCTGAGGCAGGAGGATCACTGTGAGTTCAAGGGCAGTCTGAACTACATAGTGGAGACCCTGTCTAAACAAAACAAAACAAAACAACAAGCAACCAATACATGAAACCAATTTGAAGAGCATCATTCATGGAAATTATCCAAGTAGAAAAAATTATGACTGTAGCTTTTATGTAGTTAAAAAGTATTGGGGGAGGAACAGGAGAAAATAGTCATGGTAAGCTGTTATTATTCTTAGCTTTCTATCTTTCTTACAGGTGAGGAAACCAAGATTCAGGTATGTAGAATAAAAATGCCTTGCAATCCCCAAAAAGCAGTTCTGACTCTATATTTACTATCATTTGCAAAGTAAAAGGTTAACATCAAATAAAGTGCCATGAGATCAGCACCTTATTTGATATTGTTTCACAACAGCAAAAATCTTGGAAGCAGCATGTACATTCATTCATCACTAGATGAAGAGATAAAGAGAATGTGGTATTTATATACGATGGCGTGCTACCCTGCCATAAAGAAGCATAAATTTGAATCATTTGTAGGAAAATGGATGCAATTTAAGACTACAATGTTAAGTAAAATAAATCAGACAAAGAAGCTTAAATATCATGTTTTCTCTTACATGGAAGCCTAAAGTACAAATAAGAGCAAAATAAAAGACAGGTAATAGGAAACAAGGAGATAAGACATTTTGCAAAAGGGAAGGGGATCGAGAGATAGAGGAAGGAGAGAAGGAGGAGGGAGAAGGGATAAAAAAGAATTCAACTGTGTTACATACGCATTCCTACTCCCCATAATGAATGAGATCATTATATACTGCAAACATGTACAAATAAAATAAGCACCATAAGAGCAAATGATACTACCTGGTCATTTTTTGATTCAACTCAACAGAAAAAGAAATCTAATAAGATATATAATTAATATGTAAATTTACTTTGTGACAGAGACCTAAATACCCTAAAAGAAGCCCAGATTAGAGAAGTGAATCAAAGAAAAACAATACTGTAATCGTGCTTGTTGGAAAGAGTTTTCATTTGTAATACTTGTACAAAACAAGGAAAATAAAAAGATAGCAAAAAGCTACCAAGAGAAGAAACTATAAGGTAGGTAAAGTGAAATTAAGAGGGAGTACCACATACTTTAATACCTAATAAGAAAACTAACCTACTAAGAAAGAATATGTACAGTGAAAAGCAATGCCCCTTAAAACAAAGGACTGCTAGAAAAAGGCAAAAAATAAAAATAAAAATACTATGACCATCATTTAAGTTACAGTATCTCCTACTGCATTTTGGGGTAGCAGATCAAACAGAATTTTAACACAGGAAATAGTTAACAAAATTTAGAGATCAGATTTCATGTATATACATACACAACACATACACATATGTGTATACAGGGCTTTATATACTAATGTGTTCAATCAGTGATATAGCCAAGTAACAGACAGGAAAAGTATTTTACTCAGAACGATCCTATAATTCTATACCTGAGTATCTAAAACAGAAAAAGTGCCTTATTACCTGTTGGTAGGCCCAATGTAAAGTATCTGTTCTGTCCAGGTTTGAACTGAATGATGCGATTGCAAATGTATTTGGCTGCCCATTCGCTGGCCAAGTCATAATTATCAAGAATGACAAGCCTCATTACGGTGATGTACTGCTTCCAGCACACGAAATTCAAACCTGAGGAAATTCCATTGTACGGAACTTTACGTAATTTACAAACATGCAAAAAGAAGTACAATAACACTAATGATTCTGAAAGCATTACTTAACAAGAACATGCAGATATGAAAATACAATCAGCACCTTTGAAACAGTAATAATAACTGTTTCTTTCAAGCAGACCTTGACTTTTAGGCAGTGGATTAGGTCATATATATACATATATTAATCCTGTTAAGTAAATAAATATTCACTTTTAGATGAGAAAAGACTCATAATTTGACTAAGGTCACACAGGTAGTGACTAAGCCAAGATTCAAATGAGGGCGATCTTACTATAAAGACACCACACTGTATCTTATAGAGATATAGTGCTCATACTGAAGCAGCATAAAAGAACCCTAAGGAGAAACAGATCAGTATTTATTGCTCACAAGTTAATAGAAATAATGACTTTTGGTCATTATTTTGGTCAGGCAACTTTAGGTTACTTACTAAAATCCAGAACTCTCCCTATAAATAATATAATAACCTAATCTCCCTCCGTTAAACAATGTTTACACGCCACCACTCAGAAATAATTCTCATTATTACTAGGTATACATCATTCTGGATATCTAATGCATTCATATAAATAGGATGCACAGAGATACGTAATTTTAAAGAATGTCATGATGAAACATGCTGTTTCTAATAAAAATTCGACAGAAAAAGAAAATAAAGTGCTCGTTTCTGTGGAAAATACACAAAAAGCAACTGTTAGTTCCTAAAAGATTAAGGTAAAGAAAAGTATTACATGAGTATTAAGAGATTTGTGGACTGGTTTACTACCATGAAAGCTGTGGACTTTAGCATTTTTACATGAATTCACACTTCACTTATATAAGAAATGTTACTTTTACATTGTCAAGAATCATAACATGTAAAGTGTATTCTATAACCATAATTCTCAGATTTTTATTATGTTTATGTTTAAATGGGTCAGTCATCAACATCAGTACTTTTATGATATGACTTCAACATTCCTGAGTTCAGTACCCACATGCTTTAACATAGAATATTAAGTCAAACATTCTAAATTAATGAAACTAGAAGATCTTGCAATGAACACATAGAATCTAAATTACATCTTTAACACAATGCTTTAGAATTCTGACACAATAAAAAATTATGATCACAATAATCTAGGATTCTGGCAAAATAACAAGAGATAAATAGCATTTAGAGATAATAAATTAGTCAAAGTCAGTCCAACAAATGGACTCAGCCTCCATTTATGTATACCAATAATCTAATGTCAAAAACAAATTCAGAGTTACACCAAAGACTCAAAAACACCTGCTGCAATGACTGCCCAAAGATATACTCTGAAAACTCAGGAAACTGATTATTAATGAAAAGAAAAGAAAGGAAAAAAAAAAAAACTGCAAGGAGGGTGGATATTAGACCTTTTCCTGTGCTTCTGTGTCCTGGGCACTGTGTATCTTTTCTCAGGCACACACACCTGTGAAGACTTACTATATCTACTAAGCATTGTGCTAGGTTCTACAGACACAAATATGATTAAGGAAGCTATTATTCAAGAGCACAGAGTCAATTTAATAGTTTCTGAGGCTGATATCTCACTTTTCAGATCCAGTAAACTGCAACTCTTAAGAAATCTATTGAAGTTATAAGGCTATTACGTTTTAGAGGGAGTTGGAGTTTTATCTGTATCCGACCTAAAGATCTATACTCATGCCTTATCAATTGAGAATCATTTAGCATGCTTGTTGAAAACACAGTCTCAGGCCCCTCTCCTTGGTCAGTATTTCAACAGATCTAAATGGTGTACAAGAAATCTGTATGTAACTCGGATGATTCTTCTAAGTGGGTTAAATTTGGAAAAGAACTCCATTCACTTCATTGCAAAAAAAGTTCAAGCAAGTTCTTCAGACCTAGGTACAGGCAATTTTTTGTTTTTTTAAAAACTCTTTACGGGGCAAAGGGTGCACCTCCCCAAATCCTAACTGAATTCTCTCACCCAGAAGAAAAAAGAATGTCTTCACAGTTAGATTTTTAAGATGTGGCTTTTCCAAGTTTCTGCCAATCCTCAGGGATCCAAACTGCAATCCTCTGGCATCATGACCAGTTGGCATCCAAAACTTACAGTGCCAAGTCCTTCCCGCAGGTGCTGATTCATTTAGTACGTGCATCAGCTGGGGGAAAGGGAGGGACAGCTGAACACAAACCTCCGAACCTGTGAGATGGATGGGAACTTCTACAGCACTTAAATCACACAGCTGCTTACTGGAAGGGTCAGAACAAGAATCTAGACTCAGAATCGCTCGCTGAATTTCTCTCTACTGCACGCTGCAGCGGACCTGGACACGCTTGTTTGACGCCGGGGCAGTAAAGGAGCACACAGGACAGGAGCCAACCGGGGGCGCGAGGGGCTGGTAGGTCCCCAGACGGGAGAGAGGAAGCGGAGCAGCCGCGGTTAGCGCCGGGAAGGCGGCAGCCGCGGGCCCAGTCCCTCCGCCACTCACACAGAGCAAAGGAAGACGGCGGTCGCGAATTTCTAAGAAGTGTTAGCAGAGGAGTCAGGAGAACGAGAATGGCGCGAGAAAGGAGGGCGCGAGGAACCCGCCTCCCGCGGCGCAAATCCCGGAGGAGACGACCCGCCAGCTTCCGACCCCGCCAGGCCGGCGGCCCCAGCGCCCCGCCTCGCTCCTGGGTCCCCACCTGGCCCGGGCCCGCGTCCGGGGTCAGCACGAAACCCGCGCGGAGCAACCGCCAGGCAGGTGTCCGCCACTCCGCGTTTTAAGCCGCTTGCCTAAACTCACCAGCGGACCCACCAGGCTCTTCAGACGCTGCAACACCGACGACCACCCACACCCAGCAACCAAAGAGCGACCCCCCAACCCGGCGCGGGGAGCGGGAAGCCTGAGGACCCGGATGCACACACGCGCAGGAAGGGCCGGCGGGGCAGACGCTGCGCATGCGCGCTGGTCTCAGCGCCTCTTGGGTGAGGGGTCAGACCAGTGATATCTGTGTGGCTGGCTAGGCTCCTTCCCAGGGGTCTTCACTTTCTGGGTTGTGTCCGAGCTGTCAGCCCGCCCCTTTCTCTCAGAGGGTGAATTTTAGTAGATTCCTTAAATTTATTATGCAGGAAGGACAGTAATGTGCATGCATAAGTACAACTTCAGTTGTTTTGTAATGGCAATATGAATTCAGCTCTTTTACCCCAAGATGTTGCATGTCTACTTTGCCAACACAAAGACTGCTGAGACTTTGTGTTCTAAAAGCTCATCAAAATTAAATGTGCAGAAAGACACACCACGTACCATGAAAATCCCAGAGCATCTCAGCAGAAACTGAAAAGATTATAGTAGCCTATGGCTTGTGCCGAGTAGTTCTAAGAAAGGGGCAAGGGAAGAAGGAATCACAATTAATAGGTGTCACAGATCTTTGTCCAGGACAGAGAAGTTTGTTAAGTAAGCAGCAATCACTCAGAAGGACAAATGCTTTCTGTCCTATGTCTCATTTAAAACTGTTTGGGGTTTTATTAGGAAAAATACACTAATTACCCACATTAGCAACATCAGCCTCAAGATCCTATTTCCCTGGAAACTACAAAATTAAAATAAATGTGAAATATTGTATCTCCAAATTTCTGATCTGAAATTTTGCATTTTGGTTGTAAATCAGGCTGTTGCTCAGAGTCAAAATTCACCTTCTTTATATCATTCAGGCAAGAGCATCATTTTCCATTCTCCCTTGCTAAGACTTCAAAGACCAACGTTTCTCATACACTGATAGAAGGCAAGATTTCTTATTATAGCTTTGAGTTCGTTTACAGAACTAATTTTTGACACCTTCCCGGTAGGGTCTCTTATCATCTAACAAATGCTACATTTATTCCGATGAAAAATACCTGCAAGTGATAAAAAGAACTTTTTAAAGAGCATAGAAGAACATTTTGAAACACAGTCTTTCAATGCCTTTACTTCTTTATGTGTTTCTGACACTAGAGAAGTAAAGCTGGACCACACTGTAAGTATTGAATGCAGTTAATTCTGTCTTGACTGCACTATGTCATTCCCTGCTGACACAGTCATAACATAGCAGGGACCACCTTGGACCTAGAAGTATTTATAGCAATCGTTGAAGTCATGCCTTTTTTTGCCCTCCTACTCCAGTGGCTCCAATTTGTGGCCACCATCCAGGCTGTATCTAATCCATGCTCACATTGGTAGATGAGGAAATCAAACAAACTACTGAGTTCTGTGCTGAATACAGGCTGTGGGACAGGGGTTCAAGCAGACTGCTGGACTTAATGCCCGCACTTTCAGACCCAGTGACCTGTGAAAGCAACATCAGTGGTCTGGCTTCTCACTGTGGAAGGTAGACACCCCTATGTCCTTCCCAGCCTGGCCTTAAACTTCTCAAAGGGGTTTATATCTAGTTCATGCCTTCTCCGTAGCTGTCTCTTGTGGCCATCTCGCACCCAGTCTGTATGGTAGGTTAGGAACAGAAACCCTAAAGTATACTTGTTCTTTAGTTGTTCTGTAGCTCAGTCTCAATCAATTAACTCTTTCCCAGAATGGTTCTACATTAAATTCTCTCAAATATGGAGGATACTGCACTGAATTTCTTCTCCTACTCTAGCTGCCTTGCAGATGGAGTCACTTTCAGAGTAAAACCCCATACTGCTTTTGCAGTTTACAATAGCCACGGGCTTTTTGGGGGGCTGCTGCTGCCTCCCTGCCCATCGTTTCTCCCTGGGGCTGCCAACCGACCTGCTCTGGGCTCCCCTTGTGTCAGTGGAGACTTCTCCCTCCCTGGGAGCTGGGGTCAGCTTTCTAGACTGCTTCATTCTTTTTTCTGCATTGTGTTCCATTTCTCCAGCTTCTCTGTAGTTTGTACTTTTTCTCTTAGCTTCTGCTTGTTTCCCAGAAATCTACTTCTTTTTGTCTTTTCTCCATGTTGTTTTCCAGGTGTCTTGATTTTAGGTCCTAGAGAGCTAGAGAGTTCGTGTTTGCTGCCAGTCTCTATGCCACTATTTTTAATTAACGCAATAATAAATTTTAAAGTGATTTAGGGTTGTATTTGTCATTTTATGATATCCTAAAGTTAATGATTTGTTTACGAGTCATTTAATATTCTAGTAACAATCAGTTTTTGGAAAAAAAATATTTTGCTATAAAGAGTTAATAGCTCTGACTTTACTGGGTCTACATCTATTGGCTTTAACTAAATGTTTGTGTTAGTGTATAAATGAGATGCACTTTTATATTAAGTAATATGTCTATTTGTGCTTATAAACACTTTCCTAAGTTGTAAGAGAGTTAAAGTCATTCTCAGATTTTCTCTCTCTCTCTCCTTTTTTTTTTTTCTTTTTTGGTCAGTTCTAGTAAACTTTGTAAATCTGCTAAACACAAATTCACATGATTATAGCTATAGTACCGAGTCATGAATTCTAAAGTTTGCTTTAAAGGTAAAAAGCTAAATTGATATGCAAGTTTATAGGTAACTGTGATGCTAATTATTGCCAACTTCTTTGTATATTAAATGCATTTGTATTCCCTAAGCATACAAACTTTCTAGAAGTATAGAGCTTGAGGAAAACACCTTGGCTTATTGGTCCCTCTGTCTCCCAAAGACAACATTGTTTGTAATGATAGACACTTTCTAGATTGTGTTCCTAATTGCATTAGGATAATTAGATCTATCTAAACATTGCACATTCTAAAATTAGTCACCTAAAAGGCACATCAGTAAGCAAATATATTTTACTTAAAAAAAAACTCTAATTGTGACAAAACTGAGATTTATTGTGTTTCTTAAACTATTATGCTAACTAGATTTGTTTTGCTTTTGTTTTATATTTTCCTTGTAAACTTTTGTAACTGTGTTCTGTTAAAAGTCGTCAGGAGGACAGCTTCTAAAAGACAAACAGAACAGTATTTTCAGATGATAGGCCATTCTCTATAAGATAGATGGGCTATTTTATCCAGAAAAACTTACAATAGAATTAAGACCTACTACTCTCACTTTAGGACTTGTTTAACTGATGTTTTGTGTGTTCAACAACCAAGTCTTGGAGACCAAAGCTAAGGAGAAGGGCTAAGAGGACGGCCAATAGTTTGTACTTGTCCTTCAATGTCAGTCAGAATCCAGGGGATGATGAAACCTTTCTGAAAGGCCCCTGCTGTGCTGGTGAGTCACCAAGCCTCCTGAGCAGAGGGATGACTGGTACCGCAGAAGACAGAAGTCAATTAATGTGTATTGTACTAAAAGGAGGGTCACTCAAGAGGGGCATCCCCATGCTTCCAAGGGAAACCGTACAGCCAAACAAGACTGTGGCCCATCCTAGCAGATGACACAACTGTTAAAAAAAAAAAAAAACTGGAGTCAAAAGCTCTTTATATGTCCCCAAAAATATACCTCGAAAGGCTTGACTGACCTTAGTAGTAAAAGGGAGGTTAATTTTTATTACCTACTTGTCTTAAACACCCAAAGGCAAAGTATAATCAGAGATCAAAATAGTTAATAGCATGTTAAAAAGACAGACTTTTGTCTCTTTCTCCTTAAGACAAAGCAGAATAAAATCTCTCCTAAATGAAAGATACAGTAATGACACAGTCAGGGACATCATGAGGTTGGGGACTAAGCAAAATCTTGGGCCCTCACTTGCTCATTGAAAGCATGATGTGTTTTTCTTTTGGTACAGTCAGGCACTTAAAGACCACTTTTGCTAAGAACCATGACTCTTCATTTGGGTCTGCAGATGCCAAACAGAGAACTAAAAGCAGAACATCATTTGACTTTGATTTTGTAACTTTTGTGACTGTAAATCTGGGTCAGATCTCTTCTTAGTGTTGCCTAGGGGCGTGTTGATCATTTAAGATGTCTGCCTAGGACAGTGAAGGCGAACCTTTTAGAGACTGAGTACCCAAACTGCAACCCCAAACCCACTTATCGATCAGAAAATTCCAACCCTGCAATTAAACCTGAATACTGAGGTTTTAGTTTAGGGGGGAAAAAAAACCAAAAAAAAACAAAAAAACGAAAAAATCCTAAAAAACTCATACGTTAGCATCTTTTGTCTAAAAGAAAAACAACACACGTGCCGTAAGTTCACCAGCACTGGTCTAGAAGCTGGCCAGACAGGGTTGAACAGCCCTGAATTTACAGGATCTCGTCCCTCTTCAAGAATGAGGATGCTAAAATAAGAGGTTTACGGGCTACTCAGCTATACTCAGAAGCCTCCAGCCTTTGTTCCAAACCCGTAATCACCTGGACTCCAGGAAAGGCAGAACCCAACAGGACTGAGACCATCACAGACAGAGACAATCCTTTTCTGGGAACAAAACCATCCTTCGGCCATAAAGATCCAGAACTAGGACACCAGGACCGAGACAGCGACAACTGAACCCCTAGCCCACCAGGGGATCCTTAAAAGCTGGCTCCAGTCCTGCTGGGTGGGCCGGTCTGAACTCCTGTGTCAGAATGTGCCCTTCCAGTTACCTAACCTGGAGCCTTTTCCTGTCTTCCTCCAACTTTCCAATTACAGGTTTTTTCCCCTCTAATTTTTTGTGTTTCAGTTTTAGTTTCCATTTCTACAAAAACAAGGACCCAAGCTAGCTGGCAACACCATCTTCTTTTTTTCTCAAGTTTGTACCTCTTGCAACGCATCTGCCCATCTTTGTACCAAGAAGTTACTGAAATCTAAAGCAAAATCTCTAATACTAGATAGAAAAATTGTTTTTGACAAGACAGAGGCACATAACTTGCATCATCATTTGTCACTTGGATATTGTCTGAGAGCATTTAGGCTCTTGATAAATATTGATTGAATAGTGTGTCAGACACCAATGACTAAAATAGACAAAATCCTAGCCACCTGTAAACAAAATATTATGGAACTACAGATGAAAAATCACCACCACCACCTCATCACCCAGTAAATCTTAATAATACAAGTTAGTCTCAGTCATGAGACTTTGAGGCGTATCTTGGGAATAACTTGCAAAGAGAAAAAAAACTTCTAACTTGTCCTCCTAGAAAGCCCCAAGAAATAGCTGAGAAATGTTCCCTGAACCAAGGTTTAAGTTGAAGCCCTTGCTAGAAAAGTTTTAAGAGACTGCAATCCAGGGGAGGGACAGAATTTTTTAAAGGAATAGGAATAATTGACAACATACAGCATGTTGGTGACAAGAGAAAAATATCAGAGAGCAGCCATACCCTGTTATCCTGAGTGGCTGACATACAGTCTGTAGCTACCTGACAAAGAGCTTGAAGTTATCTGGTGCAGAGCCTGACCTGATGCTTCAGTCAATATGCCTCATGCTAATGGAGGCCAATTGAAACGAGATGTTTTTTCAGTTATCAGCGGGAATATATGCTGAAGACCAAAGACGCACAATGAGATGCCTATCGATAGCAAGGAAAGTCAGAGGAGAGGAAATGTGTCCAAATCAGATGCCTGAAATGATGTAGATACTCCAGTTATTTCCCTACCTTAGCAGAAGGTACAGGTACTCAGAATTGGCAGAACCCATATATGACTAAGAAAACATTTAAATAAATTAAAAGTAATCTGAAAATAATGTGTCTTGATTTCAGAGGAATGTGGCTTTATGTAGAGATTCTGGTGTGATGTAGCGGTTTTTTGGGTTTTTTGTTTTGTTTTGTTTTGTTTTGTTTTTGCAATACTGCAGATTGATTCTCAGTCTGTTTTTAGTTTTTATTTTGAGATGGTCTTTTCATTGGACGTAATTGTCCAGTTGACCTCAGTGGGCTTGAACTTGAAATCCTCCTGTCTCACTCTCCCAGATGAGTAATTTTGATATGTGTTTCCCTAAAGAATGGTAATGTTGAGCATGTCTTCCTGTGGTTATTGCTGTTTCTATGTTTGGAGGACTGTCAATTCAAATCATTTGTCATTTTTTTTTAAATTGGCCTTTTTTATTATTAGGTTGTAGAAGTTCTGTATATATCTCAATATTAGGTCCTTATTAATATATAATTTATAAATATTATCTCTCATTCTGTGATTCATATTTTCATTTATAGATAATGTCTTCTGAAAAAAAAACATTTTTAAAATTGGTTAAGTAAGATTTGTCTATTTTTTTATTGCTTTTGATTTTTGGTGTTCTAAGAGATCATTCCCTAACGAGGGCAAGAAGGTTTACAGTTACATTTCATTCTAAAAGTTCTATAGTTTTAGCTCTTTACACTTACGTATTTGAATTAATTGTTATATAAAAAGTCTGGTAGGAGTCCAGCTAACTTCTTTTTTTTAATGAGGATTTTAGATGTCCCAATACCACGCAACAAAAAGGTGTTGTTGTCACACCTGTTGAAAATCAGTGGACCATTCCACGTGGACCCTCACTTCTAGTCCATTGAGTTACATGTCTGTCTTTACACTGTTCACTATCTTGGTTGTGATAGATTTGTAGTAAGGCTTAGAAAAAAAGTGAGTCCTCTGTGTTTGTTTTTTATGAATATTGTTTTGGTTGTTTGAAATCCTTTGTATATTGATATGGATTTTAGGATCATCTTTGACCATTTCTGAAAATCTGTCATTGGAATTTTATAGTAACTACATTGAATATATAGACCAATTTAGTGAGTATTGCTGGGTTAAATTCTATTGAGTTTACCAAACTTTCTACTTACTTAGCTTTTCTTTAATTCTTTAGCAATGTTTGGCTGTTTTCAGTGTAAGACTATTACACTTTCCTAGTTAAATTTATTCCTAAGTATATTTTGATGCATTATAAATGAAATTTTTTAAAATTTTACATTTGGATTGCTATTTGGTAATGTGAAGAAATACAACTGACTTTTAAATATTGATCTTGTATCGTGAAACTTTGCTGAATTAATTTATTACCTCTAATTGTTATGGGTGAGGAAGTGTGTGTGCATGTGCACATGTGAACACTAGGATTTTCCATATTAGGATTCAACATCTTCAAATAGATGTAGTTTTACTTTCTTTAATATGCCCAAATATTATGTATTTTTCTTGGCTAGAGCTTCTACAACAATTTTAATAGTTTTGTAGCTTTCTGCAAATTTGCATAGTATTTTCTGTTTCTCTCCTCTCATCATTTCCTTCATGGATTCCAATCAAATATGTATTTCATTATTTGAAATGAGATATAGTTCTCTGATTCTCTATTTTTCTCAACTCTTTCTATATTCATGTTGTATGGTTTATGTTATTATGTCTGAAATTTACTTATCTTCTTATCCTGCTGTGTAAACTATTAATCCAATAAAAGAGTGTTATTGGACATTTTATTCTTCATCTCTAGGAATTTGATATTATGTTTATTTTTAAACATTGTTTTTTATACTTAACATCGTCTGTCTTTCCTTAAGCTTCTTGAACATATGGAATAATGATGAATAATTATTTAATGTTCTCATCTATTAATTCTGTCATCTGTGTTATTTGTGGTTCTCTTTCGGTTGATTATTTTTCTCATTGTGTTCATATTTTTGTACTTCTTTACGTGCTTGGTAGTTTTGATTTGATAGTCACATTATGAATTTTGCTTTTTTGGATTCTGGATATTACATTTTTCCTAAATATATCTTTGACATTTTTTTCTGGAACATGGCTAAGTTTCTTAAAAACATTTTGGTTCCTTTGAGTGTGTTATTATGATTTTTTTAAGGTAAAAATAGAGCAGGAGATTTTCCAGGGTTAATTTTTTTTTTCTACTGAAGCAAGAACCTTCTTAGTACAGCATTCAAACCTTTAACTTATGAGTTATGGCATGGTGTGGTGAATTATGGTTTTCTATTCTACTCGGGGAAGAGGCAATATGTTGGTATCTGTGTATCCTCAAACACTGTTCCCTCTAGTCCTTCCAGATGTTTCTTTCACTAGCCTCACATGATTTCCTCACATCATTATGCTTTTTAATGCTCAACTGAATATTCCAGAGGAATACTTTTCAGAGCTCTAGAGTCCTTTCTGTGTGCAGCTTCCTTCTCTTGTCACTCTACTCTCTAAGGATTGGCTTCCATGGACTCCCAAATCTCTCTTCTCAGCACAAAGAAATCATGGGCCTCTGTCTGAGTTCCCTTTCTATGTTATGATATGAAAACTTTTTCTAGACCTTAAGGTGGGACAATTGTTAAGGTCTACTCTTTTGTTCCCTATTACTCGGAAAGTGCTGTCCTACATTGCCTGATACCTAGATGGGAGATATTGTTTCATAAATGTTATCCATTTTTAAAACTTGTATTAGTCAGAAGAGTAAATCATATTTCTATCAATCTGTCTCAGCTGTATTTTTAAAATGTTATGGTTGGGCAAATCCATTTTTTTCTGCCCATTGTTAGAACTGGTTAGTGCCTTGTAAAAGATGATTATTAAATTTTTACAGAGCATTCCATTGAAAAAGTCATTATCAGGAACTACTTATAGCCATGTTAAAAATAAAATCCAGTTTAAAAAATGTTGTATTCATGGAATAAAGCTCAACTATCTTAGGAAATAAAAATAAAAAGATGTTATAAGGAAGAGTCATAAATATAAAAGTTAATGTCTTTCTCAATATTTTGTACTTCATTTTCCTTGTCTGAATTATGTAATATGAAGAAATTGACATACTGTTTTACTAGCCTGACAGATATCTTCAAAAGTCTCGTATGTATATGTATCCGTGCTCTGTAAGTGTGTATATACACAATCGTTTTCCTTGTGTCCCATTACATGGGAGCATTTGCAAAACTTTAAGTAAAAAGTATAAATCATGGGGAACTTTTGTACTGTAAAAAGCAACTGCAGAGATGTAAGTTGGCATGAGTGTGTGTGTGTGTGTGTGTGTGTGTGTGTGTGTACCTCAGATGGTGCAAAAGCCTTCTTAAAGGAAGGTGCAATATACTCACATTACCCATTTCTTACAGAAAATATATTGTTCATGAAGATAAATGGGAGAATTTAGATTTGTTTAATATAATTGGCATTTTAAGTCAATCATCTGATTTTAAGGAGACACTAAGAAACTAGATTTGAAGGTACACTTATGTAGAAGGCTCATTCTTTTTAATTAAATTTGTTTTTCTGGAGTCATTTGAAGGTTGAAAAAATTGGGGGAAGCCCTAAATTACCACTCATAGAACTAACCTTTACCAGATACTCCCTGCTATAGCTTGTGTACAGTTTGAGTATGTCCCCCAGTGGTTCACGTCTTGAAAGCTTGGTCCTCAATCTGGCTGTAAGAAGAAGTGGTAGAACCATTAAGAGGTAGAGTCTAGCAAAAGGTGATTAGATCATTGAGCCACTGCCCTCAGAAGGAATTAATGCTAATCTGAAGGATTAAAATAATTGTTATGAGAATGAGTCGATGTAAAAAGCAAGTATGGCCACGCCTGTTGTCTGGCTTCTTGTTTCACCTGGTGACCTCCCTTCACACTCCTGCCATGAGACCCTCGCCAGAGGCCAAAAAATTGGGGCACCTGATTTTAGTCTTTCAGCCTCTAAAACTGTGAGCTATATAAGCCTCTTTTCTTTATACATTATCCAGCCTCAGATAATGTTTTACAGTAGTGGAAAGCAGTCAAATAAACCTCCTTCATACCAACATTGAAGTAGAATGAAGATTTATCCCAGTAAGAATGAGAAGAAAGAGAAAATTGACTAAATTGACCTTCACAATTATAAAAAAGAGAACAATCTTCTGAATCAAAGATATGGCTACCTAACTATTAAGAGAGGGGTATTTGTGTAATCAAAAGGTAGAATAGATGATTATTGATTTAAGTGATTCACTGAAATTGAATCTAACAAATCTGCCTCTTTTGTTTTACATCTCCTTGTATCTATATTCCTTACAGAAAGGTTAATTGTGGGCCACATAATAAATCACCTATGTGCAAGCCATCACAAATAGAGTCCTTGTTTCTTGAAATTAAAACAAAACTTTTGTTTTGGAAAGCTACCAAAACCAGATAGTAAAATTTGAAGAATTTATATCAGCACTGAGATTTTCAGAAGATTTCTTTAGACAACAGTCATAAAAATGCAGATGGTAGAATGTATAATGAGATTTAGGGAAATTCAATTTTAATAACACAGAATAAAACACTATCTCTTGACTGTAATTTAATAAAAAAAGTTTTCCTGGGATCATAAAATATGAAATTACAGCCTTAGAAGTAATCAATAATTTAAGACTGTAGAACAAATACATTATTGATAATATTTCTTGTCTAGTTGATAAAATTATTTGTATCATGTAATGAAATGCTTAATCTTCATACAGAGAGGCATTAAAATGGAGTTGAAATTTTAAAATAATTAAAGTAGGTCCTAAATAATCAAGAAATCAGGGATTTAATCTTGTCATCAACTGTATGCTCAGCACCTAGAATAGCAGGGCATGTACAAGATATTCAGTGTACAAAGTATTTCAATTTGAAAGGAGAACTGCTACGCTACACTCATACACAAGAGGGCATCATTGAGACAGATAAAGGGCAGGATATGCCAATAACATTGCATTTTCTTAGAAACTGAATTCTGGTTTTTCCCGTGCGTTTTTATGGATACCAAGTCACTCAGCATGGATTTCTACAAAACAGCAGTGACAGTAAAAACTTCAAAATATATTAAAATAAAGCTTTGCTAAAACATAAAATGTAACATTCGCTTGTTATATTTACTGGATTTACTATAGAACTCAGAAAGAAAAACACACTAACAAAGTGATGAAAAATTTTAGGATCGAACCAAACTTGTTTGAGGTTATTGGCACAGGATTTGTCCTTTCTTTTGGTGGCATATTCCTTAAATACAATTTTCCTTGTTTTCTGGTAAACAGTAATAAAAATTAATCTTGATAAAGAAAATATATTCTTCAGAGAGTAACATAGCATTAATAATCAAGAGTTAGAGCTGTTAAAATGGCCCCTATTGTAATTAAGAAAGATGGGGGCTGGGGTAGAGTGCTCGTCTAGCAAGTGCAAGGCCGTGAGTTCGAGCCTCAGCACCAAAAAATAAAAGGAAAGATGGAGCTCAAGTGACCACCCTAGATTCTTGGAAGTCAGCCATGCTGCTTCCACAGAGGTTTAAGGCACAAGCCCTTCCTGACAACTGTAAATTAGAGCTATGTAGCCATTACAGGTCATTCTGACTCCTTTGTGTTCCTGTTCTTCTCCATGGGTTCCCATAGTCTTCCAAAATTAACAGCATAACAAACAAACAACAAAAATTTGTACAGCTACCTTTCTAGATATTTTTCTTTGTTGATAATGGTCACCATGACATATTTGTTGCTAAAATTAATGCACATTTTCCATACTCTTATTCAATCTCTGCTGAACCCACTCAACTCTTTTTCCGGCACACATGGAATTTTCCTATTCCTATGTTTAACTTGATTTAAACATAGCAGACGACAGTGAATAGAGAGCCCATTTATGTAGCATCCTTGACGGTGGTTTCACTGTTATGAATTCCCACAAGAAAGGTGATTTGACAGGTGTGAGAGTGGACTGTATACGGCTTCAGACCTCAAAGGAAATCACAGCTTATTTCCACACATATTGGAAGTGTTCGCTATGGAAGTTTAATAGATTCTGCTGTTGTACCACATGCTGGATAGTTTTCAGTAATAACTTTTTGCTTAAATTGAGTCTTACATTGAATTTTCTACCCAAATTCTTGTGGTTAGTTTAGTTTTGTAATTTGTGTGGATTTATCTATCAGATTTCTAAAAACATGCATGGAAGTTTTATTTGTTTTTAGAGATAAACCAGCCTAAGGGCCTTCTGGGACCTTAGAGCACCATAAATAAATGGCCTGATCATCGACCTAGTTTCTCAGGCAAGAAGTTATTGATACTGATCCTCCCCCAGCCATTCTCCTCAGTTAGATTTTAAAACATGGACAGCAAAAATCTCCATCACCATCTAATGAATCTATTTCATCTCTTCTTCAGTTTGAGTGGGTCTCGTGACTATTTATACATAAAATAAATATAATAATTATAGAAATATAAATATGTTAAAAATGTATATGTTATTGTTTGAAATACTTAGCATGAAATTTACAGTTTGTCCTAGTATCAAAGATTGTAGTTACACTCACAAATCTATCACTCTGGTCCCAGCTGTCTATTATCTTTACTCCCATAAATCTTTTTAAAATTTAACATTATTGAAATATATGCCACAGAATTCATCCATTTAATATATGTAACTCAGTGGTTTCTGCTATATTTACAGAGCTGTGTAGTCATCAAAACAATGAATTTCAGCACATTTATCATCCCCCCCAAAAAATGCTTAACCTATTAGTAATCACCCAACATCCCTTCATTCACTCTGACCAGAGGCAACCTCTAATCTGTTTTCTGCCTCTATAGATTTGCATATTCTAGACAGTTCATGTGGTGGACTTATTATGAGCAACTTGAGCCGGAATGCCCAGCGGGACTGAGTTGGTGAGGTTTTGGCCGTAGAGGATCCACCTGAGGATTGTTGCCGACACAACATAGAGGCGAATGGAAGCAGAAGACAGTTGGCAGCTGTTTCCCAGGAGAAGCTCTATTGTAGTTGGTTTCCCTGAATGAACTCAGCTGTTTCACAGGAGGAGCTCGGGGCCTTGCCGTCATTGCGAATGGCTGCTGTTGGTTCAGGGGAGCGCTGGTCTTCATCTCTGCTGTAAGCATTGTATTCTGGTTCCAGTAAAGATTTCTTCAGCCATCATCTGTAGACATGGACATACATGGGACAGTGCCCTGGGCTCCCAGCCCTTGATTGGATCTTTTGGGTCTCTGGTGCATAGATAGACATTTGGCACTCTTGGAATGCATTTGGCTTATGGGTGAATGTTGTAACTTGTAAATGTCCTGTATTAAATCTGCCCTCTTGCAAACCATTGGCTCTAAAAGGTGACTAATACAGTCCATATATCTAAAATCTCACAATATTTGTTCCTTTTTGACTGGCTTCTCTAACTTAGTGTTATGTTTTCTAGGTTCATCCACATTGTAACCCCCCTCCTACATGCTTCATTACTTTCTATTGTCAAGTAATATATCTTTGTGCAGATCTACCACATTTTACTGATCTTTTCATTAGCTGACGGACATTTAGATTGTTTCCATTTTAGTTATTATAATTAAATGAACATTCATGTACAAGTTTTTACACAGATGTATGCATTCATTTCCGTTTGGTATATTCCTAGAAGAGGAATTTCTGGTTCATATGGAAACTCTATCTTCAGGTTTGTGAAGAACTGTTAAACCGTTGTTCAAATAAGCCTTACTATTTTACATTCCCACCAACAGTGTCTAATGGTTCCAATATCTCCACATCCTTGCTAACACTTACTATGGTTTATAAACATGTACAATTTACATTTCCATGCAATTTATGTCTTTGTCCTCAATTTCTCACCAATCTAATTCATTTACCACAAAACTTGCATAGTTATATTTCTAAAACTTTAGAAGAGAATTCTTTGGAAATAGAATTTTTTATTTTTATCTATGGCAACAAATACAAATCCTGGAACCACATTTCAAAGTCTTGAATCATCTAGCAACACTTATCTTTTCTACCTTAATTTTTGCTTCGGTCAGGTCCTGATTTCTACATTTTCACTTCTTTTGTTCTGGAAATGCCCCACTATTCTATTTGCTCATTTTTATTTCTTCCCACCTTAGAAGTAGTTTTTCTACTGCCAGTCAAAATCTAATTAAGGTATTCCTCTTCTGGCAACTTTATCTAAGTCACTTCCTCATTTTTCTCCCTACCATTGCCTTTTATATTTACTTTTATGTTAGATAAAACGTGCTAGTTTTCTCTCACTAACTTGACTGGAAACTTCTAGAAAGTAAAAATTGTGTCTAAAATATTTTTGGGACTCCTTCATATGTGGGGCACTTAATGGATACTTCAAAACTTCTAAAGATGAAATTGGGGAACAGAGGCGTAGTTCAGTGGCAGGGCATTTGCCTAGCATGTACAAAGCCTTGCATTAAAATTTTTACCACTTGAAAAAAAAAAGATGGAGCTGCTTTTTTTTTTTTGAGCTGCTACTATTATATATGTGCAACATACTAAACACTTCTTGTTAAAATTGGAACAATTTTCATAGTACTATTTCAGCCAAAAGATATAAAACATTTTGCAATGTAAGTTATCCAATATACTACTTACTGGAAGCTGCTATTCTGATGAAAAATAAGTAGATTTAGTTTTCCTTTTATATTTATTAAGGCTCAATATGACTGGTATTACAGAAAGAAAAATCTCTTTCAGTTTAGTCATGGGTTCTGATAGGTTCTGAGTATAAAGTTATTCAACTGCTAAAAAATTGATCTAGTGCAATTTCATACCCATAGCAAAATACCATAATTTCTGTAGTACAGTTTTCATTTACTATTATGATGTGCATTAAAGTTTAAGAAAATATAAAAAAAAAGTTTAAGAAAATATGGGGGTTGGGGATTTAGTTTAAGCGGTAGAGTGCTTGCCTAGCAAGCACAAGGCCCTGAGTTTGATCCCCAGCAATCCCTCAGAAAAAGTTTAAGAAAATATGATCAGAGATGTTAAAGCTATGTTTAGTGATGCCAAGATATAAAGAAAGATATAGTGAGTAGAGTCCAGGGAGTTAAATATCAGAAGTGACATGCAGTATAAAATGTCTTGTGGAAGGAGTCAGTGCTAGAGATTCTAGTTCTATCAAGTCATTTATTGTTCTATAGATGTGTAGGTTTATAAGCACAGAATTATTGACTTTAAACTTATTTAAATCTTTGGGCTGCAGGTTGCTCAGTGGTTAGAGAGTTTGCCTAGCAAGCACAAGGCCCTGAGTTTGATCCCCGGTATGCCCTGCCCCGCCAATTATTTAATTATTTAAACCTTTAGTATTTCAGGATATAAAGCACCCTGCATGCTCACAATACAGTATTAGTTAAGGGAAAGCGTTATTACTATTAGAAAGAAAACAATAGGCTAGTGTCTTAGAGAAAACAAAAATGTATTTTTTTCTCATGTTATAATCTGAGGTGAGCAGTCTAGTTTGGTAGATAACTCTGATCCAGGCAATCCTTTGCGGAACCAGCTCCCTTCCACTTTGTTTCTGACTTTAGAAAACTGTCCTCACTTGCTTAAGTGAAGCTGGGTTTTGACGCTTCTTTCTTCTAGTTTGTGAAATGGGGACCTGAATACCAGGGCTCAGTGCAAGGATTTACAGTCCAGGCTTGGAAGTAGGTGTCATTTCTGCCAACTTTGCATTGGCAAGAACTTGACCAAGTTACACCTGTCTACAGTGGGCACTGGGAAATAACATCCTGGTTAGGCGTTCCAGTCAGCTATTACTCCCCATTACAAACAAGAAGTGGAAATAGATTTGGGGTAATGTCCTTCACTTTCACCCAGATGAAAGTCCTCCTTTTGCTACCAAGAAATCTGGGGCTGGAGAGGCTACCATTAACCATCTTCATAACCTTGCATGTGTAAATTGTAGCACATATCACCTACAAGATTTTAGATTTACAGCCTCTGCCACTTTCCACTGCTACAATGGTATGTAAAATGACTTCTACTACTATTTCTGCTTGAGCATCCAAGTCCTTACTATCTGTGTGATCTTGGACAAAAAAAACCTCTACCACTTAATATCTTTACCACTATCTATCTGATTTTAAATACCTAAATTTTACCATTTATGACCTACATCACCTGAAATACCTATTTTAAATGTCACTTATCTGCTTTAGGATCTCACAGTCATGACTGCTACCATTCAACACTTATGTGATTAAAATATATTATCTCTATCGCTTAACACCTACGTCACTTTGGCTAAAAAAACCTCACTAAGCATATTTAAAAAAAATCTGATTTAGAATAGCCTCTTACAGTTATATTACCTAACATGATAAATATAAAAACATTAAAACAATTAATGACACATACTGTTTGATAAATGTAAGGCACTATGGCTACTATTATTACTGCTACTTTTGTTATCCAGGTGATAGAAAATCATATAACTGCTATAATTAATTTTCATGAATCATCTAAAGGAATGTTACAAGGACCCCATATTACCAATACAAATTTTAGTTATTGCTAAGTGTGAATATGTGCCTGAATCAAAAGTTATTGTTAATATTACCAAAATAAACATTTTACATACTGATTCAATACTTTATACTAGTCTTAGATTTAGTAGAATAGTAGGATATTTGTGTACTCTGGTTCTATTTGCCAATTATGTAACCCTGTATGTTGCTTATTTAGTATTTTGTGGGGGAAATTAGAACATCAAAGTGGAATAAATTTATCCTATATTCTTAGAATTAAATCGACTGCTTATACATTTTTCATCCACATTTTTGCTATGCTAAGATGCCAGGGAAACTAAGTAACCTTAATGGTCATTTACTCAATAAGTAAATGAGTTAGTTGGAGAGGAAACTAAAACTACTAAGGTTCAGACCGCCAGTTTTCCAAAATAAAATTCTATCAATTTGTAAATAGGTTTTTTTCCTGGAAGTGACTAGTCCTTTCCCACAGGTGGCAAAAGAACTTGGACATTTGTAGCATTCTTATGAGCTACGCATAGTAAACAAATGACTATAAAAGCCAGAGTCAGTTTTGCTATACTTTTCAGACAACAGCTGAAGTCTTAAATATTTAGCTTTTATTTATCTGTAGTTTGCCTTTTTGCACAATCACTCAAAAGCATGCATTTATATTACCAGTGATTCCTTTTGAAGCCATATTGACACATCGGTTATCTAAATTATTTTAAGTGAGAGTTCATGCATAGTATTCCCATTACAATATGATTTTCAGATAGAATAACTCTATCAATGTGTGTGTTGATACACACATATATACTAAATGTAGCAATACTTATTTTCATAGAATATAGAAAATTCTCAGTATTTATAAATGATATGTTTTCATGTATGTGCATATTTACACATGTAGGCACACATAATAATTTAGTGGAGCTTGGTTCATCACCTATGTGATAAAGAACTCTTTTTATTCTGTTGAAAATAGACCTTAAAAGAAAACAAATTGTTAGTGCTGGTGATGGAAGTGATGAGAAAGAAATTTTACAAAATGATCTTTTAGAAAAGATAAACTTGGACTAAATTAAGACTAGGCAGTCAAATTCAGCAGTGGTGTGGATATATATCATGAACAAGACTGCCACATTATATATAAAAATGTGAAAATGTGAATCATAAATTATTTCTGTGAGTGTTACAGAAAGAATGAATTTTTATAGGTTCATAGGTGCAAAAATGTAGAACTGTTTTATAAAATCGGTCAAAGAATGAAAAAGACACTAACTTTTTACATTCAGTTATTTCATTTTATTAAAAAAATATGGCATAATACTATTTAAGAATCTGGGAAGTCCTTGGATCATCAGTGTACACTTCCTGGAATAGAAATGTTTATTCAGAAAAAAATCATTGCTTACCGGTCTCGTACTTATTAAATACACCTGAGTCAATCCAAAGACCTAAAGACAGTATATGGATTGTGTTCTGGATTTTGCTGATGTACTAAAATGTAAAAAAAGTAGTAAAATGTAGCTTATATGCTACCAAAACATAGCTCATAAATACTTTATAGTCATTGCTATAGATTTTAATCAATTTTTAAATGTATTAATTTTTACAATACAGTAGAAATGAAAAGTCATTGTGTAAAATTAATAATATTTAACTGTACTGTAAACAAGCTTCCATTTTTATTTAACCTGTTTCATGGAAATACATGAGAAAGTTATTAGGTTTCTTTGTTTACTTTAGTAAGGGTATTTTTATTGAATACTAGTATTTTACCATTAGTTAAAACATTATTCTTTGCAATTTACAGAGACTAGTAAGTTTGGCCACTGGGTGTCAGTATTGACCCGTATTTAAAAAAAAAAAAAGAGCAGCCCGTAATGAAGCTGGGTAACTTATAATGTGTGGTTTCCAGTTTAAAAAGAAAATGTCCCTGCAGGAAAAAGTCTAAATTTAGACAGAGGTTCGTAGAGACTAAAATACTATCCTTTGTGGTTAAATGATTCCACAGAGTCAATGATTTTTCTAGAGATTTTATTTGGGGACAATAATAGGTTCAAAATAATCATTTTAGGAGGGCTGAAAATGCTTTACCAATTTGAGGTAGTTCAGGATATGGCTGCTTTCCGAGGCTCTAGAGAACAGCAGAGGAGACAGAGTGCAGGCACAGGGTGGAGCACGGCACAGGGTGGAGCATGGCCCAGCACTCAACAAGCAGACTGGGGTTCTGTGCTGGTGCCTTCACTTTCTGGCCGGGGACGCGTACGAGCTCCTCCTTTTCAGGTCTTCCCTTTGTAAAATGAAGGTGGCAGTCTCCATGAATTCAACAGACCTTTCTAATTCTATCTTTCTAAGAGTGCTTGTCAGTATCTATCAGATTTTTAAGTTTTTAGATTCAAGGGAATGAAACTAGTTTTACTCTTTCATTTCCATGAAAGACAAAAATCAAGCCAGCAAAAACAACAGTACTCTTTTTTGGGTTGTGTCTAATTTTTGTGACAGCAGAACAAAGTGATTGTTGTTGGAAGCTGTTCTTTTGTAGTGACATCAGGCCTAAGGGGGAACCAACATCCAAGAAAGTTTTTACAATGTTCTAGGATGCTGTAACACTTAAAGATCAAAGATTAGGTTAACTTGATTTTGATCAAGTTTGCATGGTGATTATTATAATACCAATGCCCCGCCCTCTTTAAAAAAAATTAGTACTGATTGATTCATAAAGATATCTACTTTTGGGGGGGCGTGCTGGGGATTGAACTCAGGGCCTTGTGCTTGCCAGGCAAACACTCTACCACTTGAGCTAAATCCCCAACCCCAAGATATATACTTTTGCTAACGTTTAGCTAAGTAAGGTTCACTCTCAATTGAAAGTTTTAATCTCCATGTTCACTGCCATTTTGGTTCCTAGCACTAGTTCTAAGCCAGGAGACCCTGATCTTGTGCCTCAGATCTGCCAATGATAAAAAACAACTAGTGTCTGGGTGAGATAAAGGGGAGTAAAACGGAAGCAGAAATCCACAGTTTTAGTAGTTTGACTGGTTGGGGTGAGAATTCAGAATTGCCAGCAAGCTGGACGTGAACAGGAGGAATGCTTAAAAAGGGGAATTGCCCAAAATCTGCACAAAAGTTTTCTTACATCTTTGAATAAACCTGAAGTGTGCATGCACAAGGGAGAGTCCAAGGAATAAGGCAGAAAATACTTCATTGTGATTCAAGCTGCTGTCCACAGCCCGCCACAAGCATGAAAGGAATTGTCATTTAAATCTTTCCAAATGAAAAGGGCATTTAATGGAAACCCCAGAAGAACTATGAAGTGGGAATGATTATTTCCCAGGTAGTAAACATTCTTCAAAAAATTAAAGCTAAAATGGAAACTCTCCCTAACAAATTATAAAATCCAACCCACAGAATTTGAAGATACATAATAGTTACTTTATTTGCTAAAGCCAAGTCAGCACACTGTAGAGAGATTCTGGAATACAGAGTTTTACTATGTACAACCCACAATGCATAATATGTAGCCAAGAGTTACTGTACGTGTGAGGGAAACCAAAACAAAGAAAGGAAAACATGACTCATAGTCAAAAGTGAAGCAGACAATAGAAACAGTCCTTAAGGCAACTCAGGTGCTAGAATTAAAGACAGGCCTTGAATTGGCTCTTACAGGTGCATTTGGGGTGTAAGGAGCATGATGCTGCACACCTGAAGACTCTGAGCAAAGAAGTGACCTTAAAAACAGGAAAAAACAGAAGGAAGATAGGGAAAGAGAAAAGAAAAAAGAAAAAAATGGAAAAATGTAAATAAAGCCATTGTAAATAGGAGGGGAGGGGAGAGAGGGAGGGGTGGGGAAGAGGGGAACCAAGATATACCATGTACAAGTACAAACCAACTACGATGAGTGTGATCATTACGTCTATGTACAATGTACCAATACATGTTCTTGGTAAAAAATATAAAAATAAAAAAATAGGAAAAAACAGGGATGGTACTTAAAAATGTAATATGCGAAATACAAATACTCTGATGGTTTTAGTAGAAGATGGTAGAAGAAAAGTTTGGCCAGTGAAAATGAAACCTAATTAATAGAATTGACACAATCTGGATACCAGAGAGAAGAGCAATTTTTAAAAATGAATATGAGGTATGATAAAAGTATGATGGATGTTTACATAAAAAATTATCACAATAAAAGATACATTGAGATTAATTCCCCTCAAAATACTTGCCTTTTCTTCAAACACACGATCTCACACCTCTGGTCGTTTTCTGAAGCAGTTCTGGAGGGCCTCTTTTGGGACTGTCTGCTGTGCTGTCCTGGCCGACTTCCTGTCCTGAACTGATTGAAGGTCAGTTCGACTTTGGGGAAGATGTAGAAGTTGTAGACCTCCAGACCAGGAGAGTAAGATAGATGAGGACTATTACGGTGTCTATTTAAATGACACCCAAGAACCTCCTGCACTCACAGTGGGGGCTTTGGGAAGGTGGCTGGTTTATGGGCTCATAGCTGACTTGCTGGGGTAGCGAGGTGGGGCTGGTCAGAAGAGCTGGGGCGCTGCAGGCCTGGTCTGCCGGGTACCTCCCTTCCTGGCTTCCTGCTTTCTGTGTGCCATGCCCCATACCCTGTCCGCCGTGGGGCCGGCGGGTGATGGAGTGAGATGTGAGCCCAGGTAAGCCTCTCCTCTTCAGTTGTAGGTATCTGACATTGTGTCTCACTAGTGCGAAGGTTGCTAAGAGAAGGACATGCCATACAGAAATTGTTGTACATGTGCTAAATCAATTAACAACACTGAGGCAGCCACATTAGCACAGCTAAAGATACTCACAAAAGAGAACTTCCAGACCCGTTTCAGAAAGTGGCAAGAAAGATGGGATGTGTGTGTTTGAAGTGAGAGGGGATATCTTGAGGGGGATTAACGGTAGAGTGTTTTTTACAGTGATTATTTTAAAAAATATTTAATTAAACATTCACTAAATGCTTTGACAATACCTCATAGATCATTATATTGATAAAAATATCAGATTATTAACATATGTTATTGGAATATACAAAGAGAAAATAAAGAAAATGTAAAGCTATTTAAAGAAAAATAGTGGGGTTGGGGATTTAGCCCCGTGTTTAGAGCACTTGCCTAGCAAGCGCAAGGCCCTGAATTCGATTCCCGGCACCAAAAAAGAAAAAAAAAAAAAAGCTAAATTTACCCAAATTTAGTGAAAGGTATCAACTCGTAGAACTATAAAACTGAGTAGACATCAAGCAACATAAATACACAATACTAGACATATCATAATCCAAATACTGAACTGAAAGGAAAATATCTTGGATGTAGTGGAGAGTAGAGGAGAGATCAATTTTGTAATGGGGGAAAATGGATACAAATTAACTGACTCCTCAGGACAAACAATGGAGACCAGAGGAAAATGAAATAACTCTGAAGTATGGACAGAAAAAAATAAGATCAATCCAGGTTTGCAGAGCTAGCATTCTACATAAAAAATCCTGGCAGAGACATTTCCAGATAAACAACTCGATTCTGGAAGACCTGGAGTGCAAGGGATGCTGGAAGTTCTTCAGGCACGAAAGGAAATGGTGCCACATATAAACCTGGATCTGCAGGCAACAGTAAGAGCCCCAAAAATGGTAAAATGAGATTAAATTTGAAAAGACATTTTTTTCTTAATTTCTTAAACCACTATTTGGTTATATAATACTATATATAATATTCATTTTATTAGTGTGAATACCTTCCAAAACCTCAAGGGGATGCCTGACATTGGGGATAACAACAAACTCTGTACGCACTGTGCTTATTATACATATGTACATGCATTTAATGACTTTTCTGTTTTAATTAATCACTTATCCCTTCCTGTGGCCATACTTTGGCAGTTTGAGGTATGGCAACAAAACCAGCACGAATTTATTTTTCCTTATTGACAGTTTCACAAACAGAAACTCTATTTTTACCGTAGATCATAGCAATCTCAGCATACATTTTTAAATTTCCTCATTAAGTCAAGAATGTTCACCTTCTCCTATAAAGAAATAATTTTTATAGTTCCTCTTTGACATATGTCAACTGGCAGCATCACTATTGTGTTTTGGAGCCATTATTATGTAAAATAAAGGCTACTTGATCTCAGGCACTGCAATACATTATGGTTGAACTAAAGTCCCAGAGGGCTTCTGAGTAACAAGGTGGGTGCATATACAGCACGGATACACTAGACAGAGATGATTCATGTGTTGGGTTAGATGGAACAGGAAGGTACAAGATTTCATCATGCTACTGAGATTGTTAGTTTATTTAAAATTTGTGACTTGTTTATTTATGAAATTTTCTGCTTAATATTTTTGGACCAAAATTTACTGCAAGTAACCAAAACTATAAAGAATGATACCACAAATAGGGGAGGATTATTGTAGTATTCATTTTGATTGTGGGATCATAAGATGTATAGATGTAAAACACTTAAACATAAGAAAAAAATTGCAAAATAATCTGGGAGGAGAGTAAATGGAATTATATTCCTGCAAAGTTCTTATATTTAACATACACAGGTATAATATTAAATGTAAACAAACTGTTAGAAGACCTAATTATGCACTCTCCCCTGTAACACTCAAAGAATAATATCAAAAGTCTTAAAAATCACTAAATTAAAATAAGCTATTAAATATATCTGAATAATGTAAAAGAGAGTTTGAAACAAGAGGTGTAAAAAGATTATAGAAACAGAAAACAAATAGGAAAATGTTATCTAAGCTTAATCATTTAATTATGATATTTAATGAAATAGATTAGAAACTCTATTGGTTTTGTGTGTTGCACTATGGTTACATAACATGCAGATTAAAAGAAATTACAACATTTGCATTCTGTTGACCTTACAAACCATTGCTACTGACTACTGTAACCAAAGTTTTGATATTCTTACAATCTAAAAATAAGGTAAATAGGACTAAAGGAAGGAAAAATCCCAGTAAATGCAAATTATTTAGATTGATTAGTAATGCATGCTTTTGGCCAAAAATTAGCATAAAATTTAAATTTTGAAATATACAACCTCAGTATTATCAGGAATAAGTTTTGACTAAAAGAATGGAAACTTGCTAATTCTCTATTTGTCCTGACTAATCCTGATAACTTATAATAATAAATTTTCAACAAATGCTTGACATACACAGAATATTTAAAAGGTAAAATATCTTCATGAAATTGTGATTCTTTAGCATAGCTGATGAAAACTTGGCAACTATTGTGTAGCAATATGGAGACCAAAATTGTGATTCCTCGAATAGTTAAACAAATTACCAAATGACCCAGCAATTTAATCTCTAGATATGTACTCAAAAGTAATTGAGAGTAGGGACATAAACAGATACTTCTTGTATACCAATGTTTAGAATAACACTATTCACAACAGCTTAAAGGTGGAAACATCTCAAATGTTCACTAACAGACAAAAGAATAATTACAATGCAGTGTACACATATGGTTTACCTTAGTATTTAGCCTTAAAAAGAATGGAAAGCCTGATAGTTGCTGTAATGTGGACAAAACTGGAAAAGTACAATTTGAAATGTGAGACACAGAAAGACACAGATAGTATTATTCTATTTACATCAGGTACCCAAAATAGATAAATCCATAGAAAGTATACCAGGTTCCTTCCCAGTGGCTGGGAGAGTGGAGAGTTACTGTCAAATGGATTCAGAGTATTAATTTCTGGAAACAGATAGTGGTGGTATTTATACAACACTGTGAACATACACAGAACTGTACACTTAAATGGTTAAGATGATAAATTTTATGCTATCCATATTTTACCTCAATAAAAAGAAAAAGAACTATGCTCAGATTTTTTAATAATCTCAAAAGTAAATTTATTAGATATTTCCCAAATGAATATAATTGCTCATTTAATGATATATGTTGGGTTGTCTCTTTCTGCATTGAAACTTTCCCGTGTGTTCTGGTTGTTTTCCCAGATCACGTCCCAGGATAGTGGGCCAGCGGTGCAGCTTGGGCTGAGGTGGAGAGGAGATGGACATTTTTGTACTTTGCACACCTTCAGAAGCCTGCCCTCATAATTTGATGTCTCTTGCTACAAATTTGTCCGAAGGCAGATAGTTGCCCAGGTGTAGGCCAATACTCCAAGCCTGACAGTATTGTCTATAAAAGGGGTGTGGTTACAAAATTCCCCAACCACTGCAGGCTTGCACTGGCCAAAGAGCAGGAAGTTTACTGTGTTGCAGACATTTAAAACCTGGCATCACAAACCACCACCAGAATATACAAAACCCAGGTCTCAGATGAATCCACTGGCATGTTTTGAAGAATTCAGGGTTCACCTGTCCTCAAAACACTGTGTTAATGCTTTGACGTCTTGTTTTTAAAAATAGCGTGAGATCTGGGGCTGTAGCTCAGTGGTGAAGTGCTTGCTTAATATGTGTAGGGCTCTGGGTTCCACTCTCAGCACTGTAATGAAATGAAATAAAATAAAAGACCTTGACATCTACTAGAAAAATCATTGGCAAAAAGAAGGGAGAAGCATGTGAAACTATAAAATTGTATATATAAAATGCTTTCATTATCTTTGTTTAAGACACTAAATGCAAAATGGTGCCATTTATATTCCTAGGTTCATTTAACCTGTACTGGGTAATTCTGCCCAAGAACATTTCAAACATACAGTGCACCCTCCCTGCTGTTCCCCTTTACTTAAAGCAGGAGTCATCTAAAGTCAATGAAGATAAACTGTCCTCAGTCTGAAACCAACTACCTTGCTGGAGGTGGAAAAGGACTCGATAGCTGAAGTTATTTTTGTCCTGCTTTTTCACTCAGTAAATGCAGGCTTGTGTCTTTTCTCCCCCTTCCTCTCTCCCTCCTTTTCTTCATTATCTGTTTGTCAAAGAGAAACAGCAAAGATAAAGTCATATTAAATAAAATAAAATAAAATGGGGATGCACAATTAAGTTGAATATAGTAATCTTAAAAGGTGTAAGGTTTGGTTTTGAGTTTTTTGTAATAAAATGTACATGTGGTTCATTTCAGTTTAGCTTTTGTGAAGAGGGATGATTTCAAATCCAAGGAAAAGTGTAAAGTGGGATTCAGAAGGTGAAATTATTTTCTATAAATACGTAGGAAGGAAGTCTTCTTGGAAGAGCTACAAAACAAGACTCTTAATGCTTCCAACCTTAAGCATTTGACCACTATCACCAGCACAAATGGTCTAATTATGGAGAACAAATTGATGAAAATTGTCATGTATTTTTCTAACTAGTGCTTTGGTGAATCAGAAAAATTGAATTCAAGGGGAGATAAATGGTTGAAGCTTTTACCAAAATAAACAAATAGAAGACAAAGGAACAAAACTCAGAAAAAGCACTGAGATGTGAAATCAGCCATTTGATAAGGATTTTGGAGAAATGTGATTGCTCACTACCCTTTATGGGAGTGGCGAAATATTTGTGAGTTCACGTTTCCTGTGGACAAGGTAGTTCAGGGTTTTTACAGGAAATGTAATGGCGTGGCTAAGGAATCATCCCTCTGAACACCTGGAGAGAGGAGGAACAATGTGTGGGGAGCGAGGAAGCTGCTTTCTATGCCTTCAGAAGATGGCCTAAAATTATTACTGAACAGCTTGCTTTGTGAGTGTGATGGTAGCGGTTCAGGGGGAGACCTGAAGAGTTCCTGGTCGTCTCCTGTGTGGTGGCTCAAGGCTCAGGTAACATTGTCTTATTTGTAGCTCTTCCTCCAACCCATATATACACACACATTTATTATGCAAAGACAAAATAATAGCAATGTTTTTGAAAGAGGTATGTTGAAGCCATTATTAAGCCATTACTAAATTTCATTTGTCCCTTTCCCTGTTCTTTAAAATGTTGCTCAAAGGCACTCAGGTCACTTTCAAGTAGGAATAATCATTTCACTGACACAATTCTGAATCTGTAGTCTTCTTTCTGGAAAATGTTTATGAGAATTATTCCTTGTTATTACTTTTAAGATAATATAATTAATGAGCATAATGTCCTATTTCTGTAGCATTTGACAATTAAGTCTTACCATTGTTTTGCTGCCATAAATAATGCTAAGAATAGGTCCACTATTCCTTTTAGAGAAAAACTGTCCTTTCAAAAATATATTGCGAAAGTCTAAGGCACGGGTAAAACACGAGGCTTCACTTAAGGCCGAGAGAGTAGGAATAGTTCAGAATTACATGAGGGAGACACAGTGGAGAAATATTTAAGATTCCTTGAAAGAGAGACAAACAGCCAGACAGACTGACAGACAGACAGACAGACAGACAGACAGACACACACACACACACACACACACACACACACACATATACACACATACACGCAGACACTGGGATGGAGGGAGAGAGGGAGAGAAAATAAAATGTATGCCTGGATCCTGATTACAAACTGTCAAATTATTTCCAGAAGAGCTTCTTGCTGGTATTACTACCACCATAGAGAGCCAAATACAATTAGCAGTATTGTATGTTATAGAATGCTATAAAATACTGAATGTTATAAAATATTTAATAGATTTATGTTAAAATATTTCTGTTATATGTTATAAAATGCTTAAATGAACCCAAATATTATAAAATGTTGCAATGATTCTAATAAAATCTGTTATAGTGAGAATACCATGAGGAAGAGGACCAATTGAATTACTTTGGAGATAAGGAGAACAGGGTAAGTATATGCCGATTACAGTTACATTTATTTATATTTGTTATTTGTATTATATCCTGTAATACATAGCTCTTGTGTGATTGGTTAAAAACCTCTTTTCTTTCTCTTCAGATTGAGTAGAAACCATCTTCCCATTCATTCAGATGTCTGCTATGATGATTGCTCTGTAATTTTATTTTTTGCCGCAATTGGTTGAACCAGAGATGAGATCTGACTTATTGGGGTTTTTGAGTCCATTCCCAGGATTGTAAGTGAAAATCAAAGGCAATTTATCCCTGGTTGCAGTATTATAACATGGAAGACACGTGGGTTATTGGCTGTTTGTTTTATCCTGTGGACTGTGAAGGAAATAAATCTTGTCTGTGGAGAGTTCATGGGAGACCTCCAGGGAGGCGTGCGAAGAGACAGGGAAACAAACTGATGGCATCGGGGCTCATTGCTCCAATTCGTTTAAATCCTGAATTATTTCATCTTCTTTGCTCTCAAGTTTTCCTGGATGGATGTACTGTTTTGTATCTTTCTGCCTGTTAGGTGCTCTGCTATGGAATCTCGTCCAGGAGTCTCATTCTTTCTGGAGATGGACTTGGCTCCATTAGTGACCAGTAAAGTCTGTTGGTTCTTTGCTCTTTGAAAAATAATTATCCGAGAAATGAATTCACAGTGATTTGTTAATGTGTGTTAAGGTATCATAATGTACTTTCTCAAATCTGGTAAATCAGAAATTTCCAGAAAGACATTACTGTTTTCTATTACTTTCTTTGCCAGTTATTTCAGAAAACTGAAGGAGAATCATTAAGCAAAATGAGGAGCCTAAAAAAACTGAAAAGTAACTCCCATATTTGATCAGAGCTACAAGAAATTCTTCTCTGACTCTGTGGAGCTTCCTATGTACTATGATAAAAAACAAAACAGAAAGGAAGAAAAATCAATGAATATTCCATGACTACAGCAGCTTAGAATTGTAAGTAACAATTTGCATTCAGACACATATTCTCTGCTTAAGTCTCCTCCCACCCGGTTCTCTCCTACTCAGCCCCAACCTGCTAAGCAGGCTTTCAGAAATGTGTGTGACTCACCTCTTTGATTAGTGTTCTAGGACTGTTGTTATAAATAAGCACAAACTGGGGAGCTTAAGAGGGCAAAAATATATTTTCTTACAGTTTAAGAGCCCAGAAGTCCAAAAAAAGGTGTTGTTAGTTTTAGTTCCTTTAGGAACCCAAGGGAGAAACCTTTCCAAGCCTCTCTCCTTCTCTCTTAAATCTGTTAGAGATTCTGTTACTCTAGGCTCTGTGTCCACAGCACTTTCACATCAGCTTCTTCTCTGTGTGTGTCAAATCCCCCTCTTTTTTCCTGTAAGTGGATATCATCTCCCTTACCTGTTGAGGGCCCATCCTAATCAAAGATGATCTCGATTTGAGAGATTTAATTTAACTATGTCTGCAAAGACTATTTGAAAATACAGTCATATTCACTGGTACCAGTGTTCAGACTTGCACATATCACAGGGGAGATTGCTCTATACTCCGCACCTGCCTCTTATCTTCATTTAAATGATGCTGTAGAAAACCCTTCCTTGGTCACTCCTTGGAAAGCAAAGTACTGTGACTGACCTAACGCAATTCCTCATTCTTTATCTACTTAGAACTTCCCAGGTTTTGACACAAACACATGATATATTTCAATATTAGCTCCATTACCAACCAACATAGTCTCTCCATATCCCTTCTTTAATTGGTTGAAGAAGACAAAATTTGAATAACAAAGTTACCATTTCACCATTTCACACATACAACTTGATATATTGACTATCCTGGAGTCAGGTGCTCACTTTTAAGTCTAATTCAAATTGCTAGATGTGAAGCTTTACAGAGAGTGGGGCATAACACAGAGAAACTCTTTTGCAAGAGGACCTGAGGATGTATGATGTCAAATAATTTGATTTCTTTAGTGAAATTTTCAAATATATTAACCACAAAAGTAGGCTAAAATATGAATCAGTTTTTCTTATTTAAACAAATGACTTAATAAATTTCTTTCCCTCTTTGTTTCCCTACTTCTTCCCTCTCTTATATATATGTGCACACACACACACTAACCTATATTGTTATAGTTAATAATTTTAGTTTTTCTGAATAAATCATGCAGTAAACTACTGTTGCATCTCTGATGTTTACTAAGCTCTGTGGAGGTATACATAGTCTTATTTTTCTTTCTTTCGTATTTTTCCCCTCATAAAATATTTTGGAATGGTACTAGAGAAATGACATTAAGACAAGTAACTTAGATTCCCTCAAAACTACCAACTAGCTAACTAGCTGATTTACCCGCATAATATCTCATTTTTATGAAATTGGCAAATTTTACAAACACATGCTTTGCATATGTTAGACTCACCAAGTTTTCCTTTTGCTCTCATTAAATGAGCAATTATGGGTCCAGTCTTTTAAATAGCAATGCAGAGATGAATGTATTTTCATTTACATAATTTATGATATTAATAAAATTGAGAAGAAATTTTAGATTCAAAGGACAATAACATTTCTTCTTGTTGAAGGAGGTCCATTCTGAAAATAACTACATTTGTGGTTTCTGAAATGATTACGGGGGCAGATTCTTTTGATGGGCTCAAATTTTCATACCACCATTTATAACTTGAGTGACACTGAGCAAATTACTCAATTTCTTTGTTGGTTCAGTTTCCTCACTCTTAGAAAATGGAAAATGGTAGTTTCAACCCCAAGTGATTTTTTGAAGATTAAATGAAATCTTGCACATGTGACTCTTAGAATAGTACTGGGTACATAGCCAGCAAATAACAACAAGCTATTATTACTAAAATATAATTTATTATTTTAAAAATTATGCCAACAGGTGATAGTCTAAGGCCAAATTGGATTTGTCTCACTATAAACTTTTGGGCAAGGTAAAAGTTTCAGTTGTCTGTGTGGATCAGACTTAATCCAGGGAGATACTTTACAGTAGACAAGTGAATAGATGACCTTTGCTTGGATAATTATCTGCAAAGTAGTTTCTGTCAACATAGTCTGTGATAAGTATTGATCAGTAGTTAGCTTGTAGTTATATGCTTCATCAGGTACTTAGAAGAACAGTTTAATCTGAATTGTTGATTAAGCGCAAAACCCAGGTTTGATATTTGAAGGTGGTAAAAGAAGATTTCAAGGGGAAGAGATGAATAAAGACGTATGTGTAGTAGAAACCCTCCATCTCTGCAAGAGATAGAATGAGATAACTTGCGGGAAATATCAGCATACTCATGAAAATATAATTTGGGTTTGCTTCTGCTTTCAGATAAACGTATAGTCAAAATTCCAAAATTCTAAATCAGAGAGAAGAGGTGTGATAATTTTGTCTTGGAAAGTTTTAAAAACATACGTAAACGAATATTCTCTTCAGCTGTAAGTAAATGCTCTGCGAAATAGTCATGGAATGTTTAACCTTGAGCAATATTTTTTCCTTGTAAGTTCTACAATATATGCCACAGTGACTGAATGATTTTAACATATTGTGTAAATTTATTGATTACGAGCTTCGTAAGAGCTATAGAATATATCTAAAGCAATCATTTTGCCTATAGAATATTTTATGGTACAGTTTATGTTTAAAATTACTCTGATGCCTACCTGTATAAGCATTGTCCAAAGGCAATAATAAAACCCGGGCATGATAGTTAATTTTATTTGCTAATATGAGTAAACTTAGGGAAACCCAGAGAGCTGGTAAAACATTATTTCTGAATGTGTCTGTAAGGGACTTTCCAGAAGAGATTAGAATTTGAATCTTTAAATTGAATAAAGAAAATCAACCTGATACACGTGGATATCACCCAATCTCCCGAGGATCTGAAGAGAAAACACTTAGTCTCTGCTTGAGCTGGGCCAGCCATCTTATCCTGTGCCCTGACATTGGTGGTCTTGGTTCTCAGGCCTTTGGCTTAGTCTGGGACTGAACCACTCACACTGGTAGGCAGCAAATTGTGGGACAGTGAGCCTGCTAGAGTATCATTGATACTGGCAGAAGACATGTGACTCCTTACATAATTGTCTGAGCTAAGCCCTCAAAACAAATCTCTCTCTGCAAGAATGTATGCATCTTATATTTGTTCTGTTTCTCTGGAGAACTCTAATACACAGGGAGATAGATTAGAACGCTACTGCAGAAATATGCATGAGATGTTTTCAGCTCAATGTAAGTTCCTTAAAGATTTTATGACAGCTCCTTAAAGGGAACGTAATAGAGTCATCCACTATCCTAGCATTCATATCGCTAGGTTCAACTAATTTCTTCAAGGGATATGAAAAATAAAAGTCAAAAGATCATCAAAGAGATCCTCATATCTTAACAGTGGATGTGTGCCCCGACAGGGGCAATGCGTATTTTGAAACGCATTTGAATCATACATAGCATATGTAGCACTCCAGAGAACTGACTGGAATCAGAAAGGTGTGTTTGCAGGGGTATCAGCCAGGTGCCAGTTCCTCTGCAGTTGACGCAGGTAAGGATAGCCAAACTGTTCTTCCTTTGCCAATTCCTTTGTCTGAATGCTAGAGATATCAAAGTCTACAAATACGAGAGCAAGCAGATGATTCCTTTGAAGTCTCAGTCTCTTGCTGGAAAATAATATTAGGGAAAAATATAGTCTTTGAAAGTCACCTTCTGAGAATTTACTATACTAAAACCAGGAAACTACTGAATCTAAAGGTTTGTATTGCCCATGTGACAATATTAAGAGGCATAATTAATGTGGAACAGTCCCTAAAGACAGAAGAGGTCATGTGGGCTAAAATATTATTTTTTTGGAGGTAGTGGGGATTGAACTCAGGTCCTTGCAATTGTGACTCAAGTCCTCGCCCACTGAACTATGTCTTGGCCCCACAAATATTAATTTTAAATCCTGAAGTTACATAAGAAATGTGACATGTATGAGATTTTATTGTATATACACATTAGTAAGTTACCCTGCTATAGTATCATTGATACTGGCAGAGCACATGTGACTCCTAGATCTGAGGCAAATTACTGCATTACCCTTGGCACAGAAGGAAGCCTGACTTTCATATTCTATCTGATCTGCTTGGCTTTATCCCCATCCAGCTCCTACAGAGGAGCAGTGTAGAGGTGGACCAGAGTGAATGCTAAGCATGAAAGGTATTTGTATTACAAGTGTGCTTAAAAAACTCCAGTCTCTTAAATGGGAGACATTTTTTAATCACACTGGACAGGAAACAAGTCAGCTCTCTGCCTCAGGGGGAGACAATATCTTTGTCTTCCATGGCTCTTTGCTGATCAAACATTCTTCAGTGATTCTCCACAAACATATCTTTCAGAAATACTCACGAGATATACAGAAAGATGAGAGACCCTTGGAACATTTTGCTCCAACAGTGTTTATAAAGAAAGCCACACAAATCATATTCAAATCCAACTTCCACTGTGATAAACTTGTCATTGCAAAAAAAAAAAAAAGCTTATAATTGTAAAGTATTCAGAGATATTAGTGTTCTGTGACACATGATATCCCATTTAAATGTCTGTATTTAGAAGTTATTTTGTATATGACATAGTTTGCCCGTGTAGGGCTCTGGCAAATTGTTTAACCAAGAACAGAATAGGGTTGTCTCTCTCTTTTGTGGGGGACTTTACAATAATGGAAAAAAATGATTTAGTTAATTTTTGCTGCTATAACAAAATATCCAAGACTAGGCAGTTTATAAAATATAGAAATTCAGTTCTCACTCTTCTGAAGACTAGGGGGGTCTAAGGCCTAGGCTGACTTAGTTACTTTTCTCATTGCTGAGACAAAATACCCAACACCCAAAGTTAAAGGAGGAAAGGTCTATTTGGCTCACAGTTTGCGGAGGTTTCAGTCCGTAGTTGGCTGGCTCCAAGACAAGGTGACATGGCAGAGGGGCATTGCAGAGGAGAAATAGTCCATGGCATGCAGGCAGGGGAGAGCAAAAGCAAGCAAGGAACCTTAGCAGCCTTTTTCTGTCCCTTTTATATTTATCTAGGATACCGGGATTAGGGCCATGCCAAACCAACCAGTGATCCAATTTAGTAATCGCATACTCTTAATCCCAGCATCACACACACTAGATCCAGCCACCTGTGAAAAAGCCCCACCTATGAACACTTGAGGGTTTAGGGGAACATTTAGACACAAGCCATAACATAGGCACTAGAAAGATCAGTGTCTAATAAGAATTTGTTCTTTGCTTCTAAGATGCTGCATTGTTGCTGCTTCCCCAGGAGAGGACAAACTGGCTCCTTAGGAGAAAAGCAAGACAACAAAACAGGTACAGAAGCTCTCTGAGTACTCTTTTATAAGGTCATTAATTCATTTAGAAGAGCAGAGTGCTCTTGACTTAATTACTTATGCAAATGTCCCACCTCTTAATACTACTGTTTTGGGGATTAAGTTTCAACATACATTTTTAAGGAGACGCTATTGTTCAAACCACAATATAAGCTCAGCCAACCTTCTTTTTAAGAACTTCTTATCCTTTTTGTCCACTTCCTATCCATCTATATTTTCTTCTACATTTTTTCTTTTTTTTTTTCACTACAGATAGAATAAATATCTTTTGCCTGTAGGGAATGGGGAAGAGTTACAAATCAAGACAGCATGAATTTCCATGATGGATGGTATTAAGACAATTTATGAGATTATTAGAAATGATACGTAGAAAGCAAAAGCAACCTATTCTAAAGCAAAAAAAATTTTCCTGAATTATATCTCATGTTATTTCCCATCGTCTTGGCAAAGACATTTCAATTGTTTGTAACTTTTAATGACAAATACTTTTAGAGAAGGATATTTTTATCCTTAGCTTTTTATCGTGAATCTGAATATTATGGTCAATAATCTAGATTTTTCAGAATTAATCATGCATTTAACTTTAGCTCCATGATAGCTTTTGGTGTTTATCTAGGATATTTAGAGCTATGTTTCTTCCTGTTATCTGTACTATCCACCATTTAACACTGTACCACGTGAATCATAATTACTTTGTGCTGGGAGAATCTGAATGATCACGATTGTTCATGACAAAAAATAGTTTACATAAGAATTTATTCATTTGATACTACTCCTTCCAGAGATAAGACTTAACTAGTGAATGTCCCAGGAATTGGTGAGAATTTGCTACTAAGATTGTTCCTAAGAGTATGGGAAAAGTGATGGACCATGCTGCGTGAAGTTGAAATGTCAGAATCAAAATGGCAGATGGTAACGGAAGGCAGTAAAAGGTTCAGGGAAGCAGGCACAGTGTAGTGCATTTCCAGAAAAATCTCTAAGCAAATATGACCTTTAAGACAGCCCAAGGACACACACTGTCCTACACTAAAGTTGTAAAGCAGGCACTGATGAGTTCGGCATCAGCATGTCCCCAGATGTTCAAGGTTCGTTGTCTTCTATAACCAGGGCTGACAGTAGGAGACAGCACAACCAAATATGTTCCTCCATGACAATGGTGATAAGAGGATTCTGAAACCAGGAGGAAGGTGGCAGTGCTCCCTCATTAAAACTTGGAGATTCTCGTTATTGCAGTCACTGGAGTGGCAGCCCAGAAAGCTTGAAACATGAAGTGTGGAGATGGCTACCCTAACATAGCACACAACAAAAAGTAAAAGCATATGGGCATATAGTGAGGGTGCTGACAAACATACATGAGCAAAGGAGAAAACAAGAATGGACAAAAAAGGGCTGAAGTTGATTACTTCATAAATTTCAGAGTTTCCAAACTTGCATTCTAGTGATTGAAGAGGCTATGAGGCCCCCAAAAGAAGTGGGCTGCAATACCAAATCAATAGATATTATAATATACAATATATTACATATCATTAGTATATATTTATTATCACAATATATGTAATATTATATATTATAAAAATAATATATAATATCCAGTCCATCCTTGATATTATCTATGACCATTAAACCAAACAATGGCATGCAAATAAAGTGGCATACTCACACTTTTGCAAACTCTTAGATATGTGATCTGAGTTGACTTTCACACCCTGTCATCTTTCGGACTGAGGCCATATGCAAAAAGTTGGTTAATTCACAACATACGATTGGTCCACCAAGTCTATCAACTCAACCGGTGGTCATTTACTTATTCCCCGAATATATAAATGAGATTGATTTTTTTGATAGTTGACACTATCACACCTTGGATCTTTGGTATGTGTGGTAATGGCCTCATGCAAACATCTGAAAATGCCCTCTTTGTTCTCAACCAAGTCAGTGAATTAAAAAATAGTGCAGTGTGGGGTTTGGGCACAGGTGAAGGAGTAGAGGACTACTGTTAAGAATCTAAAGGCTGGAGGGCTGGTAGTCTTCATCCTATCTCCTATTGATTGGGCCACTGCAGACGCTAGGTGGACCCCTCAGGACGACTACATTACTGCAAACTCAGATATAGAGTAGTACTGATCGTAACCACCAGGCCAAAGACGGTACTTTTCTAGAGTACATTAATACAGCCTCAGGTATACAGTCATGCCCCAGGTCTACATTAACTCTTCAGATTTTTGTCATAACATAGTCTGAAGCCTTCTGAACCTTTGGATATGCTGAAGAACATTATATTGATAGAGTGAATCTATAATTTTATGTGGAGCTAGCTGCATGAGCAAGAAGTTGCTAACCCTGCTGGAGGCTTGGTAAGACAGATTTGCTCCAGAGCATAGGAGACGAATACAGTAAAGATTCAGAAGCTGGTCACTTAGGCGAAACTGTAGAGGGTTAGTGGTCAAGAGACTGCCAGTATACCCTTATCCAAAGTAAAGGACAAGTATGTGGCACACTGCTGCTTCTACCACAAGCGGACACAGCATATGGAGGCTTTGTGTTCTGAAGGCAGCATGTTTAATGCCCAGGGATGCTGCTTAGCCCACATGCTCAGTGACGACAAAACAAAATAAAACAAAAACAAAACAACAAAACCCCACCACCACCACCAACAAAAAACACTGTTAGCATTAGGAGAGGCCAGAGCTAGAAAGAGTGCTCGACAGAATGAGACTGTGATACACGTAGGAATCCCTTTGGGCTATGCAATCTGGCAGAACCTATGTGTTAGAAGTATCACTTACAGGAAAGGTTACCAGGCTGATTGTGTGCAATTCTCCATGGTCGAGTTTTAATGTATGTCCCACAGTTCATTGGCCAGGCCATAACATTGATGGAAAGGAATTATAAGATTTTAGAAAAGCAACTGTTGATGAAGCACTAAGTCTGACCTCAGGACTGGATATGACCATGTGGCCAGAACTGACTGTTATGACTGTAGGTTCGTCATGTCATATAGTCAAGAAAAACCCTTGCAGACTTCTCATTTGGAGTTTGAAGCTCTTTGGGTTGCATTTCATTTGTAGAAAACTTCACTTGAGATTGGCAGTTCGAATGCAGGTGCAATTTTCTTTTAAGGTCATCTTGTTGTTTAGGTAATGAGAAACATTACGTAATTGACTTTAGATTTTGTCATTTTTTTTCCCTGAGTTTCTGCTAGGTTCTATATTTTAGTAATTGATGTACTTTCAGTGAAATGTAAAATTGTTCCTGTTTGTTTTGACCAGTGTCAATTTCTGAAGATCTAATTGCTTGTTACTCGGATCTCTTAGCTGTCATACATCTTTAGTATAAGCAACATTTGCTTTTGAAATTTGCAGACCATCTCTTAATATTTTCAGTACGTAATTTTGCCTTACCGCATTTTAAAAACAGTTTGATCATAATTTTTGACACACATTTCTAATTCATTTACCTGCACATGTGACCTTTATGAACAGAAATTTGTATGTATAATATGTGTTTATTTGTAAGTCTCTGGTTATATACTGCTGATATCTGTGGATTCAAGTTACTGAAGTGAGTATGAATAAGAATAAAATGTAGGACATGTTCTTTGGTGTGCTAATCCCCCCCATCAGGTAATAACAATAATTCATTATAAAATGGAAGAATTACATCTAGGATTGAGCATATAGATATGTCCAGAGGACACAAAAAATGTGCGTTAATAAATAGCCCAGATTTTTATGGTCACTACCAGTATAAGTACAAGCTTCCATCCTTCAGTTCATTTCTAGAGCTGTGCGAGGATTTCACGTTACCAGAAGAAGGAGAGAAATTCCCAAGTTTGTGTCAACCTGGTATATAGGTATAGGCCAAATATGGACATCAGCTGTACTACAATTCCACTGAAGGACTGCAAACATACAAACTCTAAGAGACACTAAACAACCAAGTAGACAAAATATCTCAGCCAGCCTCTTTCCCAAACTGCGATAGTGATAGACATAGGAGTGATGGTCCAAATTATGTCTCTGCATTTATAAAGGCTGATCTACCTACCGCAGTATCTAAATGTCCTGCCTACTGGCAAGAGAGACTAAATTTGAGGCCCTAATAGGAACAATTCCTTGGGAAGACCTACTAGCCACTTGGTGGAAAGTGGACTCATCATGTCCCTTTATCTCAGAATAGCCAGTGGTTTGTTCATTCAAACATGTATTGTGATTATCAATTTGCCTTTCTTGCTAACAGAATTTTAACTAGCGCATTATCCAAAGACTTACAGAATGTTTGACCTCAGCTTGGCACATTATGGTTGTGCCATGTTTGGTGTGCTCCTTGAGGGCAATATTCTGTGAGGAGCTATGCTCCACAATGTATTATATACGTTTGAATAAAGTGATTATTTATTTAAAATAAAATGGTATTCTGTTTTCTGTGGAAGAAACACATAAGTCCAGGAATCAAGGAGTGGAAAGAAGAATGATACCTTGTAAGATTACTTTAGGGGTTGGAGACTGAACTCTAGTAGTAGAGTGCTCGCCTACCAAATGCAAGGCCCTGAGTTCAATCCCCAGCACTCCCCCTGCCCTGCCCAAGATTACTTTAAATGGTGGACTGATGATATTTGTGCTTTCTCTACTCATGACTTTAGGTCTGTTCGGGGCTAGAGGTACTGATTCCTAGAGGAAGAACACTTTTGCCGCTGGCACAACAATAGCAAGCAACACTGAATTATAAACTATCACTGCTCCCCAGACACTTTGAGCTTGGTTCCTGCAGGAACCAGCAGGCAAGAACAGGGTCCATTAGGTAATATGCTAGGATTGCTATTTCACAACAGGGTCAGTGAAAATGTGTGCAAAATCTAGTGATCTACTTGAATGGCTACTGGGATCTATTTGTGTCACCGCAAAATACTTACATTGAAACTTTAATCCTCAAAGTGATAATATTTGGACGGGGGCCTTTGGGAAATATTCAGTTATGAGGCTGGAGCCCTTATGATGGGATTAGCATCCTTATATGAAGAGACCGTTGAGTGCTTGTTTCCTCTCTCTGCTCTCAGCCATGTGAGGATACACCAAGGAAACAGCCGTCTGCAAAGCAGGAAACGAGTCCTCCCTAGATGGCACATCTGCCGACATTTTTATCTTAGAATTCCCAGAATCCACAACCCTGAGAAATAAATGCTTGTTTAAACTACCCGATCTATGATGTTTTTGTTATACCACCTATAAGATCGTGCCTCTTGGTTCTTTCTTACACTATTGTGAGTATAAATAGGAAGTTATTAGAAGGGCACAGCCATGTTTGGAACTGCAGAGATGAGTGTGCATTTGACTCTATCATGTAAACTTCCAAGCAGAGTTCCAAGCACAGCTGGTCCCTGAGGAAGAGGGAATTCTAGAATGAATCACCCAGAAGAAAGACAATGAGTATCAGTTAAGACTAACTTCAGTATTCTCTCTCTTCTAAGCTTTCTTCAGGAAAAGAAGGCTGCAGCAATCCTGAAGAGGCCATCTTCTGAATGGTTGTGGAGAAATAGGTGGAAGTGGCACCAGGAGTGGATTATGGTTAGCCTGGAGGTGCATCATGTAGACATTCCTTCAGAAAAGAACTTGCTGCCTGGCTGTAGGCACTGCAGTCAGCAGGCCACCTGCAGCTTCTGGTTCCTTCAGGACTTTCCTCGGTTGTCCAGAGCTGTTCCATTTCAGGCCTCTTCCCAGGGAAGCCTACAATTGATGACTGAAAATAAGGTGTCTCAGGACTGGCCATTTTGATCTGACATAGAACACTCTGATAATCAATATTCCACTGTGAACCTGCTAATAGGTTAACTAAAACTTTTGTCAGGCCTGCATTGTACTTAAAATTCTCTCCTTGTCCAGCCTTTCTTCCTGTAATTTTCATATACTACTCACAGATTTTTGCAATGTATTTTTAATTGAATTGTTTTTAAAGGATGCAGACCTGTGTGATAGGCATGATAAAATTATTTTGGGACTCTGCGTGTCCTAGAGGAGGTCACTAGGTGATATAGTCTAATTCGTTGGCTAGTTTTCCTGCTCTACACTCACAACTACCCTGTAGATTGCTGGTATCCAAACCTCCCATGTTAATGCCTGATTGCAACTTGTTTTGATAGTAACAATCACTATTAAATTCTAGAAATGAGTGACTATATAATGTAAATTTTGTAAAGCAATGGCCCTAATGCACTTGTTTTGACATTTAATGTTTTCTTTTCTTATACAGAAAGATGCCATTCACCTCTTTCTGCCCTCCTGGAAACATTACCTTTTTGGCAGGCATTTAGAAGGCCTGAATATAAACCACAAACCAAGTACAGAACAGAGGCTTCTATATTAATTTTCTGGGTGGCAATTAGCTGTACTTATGTTTATTCTAATAAAGCTACTAAACTACTGCTCAGAGTTAGCTCAGATTTGATGGAGGAGATTGATTTCTTGGCAATATTTTAAATCCCTGTACCTCACGCTGACAGCAGCAGGTTCAGAAACACACTCAGCATTGCTTTCGTGTTTGACAGTTAGAGTTGTGACTATGTTAATCACCATCCTGTCTAACAGCACAATGGGGACACTGCACACTCAGAGTGATTATAGTCTTGCCTTCTGCAGGAAGACTATTGGAAATCTTGAGCAATTTGTAATTAAAGAAGTTCCAGTCATCTTTGGTAAATATGTATTCTTTCCAGGATAAAATTCTATTTCACTTTCATTTTGGTTAAATATTTTGCAAGTCAGGTATACCTGGGCACGAGATCCTAAGGGTCATTTGTTCTGTGGTCTGCAACACTTTGGAACGAGAAAACAGCATTACAGTCTAACTTACTATAGAACTTTTAAATATGGGAAAATGTAGGTAAATGCAAAATAACTTTTATTTTATATTTAATATGTATTCTGCTTAACAGTACACCGTACAAAAATTACAACTCATTGAATTATGAAGTACAAAATAAACAGTCATGAAATCGACACGTGAGTAAAGGAGCAGAGCACTGATAAAACAAGGAATTCTTTCACCTGATACCAACCAGTGAACATGAAATCACCGACCGAAGTCCCAAAGTAAGCATGCTGCTGAGTTTTATAATATATATTCTCTGTTCTTTGCAATTTTTAAAATTCAGTGCAAATTTCTAATCATTCTACTATACTTTTCTGTTGTTAAGCATGTAGAAATCAAACTATACCATTAATGTTTCCTTTTATCTGAGTCTTGCTTTTCTGCCGTGTTAGTGGGACTCATCGTGTTGCAACAGTTTGCTCTTCTTCACTGATGTGTCCTTGTCTGTTGTTTGGTCTGTCAACTTTATCTATTTTAATGTTAGGTAGGTATTTGAAGTTTCCTTAGTTTGAGGTGTTTATAAATAACATGCATGTTCATATATGTCTTTTTCTCTACATGTGCACACACCTTTCAGGATATATGTGTATATTGTTATAGTGTAGGCATATGCTCAATTCTAGTAAACTGTTCCCAAAATGGTTGTCCCAATTTAAAATCTTGCCAGCATTGTATGATAGTTCTGCTACTCTACCTTCTTGCTAATACTTGGTTATAAGTCTTAGTTTTAGCTACTTTTGGATTTCTAGTGGTATCTCTTTTATTTTAATCTACTTGCCTTGAATATTTCTCACACTGGAAATATGTTCATATGCTTATTAGCCACCAGGGTTATTCTTTTTTTTTTTTTAAATAGATTTTTATTAAAATTTATCCAACATCACACAAACTTACAGGCCATTACGCAAGCTTACAGACCATAATACATTGTGCCTTTTGCTTATAACAAGGAGCAATATAAACAACCACATAGATGCAGCATTAAGTCATAACTACATGAAGTTACTGTAGTACCTAGTGTATGTGTTACTGTTTTAAATTTGGGTTATTAGGTTCTTGTTTTTAAGATATCATTACTCCTCTGGATTCCCATTCCCCTCCCCCTCTGCCTTCTTTTTGTTCCCTTGGACACTTTGTCTATTGGCTTACATCTGACCCTTTGCCCTTTCAAATCCATTATTTACCATTTTCTTTTGTTTGTAGTTTGGCTCACTCAAACGGTATTCAAGTTTGCAAGTCTGGTTTATTTCACTGAACATTATATTTTCCAGGTCCAACCATTTTCCTGTAAGTGACTCTAATTTGTCCTTTTTTTTTTTTTACAGCTAAATAGTGTTCCATAATGTATATACATTTTGTTTATCCATTTTTCTGTTGATGAGTGTGCTTCCAGCATTTAGCTATTACAAATTGTGCTGCTATAAACATTGGTATTCAGGTATCACTGTAGTATGATGTCTTCAGCTCTACAGGTCAGATACCTAGTAGGGGAATGGCTGGGTCCTATGGGATTTCTACTTTCAGGCTGTTGAGAAATCTCCATACTGATTTCCATAGTGGTTGTACTAGTTTGCATTCCCACCAACAGTGTAGGAGGGTTCCCTTTTCACCACAGCCACCATGCTAGCATTTGTTATTATTATAGACAGTGAAGTAAGGTAGAAATATTATAGGCAGTCAGACAGGGCTGGGCCCTCAGTGGAGTCAATACACAAGAGGAGAATATACTACAACTATGGCTGGAGGCTCATCCATTGAAAGTCAGGACTCGAAATAAGGCTGAGGGATAAACAATGAACTGAAGATCACACTCATCTGATCTGATAAAGTCTAGGTCACCCAGGTGGGTGACCAAGATCTGCAGATCCAGCTCACCCTGGAATGTCCTTGTTCTCTCCTTGCTGATTTACTATGTGACTTTCTTCCCCATCGGATCACTATTACCTAAATGACTACACTTGTACTATTATTGGTTAATCATCATTTTGACACACATTGTACCCACCTCACAATTTTGCTCTATAAAACTTCCCCTGAAGGGTGGGCTTGTTGGCGACCCACTCAGGTCCCTTCCTGTCTCTCAGGGGCTCTCTTTCTCTCTCTCAATAAATTTCCTACTCTTAACCTCCTTTGTTCCTTAGAATTCATTCTTTGACTTCGGGGAACACGAACTCAGCATAACTGATATGGAGCAGGTTGGGAGTTATATTTTTCCCCCCTATATCATTATTGTTTGACTTCCTAATGATTGTCATTCTTTCTGGGGTAAGATGGAATCTTAGAGTTGCTTTAATTTACATTTCTCTAATAGCCATAGATGTTTCATATATTTGTTGGCCATTTGTATTTCTTCTACTGTGAAGTCTCTGTTCATTTCTCTAGCTCATTTCTTCAGTGGGTCATTAATTTTAGGTAGTTCAAGTTTTTTGAGTTCTTTGTATATTTGTAACAGCAAAGGAGTAAATGCTTGCTGCCACTGTGCACAGACTTACTGTCCTTGGGCTGGATTTGCGAGGAAGGAGTTGTTTAATCAAAGTTGAAAATCAATTAAGTTGTTTAATAACAATAAGGAAAGTAAGAGAAAAAGGGAGAAACTCTAGGAATTCATACCAACAATCTACCATTTTCATTATTGGCAATCTGCAGCCCAAGAGTACATTCAAACAAAGATCTTAACTTTTGCTAAGAGAAGCAGCAGCCACGTGAGAGGGCCCAGCAGCCCATGTAAGGGCGAGAAAGAAGAAATCAGCAGCTATTGTGGGAGCGGAACGAAGAGGGACCAGCAGCCCCCACAGGTGCATGGGGACATCCAGCAGCCTCAAGGGCGAGAAAGACAAAGGAAGAAGAGGGAGACAGAGAGACATCTGCGTGTTGCTTCCGTGTTTTTCTATGCTCTGACAAAAGAAAACTCCGTGCTAAGTGGGCATGGGTGTGTTTAACTCAAGCATTCACCTGCCATCTGGCTAGGAGCCCAGAGTGCTTGTCTAAGGGAATTGTTTTCGATAGTAAAGCTGTTCCTGCAAGGTTAGCCGACCCTGAAGCAACAGGCGCTCAAGGGGTGGATTAGACTTTCATCAGAACGCAGACATTCAAGCCAACTCTCAAAACCATCTAATCAATCTTGCAGTGTTCTAGATATCGGTCCTCTGTCTGAGGAGTAGCTGGAAAGACTTTTTCCCATTCTATGAGTTTTCTCTTCACTCTACTGTTGTTCTTTTATGAAATACCAGTTTAACTATCTTATTATTATTATGATTTTTTGGCCTGACTAGCTTTTTGCTCTTGATTTGTACAGGTCTATGATTGTTCAGATGTGTGTGTTATATTTCTTCTGTACATGATTTGTTTTTCTCTTCTTGATAATATACCAAAGGATATGAATTCTTTAAGTAATAATTATGAGCACATATTAACTATACAAAATAGTTTCATTCTAACATTTCCATGTATCTTTTTCCCTTTCAGTCCCCTCTACTTTCATGTTGTCCTTTTTCTAGAGTCCACAGATATAAGAAAACACATGACACTTGTCTTTCTGACTTTGGATTTTACTGTTTAACATAATGAGCTCCAGTTCCATTTATTTTCCAGAAAGAGACAAAATTTCAGTACAAGAGTATAAATTTTTAATTTTATGTAGTCCAGTTTTTAATCTTTTCTTCATATTTAGTGCTTTGGGCATCCTATTTTAAAGTATTTTTCTTACTTCAAGGTCATCAAAGTTCCCTTTTACATTCTGAAAATGCGCAGTTTCTTTTTATGTCTATGATGATATGCACTTAGTTTTTGTATTTATGTATGATGTGACGTTAGGGTACATTTTAGTTTTTCCGCGTGGCTTTTTTGGAGGGGGCTATGAAAGCCTTTTTACAAAGCCATTTTTAAACAAAACAGAAAAAAAGGTTTACAAAAGAGAAAAAAGATACAGAAAAAGAATAACTTGCTTTGTATGTCCCCAAAAGAAAAAAATAAAGGGGACAATGCCAACATGCTCAAAAGTAAGGGGTTCTTTTTCTTGTTTTTTTAATACAAAATACAAGCAAAGGATACACGTACTTCATCTCATGTATACATTTTCTTTTTTCTATTCGAGTAGTACGTTACTCTTTTAAATCAATTGCATTACATTTTAAGGTAATTTGTGAAGTTACATACACGCATTGTTGTAATATTATGTATTCATTAAAAGTTTGAAGAAAATTTACATCTTACTATTATCAAGTCCTTCATGTTATAGCCCTACCTAGGTTTTCTTTAATTCTATCAATAATTTCTTTATTATCTATGTAAAGATTTTATACACTTACTATAAAGTTGGCTATATTTAATAATTTCGATGCTATAGTAAATAGTACATTCTTTAACTTTTTTCTAAAATCTATTGTGGGAATTTCTAGAAGTACCACATATTTTCTTCTATGTTGACTTTGAAATGAATAACTTTCCTAAAATAATTTTAAAAAGAGTATAGATTTTTTTGTGTTTTCTACACATTGGTATTTGATAGGTAGTACTGGCTAAGGATTAAGAATATAGGTTTTAGAACTGGGCTGAGTTTCCATTCCAGTTCTGTGACTTGTAAGTTTTTACAGGGCTTTTAATTTTGCTGTCTCTTATCTTACTGAGGGGCTGGGGATTTAGCTCAGTGGTAGAATGCTTGCCTGGCAAGCACAGAGCCCTGAGTTTGATCCCCAGCCCCCCAAAAAACCCAAACAAACAAACAAAAGAACAACCCCCTAAAAAACTTACCTGTAAAAAATGTCATTATAATATAATTTACCTTATAGACATTTTTAAAGTTTAATTCTGTGCTTATTTTGGTGAGCTTCCCAAGGAAGCTAACCAGTTGTTGCTAGAAGACCAAGAATACAAATGTATACATAGTTTTAAAATAAAATTTTTAGTTTGAAGTAGTTTTACAGAAAAGTTATAAAATATAGTACAGAGGGTTCCTATATACTCTATATCTGATTTCTGCAGTTATTAATACCTTATATTAACATGGTACATTCATCAAAATTAATAAGTATATTATGTACACAGATTAAGTAACTGTATGTGTATACATACATTATTATTATTAAGTCCATGTCCAGTTTTTCTTAGTTATAAACTAATGTCTCCTTTTTGCTGTTTCTGGGTCCATTCAATTTACCAAGTAACATTTTCTTGTCGTGTCTCTTGAGGCTATTATAGGCTGTGGCAATTTTTTTACTTTCCTTTTGGCTTTTGATGATTTTCACCATTTTGAGAAGCACTGGTGAGGTATTTTGAAGGACTATGTCTACATTTTAGTTTTGCTAATCTAGTTTTTTGCTTAGAAGGGAGTTATGGGCATTTGGAAGGAAGACCACAGAGGAAAAATGCCATTCCCTTCACATCACATCGAGGACACATCCTACCCCTCGGCCTGATGCTAACTTTGATACCATAGCTAGCCAGTGTTGGTCTTTTTCTTTGTAGTAAAATTCACGTTCAGCCCCTTTCCCTACTGTATTGTTTGGAAGGAAGTCTCTATGTGCAGCCTATTTCTAGAGTCAGGAATTACATTCTATCTTTCAGAATGCACAGCAATATCTACAGAAATTATTTGAAATATTTCTGCAAGGGAGACTTATCTCTGCTTATTCATATATGTACATACATATTATATATAATACTCTTTAATATATTATCTTAATGTAGTTTTTCTTTTCTTTTTTCTGGCCCATATAAAATATGAAACATTTATAGAGTATCTAATGGAGATATCTTTGTTCATTTGAGCTGCTATAAGAAAGTACTAGAGATTGGACAGATTACAGAAAACTGATTTATTTCTCATAGCTCTGGGAGCAGGGAAGTCTGAGGTCGTTGTTCTGGCCTATTTGTTGTTTGGTAAGAGCCCATCATCTGGTTCATAGATTGTGTCTTCTTGTTCTGTCCTTATGGGCAAAAAAGTTCGAGGCAGATTTCTAGGGTCTCTTTTGTAAGGCACTTATCCCATTTATGAGGATTGTATCTTCATGAATTTTTGTTTGTTTGTTTTTTTTATTTTTTACCAAGAACATGTATTGGTACATTGTATACATAATGATCATATTCAACATGGTTATTTTGTACCTGTACACGATGTGTCTTGGTTTTCCTTCCTCTTCCCCACCCCTCCCTTCTGTTCCCCCACCCTTCCCTATTTGTAGCAGGTTTATTTACATTTTTCCATTTTTTCACTTCTTTCCATCTTTTCTTTTTCTCCTTCTTTTTACATAATATCTGTTATACCGCTTTTTCCTTATTTACAGTTATGGTTTCTCATATCAGAGAAATGATTCAATGTGTACTGATGAGTGTCTGATTTATTTCACTTAAGAATATGTTCTCAAGGTACATCCATTTACCTATAAATGTCTCTAGTTTATCATTTTCTATGGCAGAGTAGTACTCCATTGTGAGACCCTATCCAAAAATGGACTGTGGGCCAGACAGGAGTTTAGAAAAACCAAATCATGTGTGTCCAATTTATTTCACTTAAGAGTATGGTCTCGGCTGGGGATTTAGCTCAGTGATTAGAGTGCTTGCCTTGCAAGCACAAGGCCCTGAGTTCGATCCCCAGTACCACAAAAAAAAAAAAAAAAAGAGTATGGTCTCAACATCCTATTAAAAGGCTCTTGCACAGCAAAAGAAATCACCAATAGAGGGGGGTGAAAACCCACAGGTTGGGAAAAAATTTTTGCCAGCTGTCCCTCAGACAAAGGTCTAACATCTCGAATATATAAAGGACTCAAAAAAATCAAACTCCCCAAATGTAAAGACCCAATACAAAAATGGGCATCTAAAATAAACAAACATTTTTCAGATGAAGAAATAAAAATGGCAAATAAATATATGAAAAAGTGTTCAATATTATTGGTCATTCGAGAGATGCAAATGAAAACAATGCTAAGATTCCATCTCACTCCAGATAGAACAGCTATTATCAAGAAATCAACCAATAACAAATGCTGGTGGGGCTGTGGGGAAAAAGGAACCCTCCTCCACTGTTGGTGGGAGTGTAGATGGGTCCAACCACTGTGGAAATCAGTGTGGAGATTTCTCAGAAAACTACAACTAGAGGTTCCATTTGACCCAGCTATTCCTCTGCTTGCTATCTTCCCAGAAGAACTAAAATCATCATACCATAGTGATATATGCACAAACATGTTTATAGCAATACAATTTGTAATAGCTAAGTCTTGGAAACAACCTAAATGCCCAACAACTAATGAATGGCTAAAGAACATGTGGTTTTTCTACACAATGGAGTACTACTCTGCCATTTATCTTCATGAATTAATCACTTCTCAAATGGCCCCCTCCTACCCCTGTCAACTCAGGGGATAAGATCTCAACATATGAAACTTTGGAGGACAGAAACTTTCAGCCGGAGAACAAGAAAAATAGTAAAACATTAAGTCCCTGGAGAAACTCTAAAGTGGAATGTCTTTAGAAAAAAGGAGGAAACAATACTTTAATATGATATGCTCTACCCTATTATCATGTCCAGGACAAAGGGAAATGGACAAGAATGTAGGGATGTTGTTTTGAATATGTAGTTTGTGAGACTAGATTTGCCAAGGCAATCCCTCTCTGTTACACCAGATTAGGAGCAGAGGAAGGAGGAGAAGCAACAGGAGGAGGAGGAGCTAATGGGAAGATTTCCATGTCAGCTGTGGCAAGAGCTAATTTTTAGTGAAGACTTATACTATATTCCTGTCACTTTGCATATAATTTGAAAAGCAGTTAAATTCCTCAGGTTTTCTTTCCTCAAGACTGGAGAAAAAAATTAATAATTTCTTGTCACCATGCTGTACTGTAACAGTGATTCATCAAAGGTCAAACAATGAACTTCAGGAAGCGGGAAGCATTTGTTGTTTTTATAGAAAGAAATCAAATTATATCCCAATTCTATAAGTACAACCTTCTTGCTGCTCTGCTACTCTCTTTTTTGAATTCCGAATAACAGGCAGCAAGGTACAAAGAATAGGATGTAGAGCACAGCTTGTCTGAAACACGTCAATTGGGAAGTGTCCTTTTCTGTTTGATTGCCAAGGCCACACACACCACTAACTTTTACAACCTAATTTGCTGTCGCTGGTAGACGTGATTCAAGACAGTGTTGCCATGGACCTGTGACTCCCGCGTGACACAGGAGGCTTGGGGACTCCAACTGGGACTGATCTATCTTCTCAGTTGTGACTCTGACCTTGGATTAACACCTGTATTTGGTTCAAGTAATGAGATTCTCAGGTGGAATCACACACTTATTTTCCCCATGAATTTAAGAGCTAGCAGGCAAGGCAGGGACTGGACCACCCTTGCAGTCCTGATAAGCATCACAGCCTCTTGTTTCTGACTTTGAGCCTAGAATGAACCTAGAAAACACTGGTCTCCTGAAATATCTTCAAACCTCTCTGAAGCTTTCTTCAAGATGGGCTCTTTAACCTATATTTAAGGGTAGGTATATGTAACTTACATTTAGAGAGAAACGCATCGCCTCTGCATTTCAATGATGCTTTTAAATGCAATATCCATAAAGTTGATACATTAGTTTCCTTGGGCTATAATTAGAAATTTCTACTAAATTTGGTGGCTTTAAACAACAGAGATTTATTCAATTGGTTCTAGAGGCAAGAAGTCCAAAATCACACTGTTGGCAGTGTCATGTCCCCCCCCCCCAGGGCCACTAGCAAAACACTTTTGTTGCTTTTTTATGGTTTCTGGTGGCGCCCAGCAATCCTCAGTGTTCCCTGGCCTGTAGTTCTTGCTCCAGTCTCTGCCTCCATCTTCCAGGAGGCTTCTGGACCGCAGATCTCTGTGTTTTCTTCTCTTTGTATAGGGTCCCTGGTGATTGGATTCACGGTGCACCCTAACCCATTACTGCCTCACTTTACCTTAACTCATCATATCTTACAGAGACCCTATTTCCAAATAAAGTCACATGCTCAAGTTCCAGGTAGATCTGAATTTTTGAGGACATTATTTAATCCACTACTCTTGGCTACTTCTTTTCTCGGTTCAGAACAAATTAGGACTACAGGGGTGGGTTAAATAGATTTATGAAATTGCATATGGAAAATTATTGAGAAATGTTGTCTGACAGAGAGGGAAAAGCTGAAAACTCTAAAACACACTTAGGATGTTTTGTGGGTGTTACACCCAAGCCCTGAAATGTGTACACATAATTGTTATATCAAGAACATGTTTCTTTTTTTTTTTTTTTTGGTGCTGGCAGATTGAACTCAGGGCCTTGTGCTTGCAAAGCAAGCAGTCTTAACCACTGAGCTAAATCTCCAGCCCAAGAACATGTTTCTGCGTGGTTATTTTCCTGTTCCTAGTTACCAGGGACCATTTTATAAACATTAACTTAGCTATACTGCATGTATTTCTGTATTCAAAATTCAGGAAATTATGACATTCTAGTAATCTATAAGATAATACACAATTTAACTGTGAAGTTATTTAAGCAAATTATAAATTACATTTCTTTTTAAATTTTAAAACTTTTAATTGTTTTATATATTGTCAGAAATATGTACACCCTTTTATAAATATCTCCAACTAAAGTCCTCCAAGCAAACAGAAGTCTGGCACTGATGATATTAAGTGAATATCAATGATGCCAAATGCCTGAAGAAATATTTTTTCAATTTTTATCATTTAAATTTTTCCTTATG